>CM053600.1:106688450-106706957 GCA_028646575.1 Pseudocheirus occidentalis | reverse complement strand
TATCTCATCTATATCTCATCTATATCTAATCTATATCTATATCTATATCTATATCTGTATCTGTATCTGTATCTATATCTATATCTATATCTATATCCATATCCATATCCATATCTATATCATCTATCCATATCTATATATCCTGATATGAGTATTTGCTTTGGGGCTCATTTTGGAATTTCCCAATTTTGCACATATAGGTCCCTTTCCTTTTTTATCTCTTTAGAATATAGACCTAATAGTAGTATTGCTAAGTCAAAAAATATACAGGGTTTTATACCATTTTGGACATGATTCCAAATTGATCTACAGAATGATTAAATCAGTTCACAACTCTACTAATGTGTTATTGTCTCATTTTTCCAACTACCCCTTCAACATTTGTTATTTATCTATTCTGCATGTTATGTGTGTTTTGTTGTGTGATTTGGCCAGACAAGACTCTGGGAAGCCATTGAGCTTCCACCTGCCACCCCCCTGCTTTTGAAAACCCAGATATCGTAGCTTCCATCTCTGGTAATTAAGTAGATATGGATGCAATGGTCAGATGGCTGGAAGCCAGTCTGCTGCCCTGTTTCTTTGTCTGCTTGTAACTTCTGTTTGTATTCTATGAAGTTCAGGGTGATGACTTTTTCGCCTGAATTAGGTAAATGATATGTTTGATTGATTGAAGTAAAATGGTTAACCCATTTTGAATTGCTTTCCTTTAGAAAAGCAAATATAACAACCTGTCCTAGCAGCCATCCTGAGTATGCTAGAGTGCTTGCTGAGCAGTTGCCGTGAGTGAGGAGAGGAGGATATTTGCCTCTGGGAGCAAGCTGTGTGGACCCTGAGTGGTTAGCATGAGTGAGGAGAGGAGGATCTTTGCTGTGGTAGCCTGTCCTGTTTTGAAGACTTGAGAATGTGGGTGTTTATTACATTAACTACGTGTGCTAACTTCATAACTACTGTGATGGCTTTGACTTTCTGGCTTTGGGACTAAGTTTTCTGGTACTTGAATAAATGTTCTAGTTATATTTCTCATGTAGAGAGCCTGTTACATTTTGTGATTAATAATCATATCAGCACATTTATACTTACTGTAGGCATTGTGAATACTACATTGTTGATATATTGCACAGTCCTCCAATTTGTCTTCCCTTCTATCATCCCTACCCCATTCTCTTATCCCTTCAACTATTTCCAGTATGCTAAGATAGTTTTCTATACCTAAATGACTCTGCATGTTATAGATTTTTTGAGTTAATTATGATGAGAATAAGGTTTATACCCTCCTCACATTCCCCCTCTTTCTATCTAATGTAAAAGCATTCTCTTGCCTCTTTTATGAAAGATAATTTATCTCATTTTACCTCTTTCTTTCCTTTCTCCCCATACATTCCTCTCTCCCCCCTTAATTTTATTTTTTACACATGATACCTTCATATTCAATTCACACCTGTGCCTCTGTCCATGTATCATCCTTCTAACTCAATAATAAAGAGTAAGTCCTAAATGTCATCTTCCCATGTAGGGATGAAAAGTTTAATCTTAGTAAGGCTCTTCTGATTTCCCTTTTCTGTTTACCTTTTGATACTTCTCTTGACTCTTGTATTAGAAAGCCAAATTTCCATTCAGTTCTTTTCTTTTCATCAAGAATGTTTGAAAGTTGGGAGCAGAGCAAAAGCAGGAACTTGCTTGAGCTCCTGTTCCAACCACTTCCAATACCTATAAAAATTTATTCTAAACAAAGTTTACTGCTACGTAACCCACAAAGTGACAGAGAGAAACAAATCTCATGCTGAAGGCAATCTGGCAGACAGGAAGGGTCTATCACACCAGATGGGAGCTAAGCACAGTTTCACATGAGCTGTCTCAGACCAGATGAGCCAGTCCAGATGTCTCAGTCCAGATGAGCCAGATCAGACTGAAGGGGAGTGAATCATTGTCAGCTGTAGTGGTTTCCAGATTTCTCAACCTATAAAAGGTCAGTTGGCAACTCAGTTGGAATTCGGAGACAGAAGAACACAGTCTGGCCCTGACCCCAGGACCACAGATGTAGTTACAAATGCTGCCACTGCTGCTGCTTCTGGCTCCAGGCCTACAGATCACAGAGAGAGCAAGTGACTGTCCAGAGGGCTTTTGCAGGAATTTCTCTGCAGACACTGAGGCAGGATTCTTTTGCTTTGCCATGCTTGGGTCTGGGTCACAGTCTCGGGGGGTTTCCTGTGGTGAGGAGCTCTGGTGTGGCAGAGCATCTTGAAGTGGTGGAGAAAAAGCCCTCCTTACAGTTCTGAGTCAGTTGCCTGGGGAAAAAACAGCAGAAAACCTTGGCAGCAGCTGCACAAAACCGCAGAAACTTGGAACGCAGTACTCTCCACTCTGGAATCAGAGTTCTGCCATGACAAGGGGCTCAAAAGTCAAGTAGTTGCCTGGCAAGATGAGTAAACAGAGGAAGTACAATCAGACTACAGAATCTTTTTGGGGGGACAAACAGGATCAAAACAGAGAACCAGAAGAAGGCAACAAAGTCAAAATCCCTGTATCAAAAACCTCCAAGAAAAATTTGAATAGAGCACTGGCCCTGGAGTCAGGAGTACCTGAGTTCAAATCCGGCCTCAGACACTTAACACAAAAATCTAGCCGCGTGACCTTGGGCAAGTCACTTAACCCCAACTGCCCTCCAAAAAAAATAAAAAGCAAAAAAATAAAAATAAAATAAAATAAAATAAAAATTAAAGAATAGACTAACTCAGATGGCAAAAAGAGGTCCAAAAAGTCAAAGAGGTGAAGAATGCCTTTAAAATCAGAGACAGTGAGATGGAAAAGGAATTTCAAAAACTCACGGAAGAGAATAATTTCTTCAAAGTTATATTGGAGCAAATGTAAGCTAATGTCTTTATGAGAAATCAAGATAGTATAAAACAGATGAGAAAGAATGAAAAAATGGAAGGCAATGTGAAATATCTCTTTGGAAAAAGCACTGACATGGAAAATAGATCCAAGAGTGATAATTTTAAAACTATTGGACCACCTGAAAGCCATGATCAAAAAAGCACTTAGACATCATTTTTCGAGAAGTTATCAAGGAAAATTGTCATGATATTTTAGAACCAGAGGGCAAAATAGAAATTGAAAGAACTCACTAATCACTTCTTGAAAAATATCCTAAAAAGAAAAATTCTAGGAAAATTATAGCCAAGTTCCAGAGTTTGCAAGTCAAGGAGGAAATATTACAAACAGTCAGGAGAAAATGCTTTGGGGTATTGTGGAAACACAATCAGAATGACACAAGATCTAGCAGCTTCTACATTAAGGGATAAAAAGGCTAGGGATATGAAATTCAGGAAGTCAAAGGAGCTATGATTGAAATCAAGGATCAGCTACCCAGAAAAACTGAGTACGATACTTCCAGGGAAAATATGGAAATTCAATGAAATAAAGGACTTTCAAGCACTCATGATGAAAAGACTAGAGTTGAACAGAAAATTTGACTTTCAAATGCAAGAAGAAAGGGTAGCAGGAGAAGGTAAACATGGAAAAGAAATCATAAGGGATTTATTAAAGATGATCCATTTACATTCCTACATGGAAAGACCATAATTGTAACTCATGAGAATTTTCTCAGTATAAGGATACTTAAAGGAAATGTATATGTATTTATGTGTATACATGCATGTATATGTATGTATAGGAGGATATGTGTGTATGTGTGTGTGTGCACATGTATAAGTCGACAGGACACAGGATGAGTTGAATAGGAAGGTATGATATCTAAAAACATAATTATCAAAAAGTATAATTAAGAAGAGAGAGAGGAATATATTGGGAGAAGAAGAAAGGGAGAGATGGAAGAGGGTAAATTATTTCACATAAAAGAGGCAAAAGAAAACTGTTACAATGCAGGGGAAAACAGAAAGGTGAAAGGGAATGGGGCAACCTTACTCTCATTGAATTTGGCTTACAGAGAGAATAACATACACACTCAATTGGGTATCTTAAACTACAAGAAAATTAGAGGGTAGGGGTCAAGAGGGGGAATGATAGAAGGGAGGGCAGTTAGAAGCAAACAGTTTTGAAAATGGACAGGGTCAAAGGAGAAAATAGTATAAACGGGGGGGATAGGATGGAGGGAAATTTAGTCTTTCACAATATAACTACTAGGGAAATACTATGAGGAACTATACATGTACAACCTATATTGAAGTGATTGTCTTCCCAGTGGGGGCGGGTGAGGTGGGAAGAAGGAAAGGATCTGGAAATCACAGTTTTAAAATCAAATGTTAAAAATTGTTTTAAATGCAAATGGGAAATAAGATATTCCATCAATGGGATATAGAAATCCTTCTTACCCTACAAGAAAGTAAAAGAGAGGATGGGGAAAGACATAAGAGAGAGCATATTGAGGGAAGGGGCATTCACCAGGCTTTTTATCTTGCGGTAGGGAGCAGGGGAGAAATGGGGAGAAAATGTGTAATTCAAAATCTTGTGGAAGGAAATGTTGAAAAATAGATGAATGAATAAATAAATAAATAAATAACAAAAATAAATGAATGAATGAATACACAAATAAATAAAACAAAAAATAAATGAATGAATAAATGAATGAATGAATACATAAGTTAATAAATAAACAAATAAATAAATACATTTACTTTTTTAAAGGATGTTTGAAAGTCCTCTATCTCATTGAATATCCATTTTCCTCCAGATAGATTATATTCAGTTTTATTGGACAGGTGATTCTTGGTTGTAATCCTAACACCTTTGCTCTTTAGAATATCAAATTCCAAGTCCTCTGATGCTTTAATGTAGGAGCTGTTAAATATGTTATCCTGACTGTGCCTCTATCATATCTGAATTGTTTCTTTCTGACTGCTTGCAATATTTGTTCCTTGACATGGAAGCACTGAAAATTGGCTATAATATTCCTTGGCATTTTCATTTTGGGATCTCTTTCAGGAGGTGATGAGTGGATTCCTTCTATTTACAGTTTACTGATTGATTGTAGAATATCATCAGAATGAATAATTTTCCTTGAAAATTTCATGAAGGATAACATCTACGCCCCCTTTTTTTAAACATAGATTTCAGGTAGTCCAATTGTTTTTAAATTATCTGTCTTGGATCTTTTTTTCCAGGTCAATTTTTCTAATGAGATGTTTTATGCTGTCTTCTATTTGTCATTATTTTGGTTTTATTTTACTGCATTTTGATTTCTTATACAATGATTAGATTCCCTATGTTCCCTTCTAATTTTTAAGGAAATTTTTTCAATGAGCTTTTGGATCTCTTTTTCATTTAATCAATTGTGCTTTTTAAAAGATTCTTTTCCTCATTAGCTTTTTGGACCTCTTTTACCTTTTGGCTTTGCCTGTTTATTTATGTTCTTTTCCTCAGCTTTTTCTATGTCTCCTTTCCCAAGCTGTAGAATTGTTGTTCATTATTTTATTTCATCACACATCTCTCTACCCAGTTTTCCTCTACTTCTCTTACATGATTTTCAAAATCCTTTTGAGATTTTTCATGGCCTGAACCCAATTCATATTTTTCTTGGACACTTTGGATGTAGGAGATTTTTGACTTTGTTTTCTTTTGTCTGTGTGTGTGTTTTCATCTTCCTTGTCACCATAGTAATTCTATATAATCATTTTTTTCAGTTGTATCTTCATTTTCCCAGTCTATTACATGACTTTTAAATCTCTGTTAAAATAATGTTCCACTTCAATGTGGAGGGTGTACTGTCCCAAGCTTCAGGTTTTTGTCCAGGAGTTTTCACAGATAATTCTAGGGACCTGTACCTCTTCAGTTCTTCCAACACGGTATGATCTAAGGAAAGGTGTTTACTACTCTCCCGGCCTGTGGTCCTGTCTGTGAGTGACTGCAAATGATGTTTTCAGTTATGGAAGTGTAAGAAGAGTCCCCCTCCTCTGGCTACAAGCTCTGCTCTTCCTCACCCTGGGACTGCCTCCCAGGACTGCAGCCCATATCTGAGTATGGGCAAAGCAGCAGAGTCTTCCCTAAGTACTAGCAAAAGACCCCTATAATCTCCTTTTGACTAGTTGTTTGATTCCCTTACCATCTGTGGGCTGAGAGCTCCAGAAGCAGCTACTGTTCCTTATTCAGTGATTCCCAAGGCCTTCTCCTGGTTTGGTGGGGCTGGGATTATGCTTGCATAGTGTTTGCTGGCCTGTGTTCTACTCTCACCCAGGTGCAACAGACTTTTACTTCTGTCCTTTTAAGTTGTGTTTGGCATCTAGCATCTGAAAGAGGTCTTGAAATTGCCACTTCTACCTCTGATTCAGTAGCCCTAGGCCTGCTCCTGGTTTGCTGGGCCCAGGGCTTTGCTGGTGGGACCAGTGCTGGACTGTGCTCCTCTCTCACTCTGGTGCAACAGAGCTTTCCTGCAAACATTCTAAGTTGTCTTGATCTGGAAAACTGTACCTCTGGAAATTTTTTTTCACTTTCTTTTTGTGGGTTTTTCTACTCTAGAATTCATTTAAAGGCATTTTTTCAAGGTATTTGGAGTAGTTAGAGGGAGAACTAAGGGAGTTTCTTCCTTTATTCCACCAAAATGGTTCTGCCTCTTTTCCTCCTTCATTTTCAAAAAGGACCAATGACATCATGGGGTGATAACATCATGAATTTGATTTGAGTGAGACAGATTTGCACAAAGTTGTCTTTTTTGTCCTCTTTTCTACTGAAGTCCATTGGCAAGACAAAAGTCAAAATGAGGGGCAATGGTCCAAGATACAATGGATGCCCTTGGAGTCTTCAATATCTGACCAAGCTCTAAGCATTCCAGAGGACCTTCTTCAGTCACTTTCAGGATATTGGAACAAATTGTTTTCCTTAACCCATTCCACTGGGGGAATTTTTAACATACTTGGGATAAATATCCTCCTAAGTCATAAAATGTTTTGAGGCCTGTTGGTTGTCTTATACCATGTTATAATAGGGAGAAGTCAGAGATAGGGAAGTACATTTAAATGGCATAAGAATATCAAACAAACAAATATATATATATATTTTAAATTGCTAACCTACTCCTAAACAAATGATTTTAAATTAATTATGGATTCAAAAAAAGCTAAAGCATTTATTTGGTTCAAAACTAATGTATGCTATAATAAGGATGATTCCTAGGAATTTTTTAGAGATTATAACTCCAGGGCTTTGAAGGATGGGCATGGATGTAGTTATGTATGTATCTGTGTATGCATTTACATACATATGTATGTGCATATATGTATATATATGCATATATACACACATACATACATTTCCATGCAGAGTCTAGTAAAGTACATGGCAGGTAGTAAGTCTTTAAATCATGTTTGTTAAATTTTTAATTACCAGAAAATATGTGTTTTTTACATGGCATTTCTCAAAGAGTATATTTTCTTCCTAGAATTTTTTAATTTAATTTAATTTAATTGATTCTATTTTCTTTTTTTAAATTTTTACTCCACTAAAACTTTCCAAGGATTTGCCCTGCATCTCGAATTGAAATCTCTCCCGTAACAAATATTAGGGAGTTAGTAAGGCAAGTCAACACATAACCCATCTCTGATTTGTATGGTTTGTTCTGTTTGTCCTGCTGAAAGGTCTTCCAAATTTTTTTTTGATAGCTGAAAACTTTGTTGGGCCGGATTTTTACTGACCACCCAAGGAGTGCTGAACTCACCTGTGTCTGGTACTCCAAGCCAAAGTGCTTCTGCAGAAGCCAGCCTGGATACTTTCAGGTGCCACCTGCTTTCTCAGCCTCCACTTCTGGCCCAGTCCTGGGCCCTAAGTCTGGGGAGGGACTTCAACAAATTCAGCCCAGTCATTTCTGAGGAGAGGATACCAGAGATGGAAGGAAGAGAAGGGAGTGGACAAGAGGAGAGGGAAGAGTGAGAAGGAATGAGGTGAAGAGGAGGGGAGGAGAGGAGAAGAGAAAGGGGGGAGAAAGAAAGGGAGGGTAAAGGGAAAGGGAGAGAGAAAGAAGGGGAGGAGGAGAGAGAAGGGAAGTAAGAGAGAGCAAGAGAAGGGGTGAGGGGAGGTGTGGGAAGAAGGAAGGATGAGAACAGTGAGAAGGAAGGTGGGAGGGAGAAGGAGATGGAGAAGGAAGGAGGGAGGGAGGGACTGGAACAGGCTGTACCCAGAAGCTCCCCAGCCCCAGCAGAACAAAGAGCAAGTTCTTCCAATATTAATCAATCAATCACTAACTATTGACTAAGTGTCTATTATTCCCTGGGACCACAAAAAAGAGGCAAAAGCAAATCCCTGACTTCAAGGATTTTAAAATCTAATAGGGAAGACAGATTCCTAAACAAATTTATGTTAATTATCAAAGGCTCATTCTTAGCTTAAAATGTAAAAAAATGTACAAACTAAATAAAAAATAAACTTCTAATGCTCAAAACCAAAACCAGGGCTCAAATCTTTACTTCTAAATGGTTTGTTCATTAATTATGTAATAGAACTATACTCAAAAAATCACCAGTATTGGGAGAGTTAACAGAAATACTTATTAAGTCTCCTTGTTAATTTACAATAAATAACATACTTTGAAAGGGGGATATGGGCTGTCTTGGAAAGTTAGACACGAAACACACTTCTTTTAAAAAAAATGAATGTTCTTTTCCAATTGATTATCCAACTTATTATGATGAAATGGAAGAAGAAAAGTTTAGGAAGATAATAACAGAACCACAGAACTAGTGGGAAACTTTTGGAGCCAAGGAAGCTGATGGTTTTCTTGCCTTTTGATATTCTAGGTGTTTTATCACTTTGTTGTGTCTTTTTCACTTTCACTGAACTTTATTTTTTACATAAAACATAACACAATAGTTTTCTAGGTACATGATATGAAATTTATTTTTGACTGTACTTAGACCAGAGAGAATTCTTCCATGTCCAGTATTCCCAGTTGTTATAGTTTATGTTACATTAATATTTAATTCTCTTTTTGTCTACATATTTACTATACATAAAGAAAACAAACTTAAGTCATTAAGCACTGCCTTATCAATGTTATGTAATTCAATTCAAATTTTGCTTATATAAAATTTTGTTCTATAAAATAAAGTAGTTATACATCATAGAATTTCAGATGGCATCATACAGTTCAAAACTTATTATGAAAAGACACTATCCTTACAAATAAACCTAGCAAGTGACCAACCTAGCAAGACTTCCAACTAAAGGAAATGATTACCCTACCAAGGTAGTTTATATCACTTTTGACTACAATACTCTACATATTCCACCCTGTGCACATTTGTGTGATGGGCTCCTTTGAAAGTCTTGTAAAGCCTACAGGCACCTACTTAGAGTATTTTAAATAATTAAAGAAAATATTGGGTTTCAGTTATAGATTAATGAAAATGAAGATGCATTTTTCATCCACCTAAGTTTGCAGATCAGTTGGAATCTAAACTCAGATGCCTATGGAGGCCAGGTTGTGATGACATGTATTAACTTGTTCAGTTGTGTCCAACTCTTTATTATTCCATTTGGGGTTTTCTTGGCAAAGATACTGTGGTCATTTGCCATTTCCTTCTCCAGTGGAGAAAGCAAACAGCCTAATGCCTGTTGCATTTCCATTCATGATTTCAGAACCAACTCATATGCACCTTCAATTATGCCTTTCTTCAGACCATTTGTTGGTTATGACAATCTCCTTCAGATCTCACATAACACTTTTGCGTCTTTTTTGTATGTTATTATTGTGCATGAGGCTAACATTTATTTTTTTACTTTTATTACAAGAATTCTGTGGTTTCCAAGAGGGTGAGAAATATGTCTAATAAAAAAATAAGGTCTAGCACAGTATGTATCCAATTTACTCCTAATAAGCGTTCATACATGTAATTATTGTTTATCCTATATAGAAATCTTTCACCAAAATTCCCTGCAAAATATTCAGTAAGTCTGTTCTACGTACTAATTCAGTACTACTATGTATTCTACATCATACTGGGTCAGAGAAAGGCAATAAAAATGATATGACTCATTCTCAAGAGATTATGATACTATCGATACTGACTTAATTATACTTCAGTGTTAGGGAAATTTCTTAAGAGCTCAGACTAAAATGAGGCAAATCTAAAGCAGAACTTCAAGAGATTACCTTCTCATATTGTTATCTGAAAACGTCTCTGTCTGGTTTATCCTGCTGGTATCACTTCCCTTTTCTCCTAACTCATAAGGAAATAGTGTTGCTGTTCTTCTTTTATGCCCTCCTACTAAGCACAAGCACAACTTTATTACTTCTCTTTGGTTTTCTTTTTCCTCTGGTGTATCACACCTTATATTTCCTTCTCAATTTTAGCAATCTCCATTTCTCACTGCAGGGAGTTCAGGTACACTCTAATGAGGAAGTAGGAGCTTTAGATAATTCATACTGAGCTATTAGTGTCTAGTGGTCTCAATTTGCCAGGCAGTTTGGAAAACTCAACAGTGACCACTAAATTGGAAAAGATCAGTGTTGTCCTAAAGAAGACCAATGTCAGAGAATGTTAAACCCCTCCAAGCAATCAAGTTCATTTTATATTCCACCAAGGTTATGCTCAAGGTTTTACAAGCTAGGCATTGGCAACATGCGAACCAAGAATTACCAGAAGAGCAGGCTGGTATTCAAAGAGGCAGAGCAACCAGAGACTAAATTGCCACTATTTGTTGGATTTTGGATAGATTAATGGAGTTCTGCATATACATATGCAGAACGAAGCTACTGCTTCATTCATTACACTAAAACTTTTGGCTCCATCGTTCACAAAAAAATGTAGCCTCAACTCCTCAAAAATATGGGATTACTAGATTATTTTTTATGTCTACTGATAAAATTGTCTGAGGATCAAGAAACAACAGTTTAGAAACAAATATGGAGCAACTGATTGGCTCAAGATTTGGAAACATGTATAACAAGTCTGTAAACTGTCACCTTATTGATTTAACTTATATGTTGTGTATATTATGAAAAATGCCAAACTGAATCAAAAGCCAAGATTACTGGGAGAAATATCAAAAAACTCAAATACACAGATGATACCATTCTGACAACAGAAAATGAAGAAAAATTAAGAAACCTCTTGACAAGGGTAAAAAAGTAGAGTATATAAGTTTATTTGAACCTTAAAATTAAAAACTAACTTACTAAAATAAGTCATCTGGTCTCATTACTTCCAAGCAAATAGAGGAAGAAGAAATGGAAGCAGCATCAGATTTCATAATCTTGTTTTTTTTAAAGCAGTGTAGATGGTGACTACACCCATAAAATTAAAAGATGTTTGTTCCTTTGAAGGAAAAGTATGGTGTATTTGTACAGCATATTAAAAACAAACAAACAAACAAAAAACAGAGACATCACCTTCCTGACAAAAGTCACATACTCAAAGATATTGTTTGAGGTGTTTTCCCCACTGAAATGTATGGCTTTGAGAGCTGGACTATAAGGACAGGTGGACACTGCACAATCAATGGTTTCAAATTTTGGTGTTGGGGGAGACTTTTCAGAATCCTTTGGAAAGCAAAGGAAGCAAATCAATCAGTGCTTAAAAAATTTAACTCTGACCATTTCTTGGAAGGACAAATAATGAAGAGGAAGCTAAAATATTTCAGCCACATAATGAGAAGACGTGGTTCACTAGAAAAAAGATTCTGGTGTTGACAAAGGCTGGAGACAAAAGGAGCTGATGACAGAGGGTGAGTTGTATAGAGAGTGGCATGGAAATAATTGTCATGAACTTGGGTACCACTTTGGGAAATAGTGGACAACAGAAGGACCTGACCTGCTATGATTCAGGGAGTAACAAAGCATGAGACACAACTAAATGGCTGAAAAAAAGTGTTATTTTATAAAGAAAACTAGTTAACTCCAAAGGGAAGAGCTAAAAATAAATTTCAACATAAAAATTAAAATAAACATTTCCAGTTATATAGGGGTATTAATTTTGAATGTAAGTATTTTGAGCACTCTATTCATGGTTTATACTTCAACATTTTAATCCATTACTGATATTCTATATACTGAGTTTTGGGGTATCCTCTCAAAATCAATATAATGAAACCAAACGAATCCGCAAAGTGAAGTGATCTTAGATGAATCAGTTAAAAATTAACATCAGAGAACTATGAAAATTGTGTTTATTTGAAATTGTGGTACTTAGAATACCTGTTTTGTAAATGTCTAACTAAAATTGTTTAAAGAGTAGGGATAGTATTTTTTTCTGTTTTTTTTATCTCACCTTTGAAAATGATTATACTCTTAAGCAAAATCCATGTTGTCAGTTTTTGAATTATGTTCTCATTGTGTACAATACTTTTTATAATGATATATGGATGGCAGAGGGGAAGAATTCTAACTTTCTAAAATAAGAATCTCTTTGCTATTAGGTGAATTTATTGAATTAATCATCTAAAGTACTTTTCTTCCTCAAGGAATGAAATTATTATCACAGTGGGACTTTGTCCTACTTATCTTTTACATTCCTAGAGGGAAACAGTTGCTATATTTAGGGAAAAAATGTAGAAGTGTGGGAAGAAAAATCAGGGTAAAAGACCTTAACATGATGACTACATTCTTTTTTATAAGCCTAGCTGAAAAGTGATACCTCATAGAACTACCAAGCTGGTAACTTCATGAAAACAAAATAATTCTTCATACCTCCTAGATACTTTCTAATAAGGATCTTATCTTAACTTTAAGGTAGACTATGCCTTTGACTTTTAACCCATTGATCCTACAGAGTTTAATTTCATGTCAATATAAGTATAAATGTAACATTTATTCAGTAATAAATATTTGAAATACGGTTTTTAAGACAATAAATCTCAGAAAATCACCATGTTGAAATCAAACTAATAATCTTTTCAACTTTCCAGAATAGTGAGGGGAGTTATAGCTTAGCCTTGAATGTCCATGACATTAGAAAGATTGTGTGAAGGAGAAAGAGAAAATGCTTCTCTGTTTTCTGGAATAAATCAGATGGGATTTGAGACAACTGTAAAATTGCTATGGGATAGGTTTAAGACTATTAAAGGGAAGTAATGTAATAGAATAGGAAACTGAGAGTGCTTGACTGACTTTTGAAAAAAAAATCAGAAGATTTAGGAAAGAACAGGGACTGGGGATCTGAGAGCCCACATACCACAACATAAAGTCATCTATCACATCTCTTAACACACAATCTTTTTTTTTATTGTAGCAGGCAGGTGGCCCAAACAAAGTACTGCACTCTTTTTCACACGGTGTTAGCTCTGGTTCTGTGCCCCACTGAATAATTACAAGGCTCAATAACCCTTAAGACTTAAGACAATCAACTTAAGAACTTTTCCCAAAGGACACAGTAAAGCCTGATTGTCCATTCATGAGCCATAAGAACTGTTAAAAATAAATGTGTTGCAGTCATCAAAACTATGTGTTACTGGCTGATTAATAGAGTAGAGAATCAATGGAACAGTTTGGGTTACATGAGACTCAGCAGTCAAAGACTATAGTAATCTACTATTTGGTAAACTCAAAGATCCTAGTTTTGGGGAAAAGAATGTACTATTTTACAAAAACGGCTGGGAAAATTGGAATACAGTATGCCAGAAACTGGGCATAGACCTTCATCTAACACAGTATAAGAAAATCAACTCTAAATGGGTGCATGGTCTAGGTGTAAAGGCTGATATTGTAAGCCATCTGGGAAAGCAAAGAATAGTGCACCTGTCAGATTTATGGAGAATGGAAGACTTTGTGACCAAATAAGAATTAGAGAGCATTGTAAAATGTGAAATGGATAATTTTGATTAGATTAAATTGAAAAGTTTTTGTACAGACAAATCCAGTGTAACCAAGATTCAGAGGGAAGTATAAAATTGGGAAAGAATTTTTACAGTGTCTCTGATAAAGGCCTCATTTCTAAAATATACAGAGAATTGAGTTAAATCCATAAGAATGCAAGTCATTCCAAAACAGGGAAAGAAATCTATAGACAACCTCCCTTATGAATATAGAAGGAAAAATTTTAAATGAAATATTACCAAAAAGACTAGAGCAACTTAGCACAAGAATATTACATTTTGATCACGTAGAATTTATTCCAGGAATTCAAGAATGGTTCAATATTAAGAAAACCAGTACTATTACTGATCATATCAACAATAAAACTAGCAGAAACCCTATGAATATCTCAACAGATGTGGAAAGGCTTTTGAAAAATACACCTTCCATCACTAGAAAGTATAGGAATAAATGGAGTTTTCTGTAGAATAATAGGTAGTATCTATTTAAAGCCATCAGCAGATATTATATGTAATGGAGATCAACTAGAAGGGTTTCCAATAAGATCAGGTGTGAAAAAAGGATGCCCACTATGACCCCTCTTATTCAATCTGGTACTAGAAATGTTAGCAGTAACAATTAGAGAAGAAAAATAAATCAAAGTAATTGAATTAGACAAATAAGAGACTAAGCTATCCCTCTTTGCAGATGATATGATGATATACTTGGACAGCCCTAGAGAATCAAGTAGAAAACTTCTTGAGACAATAAATAAATTTGGCAAAGTTACAGGATATAAAATAAACCCACATAAATCCTCCGCATTCCTATATATTTCTAAAAAATCTAATAGCAAGAGATAGAAAGAGAAATCCCATTTAAAGTTACTGTAGACATTATAAAATATTTGGGGATCTACCTGCCAAAAGAAACCCAGTACCTATATGAACACAACTACAAAACACTTTTCACAGAAATAATGTCAGATCTAACTAATTATAAAAAACATCAATTGCTCATTGACGGGTCTAGCTAATAAAATAAAAATGACAATTTTACTTAAATGAAATTACATATTTAGTGCAATACTAATCAATCTACCAAAACATTAATTTATACAGCAAGGAAAAAACAGAAACAAAACTCATTTAGAAGAACAAAAGGTCTAGAATATTAAGGCAATTAATGAAAAAGAAAAATGCTAGGGAATGTGGCCTAGCCATACCAGATTTTAACCTGTATTACAAAACAGCAGTCATCAAAACTCCATGGTACTGGCTGAGGAAAAGAGTAGTGGATCAACAGAATACATTGGATACACAAGACTCAGTAGTCAATGACTATAGGAATCTACACTTTGATCAACCCAAAGAGCCCATTTTGGGGGGATAAGAACTGACTATTTGACAAAAACTGCTGGAAAAAAACTGGAATATAGTACGGCAGAAATTGGACATAGACCATCATCCAACTCCATATACCAAAATCGTCTAAATAGGTCCACAATATAGGTATAAAGGCTGATACTGTAAGGAATCTGGTAAAGCGAGGAATAGTTTGCCTGTCAGATTTATGAAGAAGTGAAGACTTTATGAGCAAACAAGAGTTAGAGAGCATTATAAAATGTAAAATGAATAATCTTGATTACATTAATTTGAATAGCCTCTGTACAAACAAAGCCAATGTAACCAAGATTAAGAGCAAAGTGGGGAATTGGGAAAGAATTTTACAACCAGCGTATCTGATGAAGGTCTCATTTCCAAAATATACAGGGAATTGTGTCAAATCTAGAAGAATACAGGTCATTCCCCAATTGACAAATGGTCACAGGATATGAACAGGCAATTTTCAGAGGTAGAAATTAAAGATATCTATAAGCATATGGAAACATGCTCTAAATCACTAGTGATTAGAGAAATGCAAATTAAAACAACTCCAAGGTACCATATCTCACCGGTGAGATCATCTAAGATGACAAAGTAGGAAAAAGACAAATACTGGAAAGGATTTTGAAAAATTGGAACACTACTGCATTGTTGGTGGAATTGTTAACTGATGGTCATTCTGGAAAGCAATATGGAATTATACCCACAGGGATATAAATAATTGCATACCCTTTGACTTAGTAATACCACTTCTAGGGTTGTATCCCAAAGAGATCATAAAAGTGGGAGGAAGATCCCTATGAAGAAAAATATTTATTGCAACTCTTTTTGTGGTAGGAAAAAATTGGAAATTAAAGGGATGTCCATCAATTGGAGAATGGCTAAACAAGTTCCGTTATATGAATATAATGGAATACTATTGTGCTATAAGAAATGAGGTGCAGATGGACTTCATATTTACCTGGAGAGGCTTATATGTGATGACCAACTTTGATAGACTGGACTCTTCTCAGCATGCAGGGTTATAAGGCAACTCCAAAAGTCTCATGCGGGAAAGAGATGTCTACATTCAGAGAGAAAGATCTAGAAAGAACAGAGCTTAAAAGCAGACTGAAGCAAACTACCTGCTCTCTTTCTTTTTAATGTTTGGTTTTGTGTCCTCTTTCCAATTGCTCATTCCATCAGTTAAAAGCCTTCTTTACAAACAGACTAATGTCTAACGTGTTTGCAGATCCTATGCTTGATTAAATGCCGCCATGGGGGTGGGGGAAGGAGAGGAAGAGGGAGGTTGAAATGGCAAGTTTTAACAAAGTGACCACAGAATCCTAATAAAAGTTTTAAGGCACTTTAATAGTAATTGATTTATCAGCTGGGCTGTCTCATAAGCCAAATAGGGAGAGATAGAGAACATCAAAGCAACACAGAAGTACAGGATCTTTTATACCATCTACCTTAAATGGGTTTCTAACAACATAATTTGTTACTAAAACTAATTGGTATCCAGGTGCAAGTGGTCTGTTGTTCTGTAACCATGGGAGTGTTATTCCTTCAGTACTGACTGATGGGGAAGTGGACATGGGGCATGAAGACCCCTGAAGAAAAAGACAAATTATCCAAGCCCATGCTCAGGCTCGTTCAGGCCGGCTGAGTGACTTCTAGCTTGAGTTCATAAGGCTTCTTACTTGGATTTATAATTTCACAAAGTATAACTTAACTGTTTCCTGGCCAGTTTCTTGACTCCTGTCTTGAATCCATAGCTCAATTAGTTCCTGGCCATTTCATTCCTCTCTGTGTTTTAGGAAAGAATCAAATCATGGATTCCTGGTCACTTATGGGTGTTCAATGTGTATGCAGGACCATGAGTATGACAGACTGGACCTGCTTCTGCACATAGCCTAAAAGGGAGCGGCTGGCTAATGATGTTACAAGGGAGTTCAGCCTGGGTGACTAATTAAACAGAGATTCAAACCAATTTGTCCAAAATACACATTTCAGGAGAGTTATTCTGCTAAGACATGGATGGGAAGGCAGAAGGTAAGGCCAGTGGTGCAGGCCATCCAGGCCTTGTCAGGAGCTTGGAGGACGTGGTTAGAAAACCATGGGTCCCCATTAATTTCAATGGGCACACAGGTTAGCATAGGGTTAAAGGACAAAACTGCCTGTCCCTGCACATCCCCCACTGGTATTTTGTTGGGGGATGCCAATTACAGGTCTGAAGTTACAACAATATTGCAAAGTTACAAATGTAGTTACAAAGTTACAAATAGACTAAAGATACAACAATGTTACAAATAGAGTTACAAATGCACCTCAACACCTGGGGACCTGATCCAGTTTGGGTCCCCTCTGTCATCTCTCTGTTGGGGATGGGACAGTGGTGCAGTATTGGATTTTGGAGGTGCAGGAAGGTTTTGCTTCTCATGGGCAAACAAAGCTGGTCACTTGAATGGTCTGGAATGGTTCCTCCCTGCCCACACTCTCCAGAGCTAGCTTTGTGATGATGCCAAAAACACTTATCAGACTTGTAGATGTTATAAATGCAGTTAGGCCTCTGGCCAGCATCTGTTGCCAGATTCTTCCTCCACCTGCTCACCCTGGGGCTGGCTAGGGTAAGTCACGTCCCCAAGGATAGTCATTGGTGATGTGCAGACAAATGGGGGACTCTGGGCAAGGCTTTGTCTAAACTAGCAATTCAAAGTCTGGCCTGGGTCTGAGGCCTTTTATTAAATGGGAACCTATGCCCTTTACCAAAGGTACCCTAGCTCCCCGTCATTCCCTTCTTAAACAGATAGGACACAAAATCACTTGGGGACAAGGGATGAAGGTCTTGGTTCCAGGTTCCTTCATGCTGAGAAAGGATGTAGAGCTGGCCCTGCCTCACAGGGGTCCATCATTTGAGAGATGGGGGCTGTGACCAATGTCTGTAACTTGGCAGATGCCAGATCCAAGGGAAGTTGCATAGCGAAATTCAGGCATTAGTTGGTAATCAGCTTGCGCCAACATCTGCAAATGTGCCTAGAAGATGCAAGTCTGGCACAGAGATTAAAACAAACAAGTGCCAGAAAGGTAGAAGGAAAATGACCAGAAGTAGTGATTATGGGCTAGCGTAGTCCATTCCTCAGACTAATTAACTTTATTTTACTAACATAACTGTATTGCCTTAAACAAGGGAAGTTAATAGCTAGTCCTCACAAACTGATGGATCTGACTTACAGAATTATCTGATCTTGTGATTCTCTCAAAAATTTCCACTCTGAGTCTACACTTCACAAATAGAAACTTTTCAACTTTATCAACACTTTGCAGATAGAATTTTCCTGTCTTTGAGTTCAATAGTTATACAAATGAATTTACTTACAGGTGAAGCTGACTTCCACTCCAGTTATC
>CM053600.1:106657662-106687950 GCA_028646575.1 Pseudocheirus occidentalis | reverse complement strand
ATAATATTGTGAACTGTTGAAACTGTGAACATTGTACTGAATAAAGATTTGTAATGGAATAAACAGAGTGTTCACTAATACTGTGTAATCCGAATCTTAAAAGCTCCTCACAGCAGCATTCTCTCAGAAATCTACTGCTGATTGGCTTCACAAGTACATATGAGTAAGTTGCTTAAAATAAAACATGTTTGCATCACTGAACAGACAGTATAAACAGGCATTATTTCCACAATAATAGCAAACTTTGAATGAAGTTGACTTTCCCATTAATAAAAAATATTCCATAATTTACCTTCCTTTAAGAAATTTGCACTGAGACACTTTTCCTCAAATAAAAGATATTTGTGATCTAATTTCAGTAATTAACAGAATAACAGCTAAATTCCTCAATCAGTTGTAATAATACTCAATTATTATAACATCTATTTGAAACATTTAAGGACTTTATTCCATATAGACAAATATCTAGTGACAGGCAGATGACTAGGCCAAATACCCGTTTAATAAATTCTTTAATATACAATCCCAAACTTATTTCAACATTGTTTTGTTTTGCATCTTTGCTTCACAAACTTCTTTTTCCTTCATCTAATTATTTCTGTATTATTCAGAAAAGAATGTTCTCTCAAGTTTGTTTATTCTTACTTTAGAAATCTGAATATTTTACTTATACATTCAATTACAAATGTTAACTTTTGCTTAGTTCATGGGCGCAGCAAGATCTGTTCAAAACATCCAGCCTACTTTGGCTGGGTATGCAAGCTATATTCTATTCTCATGAGAATCATTAACTTGGTCACTTACTGTGGTCACTGAAACCTGCTTGCTCTTTTCCACGGTAAAAAAGGGGGGAAGGGGAGGATTCAAGGTAGCATAATGAGAATACAGAGCAGTAAGTTAAAGCTACAGCAGTTCTTGTGCAGGCCTGGTTAAGATTCTTGGGAAAGCTGTCTGCATACAATGTCATCTTTTTCAGGTACCTGGTTCAGATGTTCACTCAGGAGCAGGTGTCTCCACATTGCTGGAGTATTTAGCCAGACCTGAGTGGGGCTCACAGAAACATGATTTAATACAAAAGGTACATAGAAACAGTTCAGTTCACTAGTCATACAGGGCTAGGGACAAACACTACAATACAGTTACACAAAGGATTACAAAATTGCATAAAAAATCCAAACTTTGATCTCATTACTGAACATGCTCAAGATTTGAGTTTTCATAATAGAGAAATTCTTGAAAGCCAATCTGATACACCTATATATAATTCTTTAGAAGAATCAGTCTGATCCTGTTGCTTTTATCAAAACTTTAGGATCAAGTTATAAATCTTTCTGCTCTCTGAAAATAAAACTGCAACTACCTGGAGACAGGAGGGATGTGGATAAACAGCAACTACTTAGAGACAGGAGGGGGCTGGGTACAGCCCCATTTGTCCCCAAACCCTCTTATTTGCTTTTCAGATTTCCAATTCAGCCTATTATCCAGATTATTCAGCCTTCCTTTACATTTGTTAACCACAAAATAAGATGGTTCATATCTTTTACTGACTACTTGCTCTGATAATAAAAACTTCCCATAGAAGGAAAAGAAACAGGGGACATATGACATTCCAAATATGACAGGATAAATCATCATTAGCTCTGTTTAAATTCAGGTAAAGTCACAGATATCCAACCATGCAGTATTGGTACCACCTCATGGCTAGACTCAGGAACAGGTGGGAAACATTCCTTTCCAAAGGAGTCTTATGGGTAAAGCTAGCCAGAGGGATCCCATCCCAAACAGAGACTGAGATTGTCTCTTCAGCTTTTACCAACTGTAGACTTCCACCAGCTCACAGCACATCCCTTCTGAGTAGCTTATGACATTTACTGTTTCATGCAGGTAAATATACCCAAATTTAAACCCCAAACAAAATTTAGTGATTGTCCCAAATGCCTTTTACCTTAAACAAAAAGTTTCACTAATCACAGTTCAGTGTCAGTATTTATGTAATCTTTGGTCTCATGGATCTGCAATAAGCCATAAAATTTACCAGGTTTCCCAAATGTAAGGAATTCCATTCACTATCATTCCTTTCCCTTGCAGAATGACCTTGCCTAATAGAAATAATTTCTAGGGGATTTAGCAGTTTTAAAACATAAATAACTGAGAAGGACTTTAGGGAAGGGTTGGTGGTGATGCCCCTGCTTTTTCAATACTCATACATGTCGCAGGACTGTTTAGAGTAATATTTTATCAGTGTCCTCCTTCTTACATACAGTACCAATGAACAACTTTAGGTTTTTGCATTTAAAACAGTTGCCCAAATAACTTAGTTACCAATCTTAACAAGTTAAGCACATAGAATTTCAAAGTACAATAGTATAAAACATGACAAAAGAAAATGCTTCTCTTACAACACAGATGATGCAAAGTTTAAACTTTGAAATAAAAATCATTGATTTCCAATCTGATGACTTTTGAATTCCAAATGAAGGTACACAGAAATAAAGTATTCTTGTTGTCACATAACCTATCAATTTATACTCTAGAAATAAATTACATTCTGGAATCTTACATAAATAGTAACTGTGGTGATCCATAAACTTTTAGATAAACATAACAGACAATTGGGCTTAGCAGGTATAGAGACTTTTCTCTTTCCCCTATGTTGCAGAGCCTGGCTGTGGGTCCAGGGATTTGAAAGGAGAGGTTCACATCCCTAGAGGTGCTGATTTTTACACTCAGGGGACCCCGGGGATGTTGTAAAGGAGGCCCTTGATATAACTGTTATGCCTCTTCCCCCCTTTCTTCAAACGGAAGAGAAAATCATTTTGGGGTAGGGTGCTTTTCAAAACTGTCTGGAATGAATTCAATTGCTTTACAGTTGCATTCTGACACACAAAAATTTTCTCTTTCAAGTGAGACAGGGAAAAAGGTTAATAATTGCTGATCTGCCAGCCTCTTCACATCTCTCAGCATTCAAAACTCTGATCAGACTTTTGGAATGCAGGGGGAGGTTTTTAACCAATCAGGAAATGTAGTTCAAAACACAAAATACAGAGACCTAGAAACTGAGATACAGGGAGAGACCTAGGCAATGAGTCCGCTACTCCTAACAGGTGAGGTGGGGTCCTTTGTCTCTTGTCCCCACAAGGGGTAGGGTTGAGTGGACCCAGACCTCTGGTTGCAAGAGGTCACACATGTGGAGGGGAGCCAAGGAATCCTTCCTCACAGGGGGAGACCTTTGTCCTGCTAGGATTGTTTCTGTTTAGGAGTTTCCTTGGTGACCAAAACCTTAACTAGTCCCTGCTCAGGTATGTAGAAAGACCAAAACAGAATAGGAGAAGGACACACATGATTTTACCTCTTTCCACAACACATATTCATAACTCATTAAACAAAAACTTTTATCTTTTGGGTGAAGCAAGCCTGAGAAGGGAAAATTCCCTTCTTTTGCTTGTCTGCTTTCTCTTTCTAAGAGAACGAGAATGATTTTACACTGTTAACTTTTAATTTCCTCTTTTTCCCACTCTCTCAATGAAAAAGGTGGGGGAAAGGAATTTCCGTTTATAAACCACAGACTGGTATAGGAAAACTTAAGAAACATGAGACAAAGACACAAGCCACTTACAACAAATAAGCAATGGACAAAACGATCACAACAGGCTCGACTCACAGAACACTCCAGGGGTCCCCCAACTAGGGACCTAAACAAAAAGACAATCCAGAGGTCCCCCCACTGGGGCCCAAATCAGAGTTTCAGGCGGCATCCTGGTGAAACCTGGGGGGCAGAGTCTGTGTGCAGTCTGTTGTTCCCTCCCAATAACCAATTTGAGTACTCACCAATCTTTTGCCAGTGCAAAGCCCTGGCAAGAACTGCCAGTACAAAGCCTTGGACAGAGAAGAAAGGATTCTGCACAATGCAAGATCTTGGCAGGAGAGGGGCTCCATTTTCAATTTACTTAGGCAGGATTCCAACTTCCCTAGAGACTTTAGAGTTTTCACAGCTGAGGCCATTCCAGGTAGGTGAATGTTTATGGGCAGAGAAAAAATAAAAACTTCTCAGCAGCTGTTCCCCCTCTAGCTCATTCACTGACTTAGCCTCCTCAGTCCGGGAAAAACACTGATGGTCACTTGAGATGGCCAAAGGTCATCTTGCTGGGGCCGCCAAATGAAATGGCAAGTCTTAATAAAGTGACCACAGAATCTGAATAAAAGTTTTAAGGAGCTTTAATAGTAATTGATTTATCAGGTGGGCTGTCTCATAAGCCAAACAGGGAAAGATAGAGAACAGCAAAGCAACACAGAATTACAGGATCTTTTATACCATCTACCTTAAATGGGTTTCTAACAACATAATTTGTTACCAAAACTAATTGGTATCCAGGTGCTAGTGGTCTGTTTTTCCATAACCATGGGAGTGTTATTCCTTCAGTATTGACTGATGGGGAAGTGGGCATGGGGCATGAAGAACCCTGAAGAAAAAGGCAAATTATCCAAGTTCGGGCTCAGTCTTGTTCAGGCTGGCTCAGTGACTTCTAGCTTGAGTTCATAAGGCTTCTTACTTGGATTTATAATTTCACAAAGTATCACTTAACTGTTTCCTGGCCAGTCTCTTGACTCCTGTCTTGAGTCCATAGCTCAACTAGTTTCTGGCCATTTCAAGATAATTTGAATCTCAAGGGATTGTGGAGCTGAATTTATAAACTAAAAGTAAACAAACAAATCAGTAAAGACAATTTTAAAAAATAATAATTCTGTTGTAGTCCAGTCTCCTTGTGGTTTCTTGCATATATAAGACTTTCCTTAGCCCCAACAATTTAAGCCCCCTTTCTCACGAAGAGCTGAGGCTCAGCTTGCAAACATTTTCCTCATTCTTGAAATAATTAAGCTTCTGTTTAATCCCTAACCATACCTGCCTCTGACTTGCCCTGTTTGGCTCCAGCCATTCCCAGGTTAGAGGCTGCTTCCAGTCCAGTTGATAATGCTAATGTATTCAATCCATTGTTTATATTCAATTTGTCTTGTATATATGTATTTTAATGCTGTTACTTCCAAAAGACTAAAGCTCCTTTAGAGCACGAATGATCTTTTGCCTTGTTTTATATCTCTAGCACTTAGCAATGAGCCTGTCACAAAATAAGCCCTTAATCAATGCTAGTATTAAATATTTCTAGGGAAAATATGTCAAGAAAACAATGACTATAGTTGCTAGATAAGTGGCTTCTAAGGACAATAGATTTTGCATGATAAGGTGGTCTTAAGGTCTTAATTCATAGGATCAGTTATAACGCTTGAAATGACCTCACATGTAATCTAGTTTAAAAGTTTGATTTCAAGAGCTGATTTACCTTAATTGCAAGTACCAAGCATGCTATCGCTTCACTCAAATGTAAATTTTATTTGTGCCCATAACTGATCTTGTGTCCTACAATGTAAGACTAGGTTAAAGAAATGAAGCATCACTAGAAAAAAATAAAATAAAATAAGAGATCATGTATAAAGTACATCATACATTATCTCAATTCTTACCCAACATGCAACAATCAATCAACAAACATGTACTAAAGCTACATGAATGGCACTTTTCTGGCCTCTGAACACACAAAAAAAGCACAGTGCTTGCCCTCAATTATTCTGTTAGCGATTAACATGAAGTAAAAACAAAAGATGAAAAATAATCTGGAGGAACACACTAGCAACTGGAGAATCTGAAACAGACATTATGGGAAGGGAGTTCCTTGAGCTGAACTCTGAAACAATTACAACAATAAGTAGTTATTAAAATCATATTATGCTCCAGGCACTAAGCTAGTTACAGGATATTCTGAATGAAGAATAGAAAAATTCCTGCTTACAATGAGCTTATATTTCAAAAGAGAAGAGAATAAATTCATATATAAACAGATACAACAAAAATATGAAGTTAATAAATTGGAATATATGCAAAGTAAATTCAAAATTGTTTAGGAGGTATGGAGAAGAATTCCTAGAGGGTTATCATAAAGATACCAACTTTCTGAAATGGAGATAAGGAAAGTGATGACTGCAAGGGCAAAAACATATTAGAGATAAAATGTTACAACAGAAATAGGGAGAAGTCTGATTTGGCTAGCTCACAGAGTTTATAGAAAGTGAATAGTGTCAAATGGCACTGGATAGATAGATTAGTGCTATATTGTAAAGATTTTTAAGATCTGAAGAGAAGAATTTGTACCTTATCCTAGGGGTAATTACCAGATACTGAAGTTACTTGAATAGGGAAGTCAGATTAATGCTTAGAGATAATTAAAGGATTTGAAGAGGCACAAATAAAGAAATGAATTTCAGGCATAAAAGATAAGACATAAAAGATATCATAAAAGACATTATGAGAGAAGAAATATTTATTAGAGATATCAAGTATATCAGTTTGACTGAAGCAAAATGGGAGTAATAAAGAATAAAAGCAACAAAATAGACTGCAGCTATTGTGATTGTGGAAGGCTTTACAGACCAGATAGAAGAGCATAATTTTAACCTAGAAATAATAGGGAGTCACTAGAGCTTTTGGATCAGGGGAATAAAATAGCGAGACCTGTGTTTTGCTGAATTTCACTGTGGCAGTTGTATGGAGGATGTATGAAAGGGAATAGACACTCGATAGGGTGATAAATTCTGTCCCTTATCCTTCCTCTTCCTTTTTGATTTTGAGAGGTGCCAGCAAAGGATAGTGTTGAAGTCATTGTTATTTCAAGTGCTATTTAGACTCAAGCATAATTTTTGTTTGGGTTGCACATGATGGAGATAATATTTTTTATTATTATTCATAAATAATTATTCACCCTATGTATACAATGAGTTATACTTCACAAAGTGCCTTCCTCAGAACAGTTTTGAGATAGGTAACTTGCTTACTTACCCTTCATTTACCTATAAGTAAACTAAGGCTCAAAGATATCCAATGACTTGTCAGTATTGATATTCTAGTAAGTCAATGCTAGGACACAAATACAGGTCTTCCTCCAGTTTCTGTACTATATCATCTCATGCCATATTTCTTTCATGTGAGATTTTGCATGGGTGGTAGCATGTAACATGACCCTGAGGGCAAAGTGAGTAAAATTTTAGAAGTTGGCAATACTAACCAAGGTAGTCATGTTAAATAATTTCCCATGTATCACTTGTTTTACACTAAAAAAATTCTCCTTTTTTAAAATGACAAGAGGCCTGTCATACAATCTATTTGGGTTACTCTTACAGCCACAAATATAATCTTTTTACATTGCAATTCATGGTTTCATAAAAATTCATTGCTTGGGATGCAATTTTTCATTGATCTCTACTCTTAACTCTGTTAATCCTTGGATGATTATCCATAAAAAGGCTTATGCTCAAAACCGATCTAATTTGATCAAACATTATGCTTGATTGGAATTGTCTTTAAGAACCAATAATCATAACTATTTTTTACTGTGACGTAAACAAAACTTGGTTCAATTTTTTCTGAAATTTATTTTTTTTATTTCCCTCCAAGGACACTATTGTGATTTTATTGTTATTACCAACATTTCAAATGAAAGAAACTAAGTATTATACTTAATGCTTAGCTTTTTATGACTTCAAATTTTTTTCTTAAAGGTCAGTTGATTTAATTCAAATAAATAGTTACACAATACAAATAAGTAGTTATCTATAGCAAAATATAAGTCCTTAGTGTATGCAGTACACTTCTTTAGGCATTAGATGAGACTTGAAGTTTGTTTGATAGTTAAAAGTTAGCATTTATGTGGTTTCCAAACTATTTCATATATTTAATCTCACTTGATCCTCACATGAACTTTATAGGGTATGTGCTATTATAGCACTCAATCTCTGTCTCTCTGTCTCTCTATCTCTCTGTCTGTCTCTGTCTCTCTCTGTCTCTGTCTCTCTCTGTCTCTCTGTCTCTCTGTCTCTCTCTCTGTCTCTCTCTGTCTCTCTCTCTGTCTCTCTCTTTCTTTCTCTCTCTCTCTCTGTCTCTCTCTGTCTGTCTCTCTGTCTCTCTTTCTGCCTCTCTCTGTCTCTGTCTCTGTCTCTGTCTCAGTCTCTGTCTCTCTCTCTGTCTCTCTCTCTCTCTGTCTCTTTCTCTCTCTCTCTTCTACACACATACGCACCTTTATCTGGCAATTGAGAATTAAATAAGTTACCAAACCCCTATCCATCTCACCACCCACTTGCCTGCATGTCCTTAAATAATTTCAATCTTCTAGGTGGAATAAGATGCCAACAGAGGCAGATAAAAAAGACAACTTTACATGAGTTTTCCTTAAAAGGTAGAAAACAGACTGAGAAGTATGACAGACATTTATTATATAATTATATTTATTTCAGATTATGTATGATTACAAGTTACAGATTATATTTCACAATTGTAAATAGTAAATTGAGTATATTGTATATATTTAGATAATTTGTTTAACTGCTTTAAATTTTTAAAAAAGTATTTTCATAGAAGAGAAAAGAATAATGTCTGATATATGAGAAGATTTTTTTAAACTTTTATTCATGTTTCCTTTTACTATTGGATATATATTTAAGTACATATGTAGTTACGAGATACACTTAATTACCTCCCTCAAAGTAGAAATGATTCTCAAAACAAATACAAGCTGAGAACACTAGCTTGTTGCTCGGTTCCAGTTTGCCAGTTAATCTTATTTCTAACTGTTACTTGCATGGTGTACAGAGAAGAAATGACAAAAGCATGAAGGAAAAGAGAAAGAAGAGAGCCTTTCAGTCAATCTTGAATGAGGTCTTTATTGTGCAGCTTCAAGGTTTTATACAAAAGGGTTAGGTATTCAGACATCTAGCATAAATACAGTGAAAAAAATAAGTATCAAAATACATTTTAAAGTTGCTAGAAATGGTTTTATTCTGAAACACTCAAGGGAGATTTTCAGCTCTTCTGTTCATTTTTGAAGGCTCAGATAATTTGAGATCTTGTAATATAGCCTTTTGAAATGTCTCTAACTTCTATTCCTGAACCTACCACAGGGATATTTAAGTCCTTTGAAATAATTTAATGATTAATTAAATTGTCACCATAATACTGTACTCTGCAGTTGAAAAAAATCATTACTAATCTATCTTAAAATATTAGTAATAATTTAAAGTGGTTAAAAGGAGAGTAAAAGTTAAATACATAATTATTCCTCAAATAACCTAACCCAAGAGTAATAATAAGAAAAGAAACTTAAAAGGAATGCAAGTAACTTGACACCTGAGTTACTTGTAAAATAGTGAGAAATGGCAACTACATAGGAATAGTTTAGAGTGTAAATCGTTCTATAAAATCTTGTGAAGACATTAAGCCCATCTCTGTTATCTCTCATTCACCAATGTAGTTTTGCTATTAGATGTGGAATACGTCTTTCAAGAACTAAAATTTAACATAGCATAGAATGGATAATGAAATTGTGTATAATCAGTACAAATACAATGTAGCCTATAAATAATTATGGAAGTTCAAAATGCAAATTCAAAGATAAAATTTTCCATAGTTGAAGCATAAAATAAATAGTAAAATTGAGTTATTCACATGGCAAAGGCAATTCATGCCATAAAGACAGTCTGTTGCTCTTTTTGTATTCTCCCAATGTTGGAAGAGTTCAAGGAAGACCACCAGCATCTTCATAGGATTCTCTTTGTCAAATCTTTATGAAGACATGGACAAGAGTTTGGTCAGACACAGGTTATAATCAGCGTCTTTAGAAGTAACAACTAAATATATGAAATGGCAATATACTTTGATAGTATTTGATGACAAGTTTATAATTACTCTAGAGTACTGTACAGTCTTTTACCTGTACCAAATTCGAATCTTTCATAGATAAAATCAAGGGAATTAATGGACCATTCAATTCTCATGCCTTTTCCACAGTTGTTTATTTTGCATGCAATTTATCACCCTTCAAATGGTAGATGTTATAGCCTTAGTTTTTTCTTCCATTAGAGAGTTCCTTGAGACCTTTAGAAAAAGTCAACAATACATTTGTCAAACAATGCTTTGGTTCATGAACCATACTCACCTATCTATATATACATTTGTGGTAATAGGGCATTACTTATATCACATATTAATATACTGAAATGTAGGATGAAAATGTATGGCCTCACGTAAAATTACTTTTTTTTTTGAAAACAGGAAAAATTTCCATAGGATCTAAAAAATTAAGTGTTTCATTAAGATAGAATTAGGCAGAGAGGGAGATCAATAATGTGTGATATAGAACAATAATTTCTTCAATTTATTTAGCACTGTGCTGTTTCAAGACAAATGTCCTTAACAAAAATCCTATGAACCAGGCAGTATTCTTAATATTAAAGCTACTTTGTAGATGAGGAAGCTGAGGCTCAGACACATTATGTGAAGTGGACATGTGTCGGTTAAATGGAAAAGCCTTGCCTTGAACCCAGATCTTTTAAATTCTGTAGACTAATAGGATTTAAAGTCAAGAGATCCTTAGACACAAGTTCCAACAAATAATTGTGTTCGATTATAGATGAAGAAAATATTCCAGAACAGTTGAGCAATTTGGCCACAGTTGACCAGATTTTAATTGGTAGGACCAAGATTTAAATTCAGTTATTCTCATTCCAAACTCTTTACATCATACTTCAGGTCCTCTCATAAGGAACACTTTTCTTTATTTTTTGGAGATCAGGGATAAACCTGCAGGTCATACTGGTGGGAATTTGGACATTTGTTTTCTTTGAGAATAATAATATAAATTTTGGCTAGTAGAAAGTATATTAGATCTGGAGTCAGGTCTCTAGGGTTAGCATCTTGACCAAGTCAGTTAGACTCGATCACAGATTCTTTCTTCCTCCATCAAAAGTGGACAGTGATATTTGCATCACTAAATTCACCATATTATTGTGAAGAAAATGCTTTATACAATTTAAAATACTAAATAAATGTGAGTTGTTATTTCTTGGTTATAATTAGAAAATGAGACACCACAGTCAAATATGTTAGCATTTACCAGGACCTGGTGTAATTGTGTAATTTTGGGTAATGGGAGACCTCAAACAATACAAGGAATAGAAAATTATATGCAGAGCACCAGAAAGCTATGAAAATTTTTAAGTGTTTGGTCATTTGGTTGCTGATCTTAATAGAAAGTGACATAGACCTTGATGGTAAACCTCAGGGATTTTAGGTTTATCTTTACCTAATACTTTTTGTTCAGTTAAATGGTAGAGAGAGATATTCAGGGAAAGAAAGTATGAAAAGAATTCTTGTAGTTAAAAATATCCAAAAAAAGTTCTTCATATATTTACAAAGATGTTTTCCTGAATTTTATTAGATAAGGATGTTTTGTGTGGCAAGGATTAAATGGTGAAATGATACCTCATTGCTGTACGAATGAGATAAAGATGAATGTAAATCCATTTGCACACCATTTTCAAAAGGCATGTTACCTGAGTAGCTGCAAATGCTGAAGATATTTTGATAGCAAATGCAATGGTCACACTTTATGCTTATTCCTTATGCTGCAGAATTCTATTAGACTCAAGTTCAGATAGGCTTTAAAATAGACTATGTGCTTCTCAAGCTTCTTAAGCAAAGTCGTAGGGCATAAGAAAATGAAGTCAAACTGGGTATGTTGTATTGACTTTTGATAATGAGGCAGCATTATAGAGTTGAAAGGATGTTGATTTTAGAATCAAAGAATATGAGTTCAGATTCTGCTTCTGATAACTGCTACTTGATAATCTTGAGCAGTTTGTGGCCTTCAGTTTCCTTTCGTGTAAAATGAAGGTGTTAGACTAGACTATGTTGGGGGTCCCTTTCCACTCCACTCCTATAGTCCTTTCAAGAATAAGTAATGAACATATTCAAAATGGTTAAAATAGTTTGTACTGCAGTGAGACTATTCTATTTACTAGAGATAGTTTTTTTAATTAGATTTGGTTCTAGGAGAATTTGGAATTGAATCTTTTCTATGTCACTCATTAATGAGAATACTGGTCAAGTCACAGAATGTAGGGCTTAGAAGGACATGAAAATCACAAAATCTAATCACCTCATTTTCCAAATGATGAAATTGAGCTTGAAAAGTTCAAGTGTATTATTTGGCAGTTTATTGGCTATTAATATCTATGGACCTCAGTTTCCTCATCTATAAGATGACAGTGATGATGTTTGTGGTACCTAATTCAAAGAGTGGCTGTAAATAGAAATGCAATCGTATTTTATCAGGTATTTTTAAATACCTTATAAGACTAGAAGAACTAGGTGGTAAAATTAATAGAGTACTAAGAACTGGAGTTAGCAAGGCCTGAGTTCAAGTTCCCACTCAGATACTAACTAGAGAAGTCATTAAACTGCTCTCTGATTTGATTTTTTCATCCATAAAATGGGGATAATAATAATATCTACTCCATTAAGCTATTGTGAAGATAAAATGCATTAAAATTTATAAAGCCCTTTTCAAATCTTAAAGAATTATATATGGATGGAGCAGAGATTGTGGAGAGAAGACAGGAACTCACTTGAGCACTCTCCCAAACACCTCCAAAGACCTTTAAATGAGGCCCTAAAATAAATTCTGGAGTGGCAAAACCTACAAAAGGATGGGATGAAACAATTTTCTAGCCAAAGACAATTTAAAAGTTAAGCAGGAAAGGTCTGAGAATGGAGCACAGTCCAGTACAGGCCCTACCAGAAAAAACCAGACCACAGAAAATTCAGAGCAGGCCTTGGGAGTGAATGAATCAGCAGCTGCCATAGCTGCTTCCTGAGTTCTCAGTCAACAGACAGGTAGTAAGTGAAACAATTGGTCAAAAGGACATTACAGGAACCACATTCAGCCTGTCAAGCAGGGGAGTGGGGCTCAAAGGCCCTGAGGAGGACTCAGTGGCAGAGGACTAGGGGCCCATGCTTAAGGCACCCATAGCCACCCTAGCAGCTGGCAGGAGCAGAGGTGGAGGCCTCACTCCTCACTAGCACTGATCCCCACCCTTTCACCCCCGCCCCCTGCTGGCTGGAATGATGGAGACAGAAAAAGCCTGTCTGTGATGCTTAGACATGGCAAGAAAGCCCAAGGGGAGCACAGTGCTATGCTCTAACACAGTAACCGTGATCTCAACTATAACAATATTGGGAAGACTTCCCCTACAGTGTATAAGAGTATCAGACCATGCCCTACACCACCTATCAATTGAGCACCTTTACAGAGCAGAAGGACCCACATGGGCATAGGAAGCAAGACCAATCTCCACATCAATCAAACCTCATTCCCCACATGCCTTCACTGAGCAACAACCCACCTCTGTCCTGAAAAAGTTAAGAGCTGAGGAGTTGTACTCAATCAAGTGGGGAGCTGAGGCAGATTGAAGCCCAACTAGACAGCTTGAGAGTCTGGAGTGTATGGATCAGTGGTGAGACTAGCTGGGAGGGCCCCAAAATACTGAGAAGGTGGCCTCAGCCAGTGGGGGAATCCTCCAGTGCAGAAGCTGAGGCCCAGAGAAAGCTCTGGGGCAAAGAGAGCACAGAGCACACAGATGAAGAATATACTAACAGTGTGGAGGAGAGCCCAGACACAGTGGAGATTGTGAAAAATCACAAGTCAGACCCTGATGGGAGCAAGCTGAAATCCCAGGGCCCCTGCTGTAGCCTCTCTAGCTCTGATGCTTTCCTTTTCCCATGTTTGTGCTTCTTTAAGGCTTTCCAGACAGTGTCACTTGTCTCCTGCCCTCCATTCTCTCTGCTGCTGTAGTACACCTTGTGTTTCTCAGCCACGCTTGTCTGCTCCTGATCACAGGAGCCTGATGGGAGTCCTGTGTCTTCTATGAGGTACGGGTATGGGTCTGGTGAGGCAGGAAAATCCAGCAGGTCTAGAATTTCCCTTAGAAAAAAAAGTCAACCTTCCTTTCCTCTGTGTTGTTCCCCCCATCCAATGAAAAAGGGGTTCCATTGGTACTAAAATGTGGCAAGACAGGGGCATTAGGAGGAAGAGTCTGGGCATACACCTTGATTCCAAATTCTCCCTTCTGTTTCCTCGCAAGGATACTCCATGATGATTTTCAATCTCCCACCCCACCTGTGTACCCACTCATCATCTCTTTCTGGGGAAACATTCCCAGGAGTAGAACTGGTGCCCTTGTTGTCTCTGAAATAGTCAGCATTTAACAGTATTGGTTCTTGTCCTTGCTCCATCAAAAAGTGGTTCTTCTAAGACAGCACCCAGGTTCTGCTCCCATTGTCAGACTTTTAACACAGAAACCTTCAGCGTTCCTCCTGGGGCTCCCTCACCTATTCTTCATCCCAGCACCATGAGGAGATGGGATCAATATCATTGTGTACTGCTTCCAGTCTCTGGGAATGTGAACCAAGCCAAATGATGGACAGCACCATCTCAGAGACCTGTGGCTAACCAAGGTTTCCCCTTTGTCCATTATCACATGGCTTCAGTGTTTTGTAATGCTATCCTTCACGTGACCCTTTTCTCTCCCCCAGTCCCTACAGAATTCCATACCCACAGTGGTGCATGGGAAATGAATACTATTTCTAACAGTTGTATTTCTGCTCCACAGAAGATACAGTTAAGTCCTTGGTCAATGTTGCCTTCCTGCAATAGCAAGCAAAAGAGTAACTCTTTGTTTCAGTTATTCAAGTATTGAACTCCTTGTTTTAGCTCTTCAAGTGTCTTTGAGCCTTAAGTGTGATTATATCAAGTCTTTGTTAGAAACAGAACCTGTGAAGCCCAGAGTAGGAGGAATTTCCAAAGACCAGAACAGGAAGGACCTGTATGAGTAGGGTGGAACAGGAAGGAGCTGATGATATTAAAAGCTCCAGCACAATTGGGACTGAGTAGAACTGAGAAGAAGGATATCTGTGGGGTCAGCACTTTGTCTGTCTGGGTTGATATTGCTTTGTCAGATGTCTGCTGATAGAGGACATGGCTGTCGTTACAGAAGCCCTGGGACCTTACTGCTGGTTCAGAAGCTCTGAAAAAGGACTTTCTTGTGTCTGCTTATAGAAGTCCTGAAGGAGAGTTTTACTAATGTTTTCAGAGGTTCTGGGACTTTACTGATGATTTGTGTGGATTTCTTAGACAGAGATCCTATCTGCCCACCTGAATTCACGGGCAGAACGTGAACTGGTAATAGTGCTGGCAATGTGTGTGAGTATTGTAACTCTGTAACTGCTAAATTTGATATGTGCTGCTGGACCAGGAGCTGGGAGCTGCTACATGTGAATCCAGGTGACAGTTGGGTGAATTCAGGGAATCTCTGGGAGCATGAAAGAGGAGTCATAGAGTTTAGAAATCACCCTTGGAGTCAAGATGAAAGAATCTTTACTTGGGTACTTAGTGTTGGCTGAATAGATTAAGACAATGAGGGCTAGGGGTGGGAAACCTTTGTATTTTGTACTCCTTAAGGATGATTGCTTCTTGAGGATGGTTGGAAGCCAGCCTCCAATCAGAATGAAAAAGACTTTAGATGGGTGCTTTATATTGATTGATTAAGATTGCAACCTAATGAATAATATCTTTATTAAAGAATATTTGACCACTTTAGTTGTTATGTCATATTGTTGTGAATGTTGAATTTTGATTTCTGTGAATATTTTGCCTTAGTTTACTGTTGAATAAATAGGAAATTCACTATACTATGTAATCAGAACCTTAAAGCTATTCAGAGCAGCAATTCTCAAGAGAGTACTTTATATTTAGCTTTACCACTTGTTAACCCTGTTATTTTCCTACTTCCCCATCGTCTTTCCACCCATGCTGTCCTTTCAGAACAGATGCAGTTCGTTCTTTTATCCATTTTCTGACTTGCTTTCTTGCTGGTATATTTGTATCATGTTTGTATTTCAAATCTGCTCTGGACAAGTGTATTGTGCTGAAAGGAAAAAAAAACAATAAAGTTTGTTTTTCTTTTCTCTGGTTAAAAAAGGAGGAAGTTATAGGGCTTTCTTTGTTGGCACTAGGAGCAGGATTTTGTTGCTTTGTCCTTAATCAGATCTAGTCACAGTCCTGGGCAGCAGTCCCAGGGTGAGAAGGAATGGTAGCATAGGAAAACTTGTAACTACAGTGAAAGGAGGCACATACTCACAATTCCAGATAAGAACAGAGTGCTTGTGGTTGCTTACAGACCAGAGCACAGGCCAGGAGAGTAGTAAACACATGTCTCCTTAGAATACCATCTCGGAAAAACTGAAAACTTACAGGTTCATAGAAATATTTCTGAAACTGCTGCACAAAACTACTGAAACTTGGGACAGTGTGCCCTGTACACTGGAAGCAAAATCTCACTTTAGCAGAGAATGAAAAGTCAAGCAATAGGTTGGGAAAATAAGCAAAAAAACAGAAGAAAATTCTGACCATAGAAAGTTACTACAGTGACAAGGAAGATGAAAGCACACACTCAGGGAAAAACAAAAAATTCAAAATTCCTACATCTAATGCCTCCAAGAAAACCATGAATTGGTCTCAGGTTATTGAAGAGCTCCAAAAGGATTTTAAAAATCAAGTTAGAGGAGTAGAGGAAAAAAATGGAAAGAGAAATAGGAGTGGTGAATAAATATAATGGAGATGTAAAATGTGATAATTTATCTCACATAAAAGAAGCAATAAAGACCTATTATAGTGAAGGAGAAGATGGGGAAGGAAGCAGGGAATGCTTTAAATTTACTCTTATTTGAATTGAATCAAAAAGTAAATAATACACACTATCAGTTGGTTATAGAAATCTCTTACCCTATAGAAAAGCAGGAAAGGAAGGGAATAAGAGAAAAATGTCATCATAGAAAGGAGGTGGATTAGCGAGACAATTTTCAGAAGCAAAAGCCTTTTGAGGAGGGACAAGGTGAAAGGAAAGAGAGAACAGAATAAACAAGGAGGAAATAGGATGGAGGGAAATGAACTTAGCATTCAAAGTGGTGAAAAATTATTGAAGCAAGTTTCTCTGATAAAAACTTCTTCAAATTTGTAAAAACAAGAGCCATTCACCAATTGACAAAAGATCAACAATTTAGAATAGTCAGTTTTCAGATAAAATAATCAAAGCTATCTATAGCCATATGAAAAAGTGCTCTGACTCACTCTTGATTGGATAAATGAAAATTAAAGGAATACTGAGGTACTACCTCATACTTTGGCTAAAAGGACAGAAAAGGAAAATGATCAATGTTGCAGAAGATATGGGAAAATTGGAATACCAATGCACTATTGGTGGAGCTTTAAACTGGTTCAACCTCTTGTGGAGCTATTTGGAACTATTCTCAAATATTTATGAGAATTTTTTCTGGTGGCAAAGAATTGGTAATTGGGGTATGCCCATGAATAGGAATGACTGAACAATTTGCAGTATATGATTGTGATGGAATACTATTGTTATATTAGAATTAGTGAGCTTGATGCTCTCATAAATAATACCTTGAGACACTTATAAGAACTGATACAAAGTGAAATGAGTAGAACCACAACATTTTACATAGAACAGCAATATTGTAAGTTGATTGACTCTTACTGACTTAGCTATCATCAGCAATACAATGACCCAAGACAACTCTGAAGGATTTTTCATAAAAAAAATGTTATCCATCCCCAGAGAAAGAACTGATGGACTCTAAATACAGATTGAAACATACTTTTTAAAAAAAAATTTTCTTTATTTCCTTGGGTTTTCATTTCATTCTATGTTTTCTTCTACAACATAATTAATATGGAAATACATTTTGCATAATTATCAAATTGCTTTCCTTCTCAATGAGATGGGTGGGAACAGAGGGAGGAAATTTGGAGTTCAGTTTTTTTTTAATGAATGTTGAAAATTATTTGACATGTGATTTTGAAAAATTAAATGTTAAATTTACATTTAAAACAGCTCCAAAAAAGAATTATATAAATGCTAGCCAGTAGAGGTAGTAGTAGTAGTAGTAGTAGTAGTAGTAGTAGTAGTAGTAGTAGTAGTAGTGCTAGTGCTAGTGCTAGTAGTTGTTGCTGAATATCATTTTCTAGCTGTAAATAAAAAGTAGAAAAGGAAACTGGGGTAATCAAAATGTGGTATTACATACAGGAATTGGTTTGGGAGTAAATTTTATATAATACCATTTGAATCAAATGGTAATTTTTTACACATGCTCATTGCTTCCTAAGAGTTTAATTGATGAATTGAACTTGCTTTGTTTCCAGAGTTCTTACTAAGCAAGGTTGTCTTGTGAGTGATTTATTTGCCCCACCCTTAAGAAACCAGGTTCAGAGATATTAATCATAATGAATGTTGCTTAATTAGATGCTTACAAGCAAATACATCATTTATAATAATTGAAAATCAATTAATTAAAGACTGACCTTGCTTCACATCCCAGATGACTCTCTACTGTTTTTAATGAGAAAGAGGGACGAAATAAAAAAGTCTATCAAGGTTCAGACAATTTTTTCACTTTAATATATGGTTTCTACCTCCTCCTGGGCTAATTTGTAGACATCAAGTTTCTTACTTTGACCTTCTAAAATAGAAAGCTTAGTTGAATACTGGATGTTTTCTATAATTTGAGTGCATTGGTTATCAGGTGTTTTCTTAGTTCTGTTGCCTCCTGGTGGTTACAACACTCTTTAGTGACAAATGAAACAAAGTTTATAGTTAGGACAACTTCTACAATAACATTATTATTAGGGATAATTTTCTAGATTTATTTCACATAGACCCTTTCAGACCATAAAGGAGCCATTGTAAGACTCTTCCATCTTCAGGCAGTAAATAATGTATACCAATGATTCCTAAACAATTACTTTTTCAAAAAAAATCTAGTGAAATATGAGCTATTCAGTTTTCTGTCCTACCTAATATCTGGACCTCATTCAAGAGAAGAAACTCTTATTCTAAATAGCAGTTATTCAGCAATAAGAATCCTAACCCAGTTCTGTCAAGCTCCTCTATCTTCACTGGACATTTCAATATTTTCCTTAAGGTTTTTCTGTTGTAAATGTCAATACCCAAATGTTACAAAGCATTAATTTTCAGGGATTTTACTCTCTTGAAACTCTCTATACATTGGTATTCAGAGAAAGGCAGTGCAGTGAACAGTGTTGCTCCTGAAGCCAAGAAGACTCATTTTCCTGAGTTAATATCTGACCTCAGGCACTTCACTAGTTGTGTGATTCTAGACAAGTCATTTAAACCTGTTTCCTTAAGTTCGTTCATCTATACAAACATCTGGAGAAGGAAATGGCTAACTCCTCCAGTATTTTTGCCAAGAAAACCACAAATGAGGTCACAAAGTTTCAGAAATGACTGAACAAAACAGCATCCATTAGTATTAGTCATAAGCCTAATTTCTTTGTAGTTGATTATTACTATAATACTATAGTTAGCTTTTATGCAACTTATTTTAAATAAAATGATACTACTTTTGATTATTTTACATTATTTGCCTATATTACTTTATTATAATATTAGAAGTGTTGGATATGTGTAAAGTCAAACATGAGCCACTCTCCTGAAGACTGCTGCTGTGAATAACTTTAAGGTTCTGATTGCATAATATAGTGCACTGTCTATTCAACAGCAAAATGTTCACAGAAACCAATGCACAATATTTACAGCAATATGACATAGCAACTTAGTAATAAGGTGGCCATGTAGTCCTAAACAAAAGATATCATTCAGTAAGTCACAATCTGGGTCAATCAATGTAAAGTCTAATGTCTTCTTTCATCTTGATTGGAGACTGACTTCCAATCATACTTAATTCCATCATCTTTAAGGAGCAAACATCCTTAAGGGGCATAAAATACAAAGTACAAAGGTCTGCTACCCCTAAGTCACATTGTCTCAAATCTTCTTGGTTCCAGCTCACATTTGTGCTTTTACATTCTCCTTTGGCAAGTTCTGCCCACTGTGGGCTCTATGTAATGATGTTAGTTTCCAACAAAGACAATCAAAGGTAGACTCAAAGGCACTTGAAACAAACTGAACCAAAGAGCTACATATTTGAATAACTGAAATAAGGAGCTAGGCACTTGAATAACTGAAATAAGGAGCAAAGTACCATTTTGCTTGCCATTGCATTATATCAGCAATTGCAATTAGAGCAAGTGTGTATGAGTTAATAGATTGGTGCTCTGAAAGCCATGAAGACCTGGCTTTAAATTTTATATCTGTCATATACCCAGTTGTGGCCTTGAATATCCTGAGCAAAAAACCTTAATCACTTAGTCCTCTAAGGAACCTTATAAAATCACAAATTGCAAAAAGATATGTTCCCATGCCTGAATGAGAGAATTTCCTGTGCTGGGGTGCCATATAGCAATGAAGTTACAGATTCAGTGCCTATCTCTACAATGATAGTATTTATTATGCTTATATAATCTATATATGATCTGGGTGGAGAGAGATCATGGTTTATTGGATAGAAAGAAATGTCTTTAGCCTCTGGAAGAACTGGATTCAAGTCCCAACACAGACACATATTTATAATCACTTAACCTTTCAGTACCCAGTTAATATTTTATAACTGAGTTTCAGAACAGATACTAAACTGCATTAATAGAAGGTGTTTCCTCAAAAGAAGTTCACTAAGAAAATGAAAATTTATATTTCATATATATGTATAGATAGATATATACCCATATGTATACATGTTCAAAATAAATATTCACTATACATATATTCAATGTTTTTAAATGATCTACATAATAAAATATGAGGTGTAATACATAAATAATTTATAAATCAAGATTATATATGATATAAAGTGACTGATTAATAAAAACAGAAAAAAGCTCTTGTTGGCAAACTGGACCCAGGCCAAGATCTTTAGCAATATGTTTTGCCTCTCACTTTGGAACTCTGCTCAGGATCTGAAATATCAATCTTCCTTCCAGAAGTCAAGCTTTCACTTTCAGCTCAGACACCAGATTTCTTGTGTCTAGGATCAAAGATTCCCATAACTGGTCATCGCTTCAAAAACTCATAATAGTAAAAATCAATTTCATATCAAGATTTGTACTGCAAGGACCTCATCTGTGGTTCAATAATTCTAAGTCCAATCTCTCTATTTTTTCAAAAACACGTACATAGCTTGGACTGGGTTTGCTAGCAAATGCATTAGATAAAAAGATAGATAGATAGATAGATAGATAGATAGATAGATAGATAGATAGATAGATAGATAGATGGATGGATAGATGGATGGATGGATGGATAGACAGAAAGACATGTCATTTATTTTGTACTTATTATCTGCAGACACCTTGTTAAATGCTTTTGGCACATTTATGTTTCTATGACATGTAAAAAAGGAATGACTGACCATCTGCTTTCTTGAGGATTTCTGAGGTTATGAACTCCAGTTAACATTACTATCTTCCCTCTAATTAGCAAAAATCCACCTGATATTCTTCCAAACAAAATCATTCAGATTCCTTTTCTGAGATGTCATCCACTCCAGGATTTTGTGATAGTTATCTACTATCTCCCATTTCATTCTCCTTCATTTATAAAAGGATTTAATGTCTGATAATGATCCTCCATTCCCCCTCAATCCCAGTTAACATTCTGTAGACTACTACATGTTTGTTTCTTCAAATGATCTAAGTGCCTTAACCTACTCATTCGTTCCATCTCAGTTATGTATAGGGATAATCTCAACCTTGATGTCTCAAGTACCCAGAGATATTATTTTCATGATAACTAATTACAAAATTGTTTTATCCAGTCATAACACTCTCACATTCCATGTGTCACTCATAGTTTTTGTTTGTTTTTTCTTCAGTGTGACTTCCACAGAAAGTACTCTCTCAAGGTTATCATTCCTGCCCCGGTTTTGGCTTCTCCCTTGCTAAACTGAATACTATAATTAATTAGTTCAACATTAATTGATTCTAACTATTCTCTCAAATCCCCTGATCCCTTATCCCCTTACAACTTATGTATCAGTAAACTCCAAACTTGAATTACTCTTCACCATCAGCATATTCCACAGTCCTGATCATGTGCTACTGATGAAAAATGCTCAAAATTATTATGTGACCAGTCTGATTGGACCCAATGAAGTTTATGATGAATCTCAACTAGACCCTCACTGCAGTAAGACAATACTTTTACTCCTCCCAAATTAATTTTCTATCATAATCCTCACCGAACCTATTCAAAACTTTCTATTCTCTCCTCAAGTACCCCCACAGAAACAACAATTTAATATTCCATAGAGATATTGCTAGGCCAAAAGGTTAGGTTAAGTATTTGGGGTAGCAGATATTCTTCCAGATTGTTTCTCACAAAAGTTGAACCAAATCATACCTCCATCAACAATGCTCTAGTGTGCCTATCCCTGACAATCCCTTTAAACAATTGAGTTTTTTTTAATCTTTTCTGAACACAGCGTACAGAGTGAAGGCTCTGGAATTAGGAAAACACAAGTTCATATCCAGCCTCAGACACTAGGTCTGTTATGATGAGCAAATCAATTAAGCGTATCTGCCTCAGTTTCCTCATCTGTAAAATAAGCTAGACAAGGAAATGACAAACCACTCCAGTATCTTAGTCGAGAAAATTCTAAATGGGGTCATTCAGCATCAGACATGACTAAAACAACTCAACAACATAGTTATGGAATGGGATCTCAGGGTAGTTTAAATACGCATTTCTTTTACCAGGTACTTAGAATATTTTGATACAAGTATTGGTAACTTTTATTTCCTCATTTGAAAAATACCTGTGCAAATATTTTTGGCCATTTATCTCATTGGAACATAGCTGCTATTCTTGTATATTTCAATCAACATTAATAACTCTTGTACATCAAAGATTTTCCATAAAAGAGCTGTTGACAAGGTTTTTCCCCTAATTATTTCCTTTATAACTCTAAATGAATTTCTTTTGTTTATATTAAAGCCTTTCAATATTAAGTAAATAATAATCTTTTTAATAATCTTTTAATGATTTTTAATCATCTTTTTTGATCATCTTTATCTATTGCTTTTTTAAAGGATTTTCCCCCTAGCAAGGGTCATAAAGGTCTTTCTTTCCTTTAATCTGTAACTTTAAAAAATGATGTAACTTTTTATATGTAGGTCATGTATCTTGGAGTCTTAAGTTGTTTGGAAGAAGATATTGGTCTAAAAATAATATTTCTCTGTGAATTGTTTCTGGCTTTTCCTAGCAAAGATCTTAAAATAGAGTCCTTAGTCCAATGATTAGTTTCCTTGGTCTTATCAAATATAATATTATCAAGTTCATCAAAAAAAAATAGTACCAAACTATTTTGATGATAACTCTTTTATATCATACATCAAGATTTGATACCATTGAGATCCAATCATTTTTTATTTCCCAAACCCACCCTTCCATTAGTTCCCTCCCAATTCCTGAGCTTTATTCATTTGTCCCCTTGGTTTTAGGAGAAAATAAAAACTCTATTTTTTGATATTTAAATAACTTCAGGATGTTGTTTTACACTTCACATAATCTATAATTCAAACAGACTGGTTTTCTAGTTTTTCCTCACACATGGCCCTCAATGTATTGTATCTGGGTTTTTACCCATGGTCCCCATTTTTGGAGTATACTCCCAATCTCTTCTTAGAATCCATTTTGTTGTTCTTCAGTCCGTGTAGGCATGTCTCATGTTTCATTACCCACTTTGAGGTTGTCATGGCTATAATATTGGAATGGTTCGCCATTTCCTTCTTCAACTCATTTTAAAGATGAGGAAGTGAGGTAAACAGGGTCGAGTGACTCGTACAGGGTCTCTGAGCCTAGATTTAAACTCTTGAAGATGAGTTCTTCTGACAGCAAGTTTAATACTTTAGGCATTTTGCCACCTACCTGCCTCTCTTGCTCTAGTTTACTTCAAAGCCTCATTTTGAGGATAACAAAGTTAAAAAATTAACTTTAAAATAACTGCAGAATATTGACCCACAATTGAAAAGGGTGATAGAACTATAATTCTCTAACAATTTTGCGTGATTGCTCATTATATTAAATGAAGACTGCAGAAGAAAGTGTTTGAAATGGTTGTTGGCTTGTTGCTTTTCCCATTCTACACTAAAAATAGAGAATGATTTTGCTTTTACCTCTGTCCTCACCATTTTTAGTATGTACCAGATGACTTGTGACTCAGTCTTTCATGAAGTTTTCATTTTATATTTCATCATTGTGCACATCTTCCAAAGAATAAACCATCAACCCTTCAATACATAAGCTAACTACATTAATCTCTCTAGTTCTTGTTTTGAATTTATTTCATAGCCTAAAAGCCAGGTCATCCTTGAATCTTAGTGATTTCTGAAATGTGGAATGTCTACCTCATTTTAAAGCATTGTGGAAAACAATCTTGTTTTAATCATCACTTATTTTTCTTTCTTTATTCTAAAAATTTCCAGTGTTTTTCAAAGTTAAATTTTCCTTTCCTTTGTATACATTATTTTACATTTGAAAAGCCATTGTTGTCTATTGGGAGAATATTTTCACCCCTTGAAATTTTTATTTTGTGTCTTTAGATTCATAATAAATTTGAGAATGCAAAGATTACACATTGAATCATTCCTTGAAAAATTTTGTTCTTTCTCCGTACCAGTGATTCCAATTGTAGTTAACCAAATTGACTGTACTAGAGACAATAAAAGTGAAAAGGCCAGAAGGTGATGGAATGAAAATTTCAGATTAAAAAATATATGTGTTCAGTTTTAATGAAGTAGCCAAAGTTATAAACCTTCAAAAATTTCAATAATACTCTAGTCTTTAAATGGTTTGTTAAAATGTTGTATTGATGATCTAACACATTGAACACGATCTTCTTTTTACAACCACTTTCATGACTAATTTAAAAATGAAAATTCTTCCCAAAGTCATATTTCTGTCTGATGATGTCAGTATATTAAATGTTTATGGGCTACACTTTTCATTCTTGATTTGCTTTTATCTGTACCATAATTTTGGAATTGTCTGACAGTCATGACTACCTGATGCCATGCATTGAAAAGTACTGGCAAAAATGAAATGAGGTCACTAAACCTTAAAATCATCTCTAAGAAATAGTCATAAAAGATAAGAAACCTAACCTTGAAGAATCCACTAAACCCTATTGTTGAGGCATAGAATATAAATCTATGCTTATTTTTCTTTGCACTCCATAGTTTCCCTTGTCTCTCAAAGTTACAGAGTGTTCAAAGCCTTTATGCTTTTCATTAGGATTACTTCATCATGTGAAAATGGAGAAAGGGAAAGTATTCTATGTACTTTACTTGTTTTGCACTTCATTGATGACTTTCCTCCACTACTCTCGCTTCAGAAAAATATAAATGCCATTTGTCTCACCTTGCCCTCTCCTCGGTCTTCTCTCTTATCTCTTCTCTTTCATAAAGCATTGGGAAGACCTGGGTTCAAACTTCAGGTCAGATACCTAGTATCTATTTAACCCTAATCTCAATAGCTCCACTCTTTGTGCCTAAATTTATTTATCTATAAAATTAGAGAGTTAAACTCCATGACTTATGAGATCTTTTCCAGTTCTAAATTCATAATAAAATGATACTCTGGTCCTTATCTATAATAACTAGAAAACTGTTTCAGATTGAAGCAGAACATATTTGTTCTACAAATCTACTCCTAACCAACAATATGAAACCCACTTTCCTAGGCATGGTGAAGGGATTTAAAAAGTCATAATAAAGATGGCAAAGAGAAGCCAGGAAGTTGCTGGACCTCCCCTCAGTTTCCCTCCAGAAACAATGTTAAATAAAACTTCTAAATGGATTCTGGAGAGAAAGAACTCACAAACAGATGGACTGAAACTATTTTCTAGACCAGAGGTTCTCAACCTGCAGTTTGCGACCCCTTTGGGGGTCAAAAAACCCTTTCACAGGGGTTGCGTAAGACCATTGGAAAACACAAATTTCCAGGGGTCTTAGGAACCAAGACACCACTCTTCTATCCATCTCCAAGTGCATCTGCCCACATGAAGATACACCTAGATATGCCCACATATGAGTTTTAAAGGATCATGGCATTAGGAAGGTTGAGAAGCACTTTTCTAGACCAAGGTAAAGTAGAAGGACCTCAGTAAGGGCTTGCCCCACTTGAGTAAAAGGAGGGAACAGCCCAACACAGACAGTATCCAGGAAAACTGGGTGAGCCTATTAGCCAGGGCAGAGATCAGAAAACAAAACCCCTTGATCCTGGATCAGCAGGCTAGTTGCCTAGACCAGATGTCAGCCATCCAGGCCCAGTCCCACAACAAAAGGCAAACTGTCAGCCCCAGAACCCTGGCACAACTGGGTTGGGCTATACTAGTACAGTGGGAAAGCTGGCAGCACCTGAAGCCATGGTGCAGAAAGTCAGTGTAGAGACCCATGGCACCAAGCAACAGAAATTTGGGACTGTGCCTTACCTCAGGAGCAGACTTCAAAATTAAAAGTCAATTTCAAAATTAAAATGTAATTAAAATTTTTAAAAATATACTAAAAATAAGGGAAAAACACAGAAACACACTGAATGTAGAAAGTTACTCTGTTGATAAGGAAGATGCAAATACAAACTCAGAAGAAGACAACATTGTCAATATACCTACATATGAAACCTCAAAAGGGAATATGAATTGGTCTCAAGCCCTAAAATCATTTTGGAAGAGTTCATAAAGGAATGGAGAAATCAAGTGAGGCAGAAGAAATATAGGGAAAAGAAATGAGAGTTATATAAGAGATAGTCAACACCTTGGAGAGGCAAGGACAAAAATTGACTAAAGATAAAGTACGAAAAATAAATTGACCAAATTGGGGAAACATCCACTTAAGGAAACATCATATTTTAAAATAGAACTGGACAAATGGAAATGGAGGTACAAAAACTAATGGAAGAAAACAGTATGTTAAAAAAAATAGAATTCGCCAAGTGGAAGGTAATGACTCTATGACACATCAAGTATCAGTCAAATGAAATCTACAGAATGAACAAAATTAGAAGACAGTGTAAATCACCTCGTTAAAAAAGAAAAAGCTGACATGGAAAATAATCTCAGGTGAGATAATTAAGAATTATTGGACAACCTGAAAGCAATGATGAGAACAAAAGAGCCTCAATATCACCAATAAAGAAAATATCAAAGAATACTGCCCCAATAGCCTAGAACCAGAGGGTAAACAAATCATTGAAAGAATCCCCCTCCTAAAAGAGAATCCAAAATGAATATTCCAAGGAATATTGTAGGCAAATTGCAGAGCGATCAGGTCAAATAAAAATATGCCAGCAGACAAAAAGAAACAATTCACATATCAAGGACCCAGATTTGGGATTATACAGGATGGAGCAGCAATTACATTAAAGTACTGGGGGACCTGGCATGTGAAATTGCAGAAGGTAAAGGAGCTTGGATTACAACTAAGAATCAACTACCCATAAAAACTGAGCATATGATTTCAAGGTGAAAGATGGACATTCAACAATATAGGTAACTTCTAAAAGTTCTTGATGAAAAGACCAAAGATTCAGACACTTTGGTGGCATAGTGTAGAAAGCACTGGCTTTGGAGTCAGGAGAATCTGATGTCAAATTCAGTCTCAGATGTTTGACACTTATTAGCTGTGTGACTTGCGTAAATCACTGAATCTCAATTGTTTTGCCTTCCCCCACATGAAATAAAGAGAAAGAAAGAAAGAAAGAAAGAAAGAAAGAAAGAAAGAAAGAAAGAAAGAAAGAAAGAAAGAAAGAAAGAAAGAAAGAAAGAAAGAAAGAAAGAAAGAAAGGAAGAAAGAAAGAAAGATCCAAGGTGAACCAAAACTTTGATCTTCAAATATAAGACATGAGAAACAAAAAAAAAGGTAAACAGTAAAGAAAAAACAAACATGTTATTCAAAAAAGTTGAAGTGTTTACATCCCAACCTGGGAAGATAATACCTGTAACTCTAGAGAAGTGTATCTCTATTAGGGAAGGTAGGAGTATAAATAAAGGATAGAAGTATAATTTGACTTTCATTTAATGATGTTAAAAATTTAAGTAATAAAAAAAGTTTGTGCTGGGAGAAGAGAAAAAGGGGAGCCAGAATAGGGTAAATAATATCCCATGATTAGGTGCAGAAGATCTTTTACAGTAGAGAGAATGGAAGGACAAAAATGTTGCTTGAACCTTACTCTCATCAGATTTGGATCAAAGAGGAATTTCATACATATTCAGTTTGTGTTTTTTTTTTACTTTGATTTTTCCTTTCATCATTTATATGCGACACAACTTTTTTTAGCTCAGACTATTTTTACATATTCTGATCAGGATCAATAATACTTCACAATAGCTTGAAATTAAAACCAGAAATGTGAATATGGATGAAATACCAAATTCAGGGATATGAGATAATCAATAACATGCCATATGTATTTACTCACTAAATAGTCTCACCTCACTCTTTCCACTTAAACATTTCCCTTTAAGAAAAGGGATGAGAGGATGATGCAAGCATCTAAGTACTGCCCCACTCTCTCATTTGAAAACCCTTCATTAACGGAAATCACCCCAAAGCATCAGGTAATGGGTCAAAAGTTCTATATATGGGCCCTTTAAGAGTCAGCGGCATTCCTGGCCTTAATCACAATTCAAATACTTGAAGAGTCAGTCAGAATCACATCTGTTCACAAGTATGAATTGCTTATTGATGCAAGACTTTGCATTGTCTTGCCCACAGAAGGCATGACACACAGGTTGAGAACTGCTATTCTAGAAGCTTGTGGACTTCAGAATTTAGAAGAGTTTCTGCTCTTTCAAACTCTTTGGAAAATATGAGCTGCAAGGAATCTTCCTCCACGTTGCCAGAGCAAGAGTCACTGGTCATAGCCTCCAGCCACCATTACATTTCAACTTTTGTGGTTTTCTTTTTTTGTGTGTGTTGGTTTAGATTCCTTTTTTTGTGGAGGATGAAAGGCAAAACATTTGGGATTACATGACTTGCCCAAGTTCACACAGCTAGTTAAGTGTCAAGTATCTGAGGTCAGATTTGAATTCAGATCCTCCTGATTACAAGACTGCTGCTCTACTCACCATGCTGCCTGTCCCAACACACTCTGTTTTGTATAGAAATTTATCTATACTGGGGCGGAGCCAAGATAGCAGTGTAGAAGGAGGAAAACACTGAAGCTGGCACATAGCCAGCTCAAATACCCATAAAATATGACTCTAAACAAATTTTGGGGCTCCAAAACTCACAAAAAAAACCACAGAAAACACATCTCTGGCTGAAGGCACCTTGGAACAAAGGGCTCATCACAGCAGGCTTGGAGCTGAAACCAGCCCAGCCTGAAAGCATGGCCTGGCCCCAGGGCAGTCAGGAGGAGCCACAGTTGGACCCTCCAGGTGAGTAGATTAGCAGCAGCTATGGCAGTTTCCAGATTTATCAAGCCAGAAAAAATAAGGACCAAGTGAAAGGTCAGGGGAACTCAGATAAATTTTGGGGAGAAAAGTGGTCGGGCTGAACTGGCCCCAGGGCAAGGAAGTGGCAGAAGTGGCAGCCCTCCAGACTCCAGGTTGCTGCTTCAGAGCTCCTGGCCTACAGACTGCAGATGGGCCAAGCAATCATTCAGACACTAAGTGCTGAATGCGTTGTCTTCCTCCCATTCCATGCTTTGATTTTTTTTGTCCCCCCAAAAGGATTCTAGAGTTTGGTTGCTGCTCTTACTTTGCTTCCTTTTACTGCTTATGTTGCCAGTGAATTATTTGTATTTTTAGCTCTGTGGAACTCTGCTTCCAGGGGGAAAATCTCTTTCCCAAATTGCTGGATTTTCACAGTTGCCAGAGCTATTAGGGGGATGCTGCTGCCCCCACCTGCTTTGGCTCACTGAAAACACACCTCAGGACCACCACCCAGGACCACAATCTGGATCTAGGCTGCTCAACACAATTTGACTGAAGAAAATAACCCATTAAAAATATATTAACTCAAACGGCAAAAGAGGCCCAGAAAGCCAATGAGGAGAAGAAGGCCTCAAAAAGTCAAATTTGCCAGATGGAAAAAGAATCTCAAAAGCATTCTAAGGAGAATAATTCCTTCAGAATTAGAGTGGAGGAAGTACAAGCTAATGACTTTATGAGAAACCAAGATGCTATTAAACAGTTACAAACAAATGAAAAAATAGAAGGCAATATGAAATATATCCTTGAAAAAACCACTGATCTGGAAAATAGATCCAGGAGAGACACTTTAAAAATTATTGGTCTACCTGAAACCCATGACCAGAAAAAGAACTTCAGAAAATCTTTCAAGAAATTCTCAAGGAAAATTGCCCTGATATTTTAGAAGCCAAGGGCAAAATAGAACTTGAAAGAATTTACCAATCACCCCT
>CM053600.1:106606538-106657162 GCA_028646575.1 Pseudocheirus occidentalis | reverse complement strand
ATATATATATATATACATATATATATACATATATATATGTGTATATATATATATATGTGTATATATATATATATATATATATATATACATTTTGTATTACCTTCACCTATCTTCATACTAAGAAAAGTTTCCTAAGTTACTATTATCGTTTTTCCATACTGGCATGTAAATAGTTCAGCTTTCATAACTTCCTTATGATTTCTTTCCCATGTTTACCTTCTCATGCTCCTTGTGTTTGATTGTCAAATTTTCTGTTCAGTTCTGGTTTTTTCAGCAAGAATGCTTGAAAGTCCTCCACCTTATTGAATGACCATATTTTCCCCTAGAACATTATACTCAATTTTACTGGGTAGGTGATTCTTGGTTTTAATCCCAGCTCCCTTGGTATCTGAAATATCATATTCCAGGCCCTTCAGTCCCTCAGTGTAGAAGCTACCAGTTCCTGGGTTATCCTCATTGTGTTTCCACAGTATTAGAATTGTTTTCTCTTGGCAGCCAGTAATAATTTTTCCTTTAACTGGGGATTCTGGAACCTGGCAATAATATTTCTAGGAGTTTTCTTTTGTGGATGTCTTTCAAGAGGTGATTAGTGAATTCTTTCAAGTTGTATTTTGCCCACCAAATCTAAAACATCAGGGCAATTAACCTTGAGAATGTCTCGAAGGATGCTTTCCAAGTTCTTTTTTTAATCATGGCTTTCAGGTAGACTTATAATCTTCAAATTCTTTGTCCTGGATCTCTTTTCCAGGTCATTGTTTTTTCAAGGAGATATTTCATATTGCTGTCTATTTTTTCATTTGTTTGGATGTGTTTAATAGTATTTTGGCTTCTCATAAAGTCATTAGCTTCCACTTGCTCCACTCTAATTGTGAAGGATTTATTCACTTCATAATGCTTTTGAGATGCTTTTGGCATTTGGCAGATTTTACTTTTTAAGGCATTCTTCTCTGCATTGGCTTTCCAGGCCTCTTTTGCCATTTGAGTTAATCTATTTTTTAAAGTGTTGTTTTCTTCAGTCAGGTTGTTGACTCTCTTTTCATGATTTTCTCACATCATTCTCATTTCTCTTCCCAATTTTTCCTCCACTTCTTTTATTTGTTTCTCAAAGTCCTTTATTAAGTTGATCCATAGCTTGTAGACAATCTTCATGTTTCTTGGAAGCATTTGGTGTGGGAGTTCTGACTGTGTTGTCTTCCTCCCATTACATGATTTGATACTTTTTGTCTGCAGAAAAGGATTCTAGAGTTTTATTGCTGTTCTTATTTTGCTTCCTTTTCTTGATGTTGACCAGTCAATTAACTGCTCAACTTTTTATCTCTGTGGAACTCTGCTTCCAGGGGGTAAAGCTCTGTCCCGAATTGCTCGGGTGGGTTTTCATAGCTGCATGAGGTATTAGGAGGTGCTACAGACCCCACCAGCTTTGGCTTTCTGAAAGCACACCCCAGGACCACTACCCAAGACCATGATCCAGATCCAGGCCACTCAACACAAGAGCCCTTGGCCCTGATCAACCGTCTTTGCTCCCCTGCAACTGGCAAGCCAGGAACTCTGAAGCAGACCAGTGGAGGCAGTTGCTGGTTGCAGCAGATCCAGCCATTTACCGCTGCTTCCTTGCCCTGGGAGCAGTTTGGCCAGACTGCTTTTCCTCCCCCAAATTTAGCTTTAAAACTTGAATTCCACTGACCTTTCTCTAAGCCTTATTTTTCCTGGCCTGATAATTGTGGAGATTGCTCCAGCGTGTGCAGATATGCTCTCCTCTAGACTCAAGCTGCAGCAACTCCCGACCACACTGGGGCCAGGCCATGGTGTTGGTTTTGGATTTGGCTGACCTTGGATCCCAGCCTGTCACAATAAGCCCCACCTGCAGAGCTGTCTTAAGCAAGAGATGTGTTTTCTGTATTTTTTTGTGACTTTCATAACCCTAAAATTTGTTTAGAGTCATATTTTATGGGTATTCAGGGTGGCTGTGTGAAAGCTGTGAAGCTTTGCTGCTTCTACGCCACCATCTTGGCTCTGCCGCCCCACCATGGTGTTGTTTTTTTTAGCATGATGTTTCCTGCTATGTTGTCAAACGCCTTCAATGAGGATGATATATGCTATAGCTATAGCTATGCTATAGCATAGATAGTATTTTCTTTAACTTGAAAAGGTTGTATGCTAAGACCAAAGTGGAGGTAGTGTTGGTGCATGATTCCATTTGCAGATGATTGCGCACTCAATGCAACCTCTGAAGCTGAGATGCAACAAAGTATGAATTGGTTTTATGTTGCTTGTTCTAATTCTGGCCTAATGATTAGCACCAAGAAAACACAGGTTCTTCATCAGCCAACACCACACCATTCATTTGTGCAACCATCAGCTATAGCAAATGGATAAGTTTTGAATTCTTTGGATAAATTCACTTACCTTGGCAGTTCACTTTCCAGGCATATACACATTGATAATGAGTTTGACACACCCACTGCCAGAGTTAGCTCAGTCTTAGGGAGGCTCCAAAGGAAAGTGTGGGAGAGAAGTAGTAGACTGACTACTTAGCTGAAGTTCTACAGAGCTATTACACAGACCATTTCATATGCCTCTGCAACCTCAACAGTATAACACCACCATAGCAGGAAACTGAATCACTTTTAATTGAATTGTTTTAGGAAGATTCTGAAGATCATCTGTCAGAATAAGATGTCAGATACTGAGGTCCCTTTTAGCACCACTTCCAAGTATTCATGATATCACAAAAAGTGCAATTCTGATAGACTGCTCACATTGTTTGAATGCCAAACATACACTTGCCAAAAAGACTATTTCATGTGGAATTCAGACAGGGTAAGTGCTAACAGGGTGGCCAGAAAAAATGATACATGGACTCTCAAGGTCTTTCTTAAGAACTTTGAAATCTAAATTTATCCAAAGATAGTGGTGAATTGGTTAATGATTAAGCACTGAATGCTGGGTGTGAGAGAGGGGAAAGAATGCATGGCACACTAGTAAGTTTAATAAAAATTATTAACATTTTCTCCATCACATTCTTAAGTGTAGTTAATTAACAAAACAAGCAATCAAGCCCCAGTTTGTGGTGTTTTGATTTACAGGGAATAAATACTTACAGTTAAGAATCATCTCTCTAGAGTCAGTATAAGCACTGTCAGCATAACCCTGACTAGGAATATCTTTGATATACATGCTTTTGTTTGTTCTTCACTTTTGAAGACCAATTATACCACAAGGTTTTGTACTGATTTGTGCAAATTGAATTTAAGTGAGGTGGTGTTGCACAAAGTCCTCAGCTTCACTCATTCTTTCAGAGTCATTGAAGTCCAGTAGTAAGACAAAAAAACAGGATGACTGGTGTGCCCCTGGATTCAGAGTATGACATTGGCGTCTTCAATGCCTGATCAAGATTTAAGCAGCCCACAGTGCCTACTTCATCCACCTTCTTGGTTGTTGGAGCAAGTTGTTCTTATCTACCCATTCAACTGGAGAAGTCTTCAAGTGCTTAGAGCTAGACACCTCACCCTTAATTCACTGATTGGTTTAAGACTCCTCAACCTGGTTTGGCCTATTTGCCAAGATGGCTTACTGGACTTCTAAGCATGCGGTGGCTTCTTGGAGCCACATAAAGGAGTTGAGTGACAGGTGGACAGAAAAGGTGGAAGAGAAACCTTGGAAAGGGTTCATCAAGCCCTCACACAAGAGGTCTTAGTCCTTCATAAACACCCATACACTCCTGATATACACATAGATCATGCTCAAAGGAATTAAAATATTTCAAAAATAAATGTAGTTATTTATACAATCTTGATGGATTTCCATGAGTATTGATGGCATGAAAGATTTTCCTGTTACTTTATCTTTCACTTTTTTAAATATCTTATAAAACTCCTCCTTAAGATTTACAAAGCGGTATCCCTTCTAGCATGGATTTCCTATGAGTGATTTTGATCTAGTTGTGCTGCTATTTTCTACTTCATCTTCTTAAGTGCCATTATTACTTCTTCATATAGCACTTCAGGGACTGAGTCCAAATATGGTGGCTCATCTGCCACTGGTGATGAAAATAGATTGTTATAAATATGCTGACGTTTTCCTCTTACTTTAAAAAAATCTATTTCCTGTCCTCTTGCCAATTTCATTTATGAATGCTTTTGGGATTAGATGGCTCATTTCAGTTTCATGCCAAGCTGATTTTTTAGACTTGATTTTTTTCCTTTCTGCTTTAAAAGGCCATACTGCAGATGGTGGAGTTGAGAAAACACTCAGCTGAGCTCTCCCAACATTCTCCTCCAAACTTTAAAATAATACTTCAAATCAGTTTCTAGGGTGGCAGAGCCAACAAAAGGTCAGTGAGACATTCTTCCAGGCAAAAATAAAAAGTCGGAAAGAAAGTTCTGCGACAATGGGGAAGAGACTGATTCTGTGCCCATGTGAATAAAACACAAATCCTGGAACTAGGTGACAGGAGCAGCAATCTTTTCACTAGCTCTTGAGCTAGAGAAAGTAAAAAGACATGGCAATGAGTCAGAAAATGATAACAGGGCATCTATATGTAGCCCTGGACAAAGGAAAAGGCAGTGTCTTCCAGTTCCATCACTTATATCAGCTTCTGGGTCATAGTTTGAAGGCAGAGAGGAGAACTTTCCAAAATCCCAGAACTAGCTCTGAAAATAGCAGCTCAAATATATCTGAAGCATGAGACAGAGTTTTCTGCCCTATCTCATGCTAAGAACAGAGCATTATCATAAACATGTAAATATAGAAATAAGATGAACATATGAACAAAAACAAAAATGTATCCATAAAAATATACTGTGTGGACAGGGAAGATGAACACAAAAATTCAGAGGACAATAAAATCAAAATAGTGACAAACTTATAAAGAAAAAATGAATTGGGGACAGAGCCAAGATGGCGGCATAGAAGCAGCAAGATTTTGCAGCTCTTATGTAGCCACCTCAAATACCCATAAAATAAAGCTCTAAACAAATTTTAGGGCTCCACAACTAAAAAAATTCAGAAAACACATCTCCCTTGGAAGGCAGCTCATTACAGCAGGCTGGGAGCCAAAAACAGCCCAGACTGAAACCACATCCTGGCCCATGGGCAGTCAGGAGGAGCTACAGCTAGAGTTGTCAGGAGAGCGAATCAGCAGCAGCTGTGGTAGTTTCCAGATATATTGAGCCAGAAGAAATAAGGACTAAGTGAAAAGTCAGTGGAATTCAGCAAAATTTGGGAGAGAAAAGCAGTCTGGCCTAACTGCCCTTAGGGCAAGGAAGTGGCAGGAATGGCGGCCTTGCAGCCTCCAGGTAGATGCTTCAGAGCTCCTTTCCTGGAGACTGCAGTGGGGCCAAGCAATCTTTGAGAGCCTAAGTGCTCTTGCGTTGAGCAGTCTGAATTCTGACCATGGCATTGGGTGGTGGTCCTGGGGTGTGTTTTCAGTGAACCAAAGCTGATGGAGGCTACAGCAGTTCCCTAATAGCTCCAGCAGCTGTGAAATCCCCAGCGTTTTGGGAAAGAGCTTTCCCCTCTGGAATCATAGTTCCACAGAGCTAAAAAAGACAAAAAATTCACTGGCAACATGAGCAGGAAAACGAAGCAAAGTGAGAACAGCCACTGAACTCTAGAACCCTTTTTTGAGAACAAAAAGGATCAAAGTATGGAAAGGGAGAAAGACAACACAGTCAGAACTCCCAGACCAAAAGCTTGCAAGAAAAATGAAGATTGCCTACAAGCCATTGATCAGCTTAAAAAGGACTTTTAAAACCAAATAAGAGAAGTGGAGGAAAAATTGGGAGAAAAATGAGAATGATGAAAGAAAATCATGAAAAGAGAGTCAATAACCTGGCTGAAGAAAATAACACCTTAAAAATCAGAGTAACTCAAATGGCAAAAGAGGCCCAAAAAGCCAATGAGGAGAACAATGCCTTAATAAGTTGAATTTCCCAGATGGAAAAAGAATTTCAAAAGATTTCTGAAGAGAAAAATTCCTTCAGAATTAGAGTGGAAGCAAATGACTTCATGAGAAATCAAGGTACTATTAAATAGATACAAACAAATGAAAAAAGTAGAAGGCAATGAGAAATATCTTCTTTAAAAAAAAACACTGACCTGGAAAATAGATCCAGGAGAGACAATTTAAAAATTATAGGACTACCTGAAAGCCATGATCAAAAAAGAACTTAGAACGCATCCTTCAAGAAATTCTCAGTGAAAATTGATTGCCCTGATATTTTAAAACAATAGGGCAAAATAGAATACTGGGGAAACACAATTAGGATAACCAAGGACCTGGCAGCTTCTACACTGAGGGACTGAAGGGCCTGGAATATCATATTTTGGAGATCAAGGGAGCTAGGATTAAAACCAAGTATCACCTACCCAGAAAAATTGAGTATAATGTTCCAGGGGGAAATATGGTCATTCAGTGAGGTGGAAGAGTTTCAAACATTCTTGCTGAAAAAAAAAACAGAATTGAACAGAAAATTTGACATTCAAACACATGAAGCATGAGAAGGTAAACATGGGAAAGAAATCATAAGGGACTTATCAAAGTTGAACTATTTACATGCCAATACGGAAAAACAAAAATAGAAACTTATGAAACTTTTATCAGTATGAGTATAGGTGAAGGGAATAGAAATGCATATATATATATATATATATATATATATATATAATCACAAATATGTCTATATAGGCAGATAAATATACAGGTGTATGAATACATATCTATGTATGAGTGTATATGAGTTTGTAGAGGGCATAGGATTAATTGAATAGGAAGGGATGATACTTTAAAAGGTGAAATTCTGAGGTCAGAGAGGATTAGAATGAGAGGAGACAGGGAGAGAGTGTATGGGGTTAACATAGAAAAGGCAAGGGATAACTGTTACAATGGAGGAGAAGAATAGAAAGGCCAAAGAGAATGGGTCAACTTTACTCTCATTGAATTTGGCTTAGGGAAGAAATGACATAAACTATAAACTGGGTATCTTGTGACACAGGAGAGTAGAGGTGCTAGGGATGAAATGTGGGATGACGGAGGGGAAGGCAAGCTGTGGGAGAGGGCTTCTGGAAATAAATGCTTCTATAAAGGGACAGATATAGCATAGAGAACAGAACAAGGAGGTGGGCAGGATAGGAAGGAGGGACATATAATCAGTTCCTTACAATATGTCCACTGTGGAGATATCCTGCATAAGTACACATATACAGCCTGTATTGAATTGCTTGTCCTTCCAGTGGGGGTAGGTGATGAGGGAGGAACCAAAAGAATCTAGAATTTAAAATTCTATAATCAAACATTAAAATTATATATACATATAATAATAATACAAATTATTATTGTTATTAACTACATGCAACTGGGTATTAAGTTATGCAGGTACGGGGTAGGGAGACCCATCCTGCCCTACCAGAAAGTTAGAGGGGCAATGGAGGAGGACATAGGAGAGAGCAGATTGGGGGAGGGGCTTTACAGTGGGATCCCTGTTTGGGGGTTGTGGGTAGGGGAAAGACAAGAAGAAAATTTGTAACTCAAAATCTCGTGGAACTGAATATAAAAAAAGAAATACATAAAATAATTCAAAAAGAAAAAAATTAATTGGACATGAGCCACACAGCAATCCCTTGAAGAATTTAAAATATTTTCAAAATGAAATGAGTGTAAGAGAAAACATTAGGTAAAAAAAATGAATCCAAAGGAAGAAAATTATAAAAAGGCTATTAATAGCTGGGTAAAAGAGACCCCCAAATACTTAAGAAAATAGCATCTTAAAAAAGCAGAATTGACCAAATGGGGAAAAAAGAGGTACAAAATTTCACTGAAGAAAATAATTCTTTAAAAATTAGATTTGGACAAGTGAAAGTTTTTGTCAAGAATTTTAAATTTTTGAATCCATATTTGTCATTTAAATATTTTATATTCAGCTTTCTTTACCTTTCTGTATTTTAGGAGATAAGACTATATTGGTATCATAAAAGGAGTTAGCATTTTCCTTCTGTTTTGAGAATAATTTGCACAGTATAGGTATTAAGCAGCGGTTCTCAACCTGTGGGTCATGACCCCTTTGGGGTGGAACAACCCTTTCACTGGTGTCACAGGGGTTGTGTAAGACCATTGGAAAACATGTACTTCTGATGGTCTTAGGAAACTCCTCTATCAGTCTCCAGGTGGGTCCTCCCACATGCAGACATGCCCACTTATGACTATTAAAGGGTCGCAGCATTAGGAAGATTGAGAACCACTGTATTAAAGGATTTAATTTTTTTGATAGAGTTATACATTATATACATATAATATGTATTACAGTGAGGGGAACTGGACATCTGAGCCAGGAAAGATCAAGGACTTCTACTAACAAGGAATGCCAGAACCAGGTATAGTGAGGGGATGAGATGGAAGCAAGAAGGAACCAACGTATGCTCAATGAGTACAGAAGCAGGAGAGTGGAGCTGCCACTGACTGTGGGCAGTTACAGGAGACTGTAGGATCTGTTTTGGGTTCAAGATCGGAGAGTAAATCTGATCGAGAATCAGAGGCCAGAGGAACCATCCCCTGTACTCCAGAACTAGAGGAGATTTTAAAAATTAAGCTATTAATATGAATGCCAGCAAAGGAGAAAGAATGCAATCATAGAAAATTACTATGGGAATAGAGAGGACTGTGGTTCATTTTCAGAAGAGGATAGTGAAGAAAAGACACACTCTTCTTCCCCAAAGGGTAATGTCAAATGGTTACATTCCCAAAAAGAATTCATAGAAGAATTTTAAAAACCAAATAAGAGATCAAGGAAAAACTAAAAAAAAAAAAGGAAAGAAAAAGAAAACAAGATTATGAAAATAAAGTCAACCAATTAGAAAAGGAAATCTATAATTTAATTTTCATGGAGAAAATGATTCCTTGAAAATCAGAATTGGGCTAGGGGAAGCTGGTGAAATTATAAGAGCTCAATAAATAATTAAGCAAAATATAAAGAATGAAAAAGTAGAAGAGAATATGAAACACCTCATAAGAAAAAAATGATGACTTGGAGAACAGATCAAAAAGAGAAAACATAAGAATAATTGGACTACCTCAAAGCTATTATAAAAAAAGAATTTTGATACAATAGTACAAGAAATAATTAAAGAAAATTGTCCTGAAGCATTAGAACAAGAGGGGGAAGTAGAAACAGAAAAAAATCTACTAATCATAATCTAAAAGAGATCCTTCAAGAAAACTCACAGGAATATTATTGTCAAATTCTGAACCCTTAGAATCAAGTTTAAAATATTTTGAGCAAGAAGAAAAAAATAATTTGCATATGGCAGTGCCAGAAATAGAAATACACAAGACCTAGCAGTAGCAAAACTAAAAGACTGCAGGCCTTGAAACACTATGTATTGAAGAGCAAAGAACTAGGCCTCTGGCTGAAAATATATTTTCAAGAAAAGCTAAACATAATTCTGAATGAAAAAATAAAACAACAACAGACATTTAATGACTTGTCAGACTTTCAAGACTTTGTTAAAAACAAAAAAAGACAAAGCAAAACATAAAATAATAACCTAATCCTGAACTTAATAGAAGATTTGGCATACATGAGCCAAGAGAAACATAAGGTCTATACCAAAGACCAGTTATAGAGGACTCAATAAGAACAGATCGTTTAACTTTTACATATGAAAAAATGTAAGATATATGTCTAAAATTATTATTTGTAATTGGGTAGTTCATAAGAAAGAGTGGGGGTAGATCTAAACATGATATGCTGACTTTTCTTTCACTATTATCAATTTTTTTTTCATTTTTTTCTGTTGAATTGCATGTCTTCCCATCTTTCCAAATCTCCAGTGTTTCTTTGGTTAAATTCTTCTTCATGTTTCTACTGTTTGTCTCTGTGTCTTACTATTTTAATTTCTTCACTGGGCACACTTATTTCAAATCTATTCCATTCTTCAAATTTTCTTTTGAAAGCTTTACTTATTTTTTTTGAATAGTTGTGATTTCCTTTCTGATGTTCCATGTTCATTGAAGGCAACATACGTTTTATTTTTTTCCTTCATAGGTTATCTTTTTATTCACTTTTCTCCATGACATGATTTTTTTCATGAATCATTCATATAATAGTGTTTTTTTATCTCTCTTTGAATTTTATTCCCCCCATTTCCTTTTATCTTTGGGAGTCTTTATGTTGGTTTATCAACTAAGAACCTTAGCTTATATTTGGTCTTTATTCCATGAACGTTTGTTCCTTCAGATTTTCTCTTTCATGCATAATAATTTAACTCTAGCTTTCTTTTTCATTCTCTGACTCCTTTCCTTTGCATTTTTGTGTATGCAAAAATCTATGTATGCTTTGCACAAAATTTCTGGAGTTGACACTTTCAACATATTTGAGTGGGCATGTGTGGGAGCCTGACCTGTGTTGCTGTCCAGAATAAACTCTCTATTGAGGGGATATGCTTCCATCCAAGTTTCTAATCCCCTTTCCTCAGACATGAAAGCTATTTATTTTCCAGTCATCTCTGAACTGCTGTATTTTCTGCCACCATGGCTTCCTTGTAGCCATTTCAATACACAGATCTCAGTTTCTAATTATTTTCCCTTTTTCTTTGTGTGACTGGGAAAAATCAGTGTCTTCATCACATTATGCAGCATAAAATATTTAGTTACCTCTCTGAGGCAAACTAGGAAGGAATCTGACTATCATTTCCTTAATCATAATTCTGAAGGGGTATTTTTATTACCCACATTCATCTCACCTACAGGTTTTGAAAGAGCTTGAAACATCATAGATATTATTGTTTAGTATAATTTGTTATGTTTTTAACCTTGTATGACATTTATTTCTTTGTATCTATGTATTAAACTTTAGATACTTTTCTATTTAAAACTTAGCACAGTGCCTGGTACATAATACGTCCCTAATAAATGTTTATTAAATGATTTTGTTTTCTATAATTTCATGTTATTTAATTTTTCATTTGTCAGAGGTTGGAGGAAATTCTACCCTGGGTTTGACAAATTCACATGAACTCTACGTTATAAGTTCCTATTATATCATAGGAGTAAATCAAATGGCCATTTTAAAGAACTCTTTCCTTCTACTTTAACAGGTATTCCAAACAATCTTAAAATTAGCATTTACCTGCTTATTCTCAAATTTACAAAAAAGATCATTTCACATATTTGTGACAACCCATCTGGGATCCCAAACAGAGCTATGAAAGGCATTTGGGTGGTACCTTGCCCAAATTCTTCAATTTAAAGATGAAATAATGAAGTTCTTAGGTTAGAAGATGATGTTCTATATGGTGAGATATAAAGTTTAGAATCAAATGTTAACATAAAGCCTTGGTTTATGTCGGAAATTCATGAATGAATTACATTATAAACAGAAGTTCCTTTGGTAACAATGAAAATTTGAAATTTAAAAATCCATGAAAAGCAAATACACACACACATGCAATTGGACTCAATGTGTTACTTGGATTTCTAGCTGTTTGGAACTTAATGGCTTATGATTGTGTGATTGAAAGCTGACTTTATTTGGAAGCAGAGGGAAACTAAAGATATTTCACTTCAAATGAAACCACTATCAGTTATTATTGTCTTAATAAAGCAATGGTATTGATCCTCTTCTGACTTACAGGCTAAACTCAGCAACCTGTTTCATAGTATGGATTTTGAATACAATCTTGTAACTAAATAGAAAACCCATAGTAAATTTTTAAGCTACTGTTATGTAAGATTAAAACTTTAATTTCTCTTTGTTAAATTCTTCTGCCTCCTACAATATAGTACAGTTTTCCCAAAGAGATAGGTCATAGCAAATATAAATTAAACTCCTTAAATGTTGAATATATTTATTCTATATAATTATATGCATCGTTGGTTTAAAATATTTGAACAAAACATAAACATTCACACATATACAGTATATATCATATTTGTGTCATACATATTTAGTAAGTAAATAACATTCATTATGAATCTGCAATGTGTCAGGCACTTCACTTAGCATTCAGGATGCAAAGAAAGGCATGCAATCAGTGTATACCCTTAAGGAACTCACATTCTACTAGGGAAAAGAAGGGATCCATCTATATACATATAAACATTTGCATACATATACATAATATAGAAAACTACCAGAAGATGATCTCAGAGGGGAGCCATTGATGTAAATGAGGACAAGAAAATGTTTCTTACTTATACAATGGTTTTTAGAGTTCATTGTGAGAAATGGAAGGGGGTTAAGTTTAAGAATACAAAAGGCATGACTAAGCAAGGTTATATAGTATTTCAAAATTCAAACAGATGATTTCCTATTGGTCCTGTAGGTATGTGTGTGACATATATACATAAATATATACATATGTACATATATATTTATATTATTTCTAATGACTAGAAAATGTCTATGTACTTTTGTGAGTTCCAAACAAAAAGATCGGATTTACTGAATTGCCAAGGTAAGAAAAATAATAGTTTTGTATGTTTTCTTTCTCTTTTTCCATCATTTGTAATTAGCCCTCCCTGACGGACATTTTTTTGAACTTACAATCATTTTCTCTTCGAACTCACTCTCTTTTAATTCTTTTTTCCTTCTTCTCATTATTCCAGTATAGTTTCCAGCTTACATCACTGTATCTTTTTACATTACATTTTAGCCTTAATCTTCATTTGACTGGTTCAGTTAAGAATGAACTTTTTGTGTAAACATACCTTGTACTACTCAGTTATTAGAAACAATAAATCCTTATCTCCTATGCCACATCATTCGTCATGTATTCTTTTTCATTATTATTTTCTCTCATTGATTCATCTGAACACCAAGGGCATGAATTTACCTTTAATTTTTTCCTCATTAACTCAGAGAAAGTGACAATATTTTATTTCCATTTTTTTCTGGATGTCAGCATTTTGTCATCATTTAGTTCTTTCTCATTGTTAAAACTTGTTTGCCTTTCTAGGTTTCATTTGTCCCTTGAATTTATATTTCACACACTCTATTGAACTCTTTTTTTAAAGTTAATGCTAGGAAGGCATTGAAACTATTAAAGGTCAAATTTTTCCTATTTTATAGCAGAACTCATTTTTCATAATATGTTTTCTTTGAGTATGAACATTTTTTCTTTTGCTCTTAGGTATATAATATTCCAGTGTTTGCTTTGCTGAATTTGACTGGTTTTCCCTTATGCATGATATCTTTAAACCTGGATGTCTGCAGTATTTTCATTTTTCCCCTTTGAAATGGAAGATCTAAAGTTTAGTAATCACACTTCTGGATGTGTTAGCTTTGTAATATTTAGGCAAAAAAAAAAACCCACTGTAGGCTCTTCACTTTCTTTGTTGTTTCGTTTTTTTTTAAGAGGGCAGTTGGGGTTAAGTGACTTGCCCAAGGTCACACCTTTTTGTGTTTTTGTGTTAAGTGTCTGAGGCCGGATTTGAACTCAGGTACTCCTGACTCCAGGGCTGGTGCTCTACTCACTGCACCACCTAGCCGCGCCCACTTTCTTTGTTGTTATAATAGTTCTGGAGTATGATTTTTTAAAAATATGGTGTTCATCTTTTTTTATCACCATGATTTGGGGCAAAAACCAAGGATTCTTAATTATACCATGTACTTTTTAATTCTCAATTATATTTAATAGTAAATGTTTTATATAGTAAGCATATAGTATATATTTTATATACAATACATATATTATTTATACTATACATAAATTTATAGTATAAATATAAAAATAAATATAGTGAAAAAATAGTAAAATTTTTTATACTATTCCATTGTGGCAGTAGCACTAATGGAAGGGGGGCAGGGGATGAAGATAAGTGATCCTAGAATAGAACCTCTGGCATGGCTATTTGATAGTAATTTTCTCTTCTGTTCCATCATGGCAGCAGCACTAAGAGAAGTAGGTGGCAGGGGATGAAGATAAGTGATCTAGATCATCAATGACATGAGTTTTTATTGTGTACATAATAGACGGCATAGTCTTCGCTGCAAACTTCCTCTTAGAAACAAATGGATAGATGCTAGGCCAATTAAGTTCAAGCTTTATTGCATTTTAGGGGGAAAATAGATTACAGTAATATTTTTGTTTTGGGATAAGGACAGTGAGAGGAGAGATGGTGGAAAATCTTTGTCTTATAGTAGAAATTATATTTCTCAAACATCTAAGAAAGTTTCCAATGAGTTCACTGGTCCTCTATTGAAAAGGGCCAACTTATTACACTTATTACATTCTTTATTCCAAGGTTTTCTGCTATTCTTGTGTAACCTCATAAGAGTTGAATTATGGACATTGCTTAGAGCTACAGATGAGTTGGGGCCAGTTTCTGGGAGTATGATGATAAGAGCCATTAGAACCAATTTCCATAGCCTTTTAATTTTACCACTATGTAATACAATTATAAATTATAAAAGTCATTGTGATGAATTTTGGCTGGTATGCTGTCCTAATTAGAATTATAAATCTCTTAGAACAGAAAAGGATAAGGTCTGATAATTTATTGGAATGAGGGAAAAAACAATGAATAACAAATTGTAGTATTATGAAATATTTATGTGTCTTGTCAATGAATAAAATAAAATCGCCAAATATAACAAACTGTGAATGTACTTAGACTGCAAATCTCATAATGATTTTGGTCACAATCTACTTAAGGATTCCATGTTATATTGAAATCCTAATAGTCGACAGTACCACATAAAAAGTAAAAGTAAAGATATTTCATCAATGTAGAGAAAATACTGTACTATGTAATTATTTACCTTGAATTAATTTGAGAACTCTGTAATTTAAGAAGGTTATTATAATTATTTAGGACACACAGTAGAAACAAATACCAAATTATGACATAGAATCTGAAGCCAGGTTTTTAAAGATAATTGATGAGTAATAAATAAATAAAATTATTGTGTGAAAAATAATTATAGGTCTATGGATTGAATTTTATTTGTACAACAAAGGAACAAAAAAAGTTTAAGGGGTAAAGCACTTTGAATTTTGAAATCGTGATTATGAGTTAGGACTTTGGATTCAGTTAGTACAACTTGATCTGAATTCAATTATTTTCATAAAAATAGTCTAATTGATGGATTATATTTTTTAAAATATAAATTATTTTAGAAGCGTAACCAATTATTTTACTAGAAAAGAGAAAAAGTAAATCAGAGAGGAAGAACTATACAATATGATCAAAGGAATACACACGTGTGTGTCTTTTGATGTACATATAAATATATACATATATCCCTCAGAATGACTGGTAAAGCATTGCATTTGGGATGTTTCCCCTCATCCAGGAAATTAGAATGGAGAAGTAAGTGACTGCACAATGACTCAAGAATAAATTCTCACCATTGCTTCATTGATTCACTTATTTTCAATAGAACTGTCCATATGAAAGGAGTAACAAATGTCCTAGCCATGAAAAATATCTAGCAACTCTATTTATCTGAAAAGTAGTAGCCATATCATATCTTGGATATTTATATACTTTTTTGATTCTGTGATTTTATAAATGCAGATTCTCACCACTCAAGTTGAAAATAATCATTTCATGCCTTCAAATTCTGTGTGATTATGTTTTATGCTAATCCATGAAGTCTTAATAGAAGATACACCTAATGTGGTAGAATCATTTCTTTACTATGCATGTGTGAGTGTTTAGTTATGTGTTATTAAATAACATCTGACATAGTGGATGTATGTAAACTATAATTTATGTATATTTAAAAGAATATTAATGTTAATATGCTTTAGTTTCTATATGCCTACTATGGTCAGTATCTTTAGATTCACATGTAATTTTACATTTTTCGATATTGCGGTCCTCCTTTATTTGAAATCATTTAGTATCATCAAGAAATTACTGATATTTAAAGAGTCTAAGTTTCATCGATGATTCTGTAATAACAATAATATAATTTATAAAGCACTTTGAAGTTTTCTAATTGTTTTACAAATAGTAGACACACACAACTTTTAGGAGATAGGTGCTATTATTAAACCCATTTTACATGTGAACAACCTAAAGCAAATAGGAATTAAGTGACTTGCTTGGTGTCATACAACGTAGTATGTATCTGAATTGGATTCAACCTCAGGCCTTCCTGAGCTCTTAAAATCCAGTACTACATTTATTGTACCAACCTAGCTGCTACTTTTTTCTTCCTTTTGATTTCTATGTTTACCTCATTGTCTGTATACATAGTACATGTAGTCCCTGACCAAGAGATACTTAGAAATATACATAAAGCTGTCATAATATTTTTTATGAATTTCTTACTCCTTTTGCTTCATACCCCTCATTATATATTTTTATTTTTTTCCTTGATACTCTAGTTTACTGGTGTTTCCTATTTCTGCAAATAGGAATATTCACAATTTTTATGGAATCTATCTCACATTTCAAATCTGTCAGGTTTTTTCTGAAGCAGTGGCAAACATCATTAATAAGCAAATTTCCCCCTTTTTTAATAATTTATTTTGCTTTATTGCTCAGTAAATGGTGATAGAAAAGATCTAAAGCTGTTATCATCATGAATGGTTCATTCTTATAAATAGGATAGACTGAGGCAAATCAGAAACTCTGTAACTTGCATTTCGACACAATAGTTACCCTGAGCTTGAATATGACTGTGCCTCATGGTAGTCTTTTTCAAAGAACCTAGATTTTACCTGTGGGAAAGCAAAGTGGAGTGAGCAAACCAATCCAGAGAGTGAATATACACCTTTTCTAAGAGATGTGAAATATTACAGGGTTAGTTGTCACCTTACATCACATTTATGTTGGTAATCAATGAATAATCATGCCTGTGTTTGCACTTCTGTAGGAATCTTGTGTTTTTTCCTGTGTCACTGAACTAACATTGACTGTAAATGATTTTTTGGTAATCAACTAAATATGATTAATAACTATAATGTATATAGTAATCTTGCACTGCATATACTTTTTGACCAACTGTAAGAAAATGGATGTTGTTGGCTACAGACATTTTTTTTTAGAGAAATTCTGCCTAATCTTTTCTATTATTATTAAAAACAGGTAGGATAGATCACTGGGTTTGGTATCAGGAAGATTAATACTCATGAATTTAATACTGGTCTCACATACTTAGTAGCTGTATGACCCTGGAAAAGTCACAACTTTATTTGTCTCAGTTCTTCATTTGTAAAGTGAGTTGGAGAAGGAAATGGCAAACCCCTCTATTATCTTGGCCAAGAAAACCCATAAATGGTGTCATGGAGTTTTGAACTCAACTGAAATGACTGAAGAAAAACAACTTCTCATTAATGATCTTATAAACGTATACATAAAAGAGTTAAAAATGTATCACATTGAGAAGATAGGCAAATACATCAGTAATTCCTTTTTGACTGCCTTTGGGGGCAGCAATTACCATCCAAGATTACTTCCACTATGTTACTGTCTCCCTCTTTGAAGTACCTTGAAAACAAATCCCTCAGTTCTTCAATCCTTGTGTCTTCTTCAGTATGGATTTCTTCTGTGGATTCTTGGTCAGCTGTAGATACTTTGTTTCATTTCATCTCCCTAAGTGTCATTTCTACTTTTTAACTCATCACATTGGGAAATTAAATGCAGAGCAAAAGTGTGATGGTTCCTCTGTCAATGATGAGAAAGATTTATCACTGGAGAAACTGGCAACAGATTCAGTTTTGTCTCTTAGTTGTCCTCCTTATAGTTTCAGCTATCAGTATTCCTGGAATGATCTAGTTTGATTGAGATTAATATGACACTTTTTGATATTTGGGAATTTCATGTATTTAAATCCATCCAAAATAGGTAATCATTTTTCAATGATAGCACTCATTCCACTGACACAAATCATATTCTCCGCCCCATGTTTATTCTATTCTCCCTCTTCTTTTACACTGTCCTTCTTCAAAAGGGTTTGCTTCTGACTACCTCTTCCCCTAGTCTCCTCTCCCTTCTATCACCTCCAACTTTTCTTATCCCTTTCTATTCCTATTTCATTGTAGGGTAAGAGATTTCCATACCCAGTTGAGTGTTTATGCTATTCCTTCTATAAGCCAATTCTGATGAGTGTTCAAAAACTCTCTTTCAATCCCCACCTCTTTCCCTTCAGTGTAAAAACTTTTTCTGGACTATTTTATGTGACATAATTTACCCCATTCTATCTTTCTTCCTTTCCCTTTCTTCTTGGACATTCTGCTCTCCCCCATTAAATTTTATATTTTTAGATATTATCCATTTATATTCAACTCACACCAGTTCCCTATGTCTTTATGTATATACACATATAACATACATGCATATATGTACATCTACATATTCAGCTATGTATCTCTGATCTTTTCATCAGGAATGCTTGAAAGTCCTCTATTTCATTGAAAACTCATATTCCCCTTGAAGGCTTAGACTCAGTTTTACTGAGCAGGTGATTCTAGGTTATAATGCTAGCCCCTTTGCTTTCCAATCCTTTATTCCAGAAACCATTAAACCTTGTGTTATCCTTACTGTGGCTTCATGATATTTACATCGTTTCTTTCTGGCTGGTTACTTGCAGTATTTTCTCCTTTACCTGGGATCTCTGGAATGTGACGATAATATTCCTGGGAATTTTTATTTTGGGATCTCTTTCAGAGGAGATTGGTGGACTCATTATTGTTATGTTACCCTCAGGTTTTAAATTATGAGGGCAGTTTTCCTTGATTATTTCTTCCCTCACTTAATATATTTTTTACTTATTACATGTAAAGATATTTTCAATATTCACTTTTATAAGATTTTGAGTTACAATTTTTTTCTGCCTCCCATCTTCCCTCCCACTCTCACCAAGATAGCAAGCAATCTGAGAGTAGGCAATACATGTATTAAACAATTCTACAAAATTAAACATATTTCCATATTAGTTATGTTGTGAAAGATCAATCAGAACAACATGAAAAACTAAGAGAAAGAAAAAAATTGAAATAGTATGCTTAAATCTGCATTCCGACACCATAGTACTTTCTCATCCTTTGTATAGCATTTTCTAACATGAATCTTTTGGAATTGTTTTATATCTTTGTATTGATGAAAAGAGCTATATCTATCAAAGCAAGTCCTTGCACAATGTTGCTGTCATTTCATTGTGTCCAATGTTCTCCTGGTTCTGCTTACTTCACTCAACATCAGTTCTTGAAATTATTTCCAGGTTTTCCTGAAATCCACCTGCTTTTAATTTCATGTAGAATAATTGTATTCCATTAAATTAATATACTACAACTTATTTAACAATTTCCCAATTGATGTATATTACCTCAAATTCTAATTCTTTGCCACTATAAAAGCAGCTTCTATAGATATTTTTGTACATGTGTGTCCTTTTCCATTGTTTAAGATCTATTTGTGATACAGAGATAGTAGTGATATTACTCAATAAAAGGTAAACTTTTTTAGGACTACTTCTAAATTGTTTTCCAGAATGGTTAGATGAATTCACAGCTCTACCAACTACTAGTGTTTATGTTTTCCCACATCTTCTCCAACATTTATCATTATTTCTTTTCTGTCATGTTGGTTTGAGGTGGTAACTCAGAGTTTTTTTAATTTGCATTTCTCTGATCAATTGTAATTTAGAGTATTTTTTTCAGATGATGACTATAGATAGCTTTAATTTTTTATCTGAAATCTGTTCATATACTTTGACATTTTCTCATTTGAAAAATTACATGCATTTATATAAATTTAACTCATCCCTCTATATATTAGAAACAAGAACTTCATCAGAAACACTAACTCTAAAAATCATTTCCCTGATTTGTGATTTCCTTCTAATCTTGGTTTTCCTAGCAGTTTTTGTCAAAGAGTGAGTTCTTATCCTAGAACCTAGAGTATTTGTGTTTGTCAAGCAGTAGATTACCATAACAATTAACTACTATATCTTCTGTACCTAACTTATTCCTCTGCCTCACCACTCTATTTCTTAGCCAGTACCAAGAAGTTTTGATGATTACTGCTTTATAAAGCAGTTTTAGATCTATTATGACTAGACCGCCTTTTCTTATATTACTTGTCATTAATCCCTTGATATTCTTGACCATTTGTTCCTCAAGATTAATTTTGTTGTTATTATTTATAGCTCTATAAAATAATTTGATTGGTATGAAACTGGAGAAATAAATAAATTTAGGGAGAATATAATTTCTTTTTATATTACCTTAACATTAGCATTTTTGGTATATTACCTTAGCTTACTCATAAGCAACCAATATTTTCCCCCAATATTTTGTATCTGACTTAATGTGTGTGAAAAGGTTTTGTAATTGTGTTGGCATACTTTCTGGGATTGCCTTGGCAGGTAAAATGATCATTTTACTGTGTAGGAATGAAAATATTTCACCTTTAATAAATTCCTTGTCATTTCTTTTTCTTATTTACCTTCTCATGCTTCTCTTCCTTCTTGTATTTGAAAGTCAAATTTTCTGTCCAGTTCTGTTTTTTTTTCCTTCAAGAATGCTTGAAAGTCCTCTATTTAATTGAATGTCCATATTTTCCCCTGAAACATTAAACTCAGTTTTGCTAGGTAGTTGATTCTTGGTTTTAATCCTAGCTTCTTTGACCTCCAGAATATCATATTACAATCCCTTTTATCCCTTAATGTTGAAGATGCTAGATCTTGTGTTATCCTAATTGTGCTTCCACAATACCCAAATTGTTTCTTCCTAACCACTTGTGATATTTTCTCCTTAACCTGGGAATCTGGAGTTTGGGTATGATATTCTTAGGAGTTTTCCTTTTGGCATTGTTTCAAGAGTAGATCAGTGAATTCTTTCATTTTCTATTTTGTCCTCTGGATTTAGAATATCAGGCCAATTTTTCTTGATAATTTCTTGAAGAATGATTTCTAGACTTTTTTTTTAATTTTTAGGTAGTTCATTTAGGTACTTCAATAATTTTTAAATTATCTCTCCTGGATCTATTTTCCAAGTCAGTGTTTTTTCTAATGAGATATTTCACATTGCCTTCTATTTTTTTCCATTTGTTTGGTTCTGTTTTATAATATCTTCATTTCTCATAAATTCATTAGCTTCCATTTGCTCCAATCTGATTTTGAAGGAATTATTATTTTCAATGAGTTTTTGAAATTTCTTTTCCATCTGACCCATTCAGCTTTTTAAGGCATTCTCCACCTTACTGGCTTTTTGGGCCTCTGTTGCCTTTTGAATTATTCTATTTTTAAGGTGTTATTTTCTTCAGTATTTTGGGTCTCCTTTAGCAGACTGTTTTTACTTGCTTTTCACGATTTTCTTTTATCATTTTCATTTCTCTTCTCAATTTTTCATCCACTTCTCTTGCTTCATTTTCAAAATCCTTCTTGAGCTCCTCCATGGCTTGTAATCAGTTCTTATTTTTCTTGGAAGCTTTTGATGCATGAGTTTTGACTGTTTTTCTTCTTCTGGTTCTGTGTTTTGATCATTTTTGTCCTCAAAAAGGATTCTATCATCTGATTGTGCTTCCTCTGCTTGCTCATCTTGCCAGCCAATTACTTGACTTTTGTCCCCTTTGCCACAGTAGAACTTTGCTTCCAGAGTGGAGTGAGTGACATCCCAAATTGCAGAGGTTTTTGCAAATGTTGTCAGAGGTCTAATGAGGGAGCCCTCTCTAGAGACATTCCAACCTCTGGCACACTGCCACATGCCCCAAGACCACCACCAAAGGCTATGATCCAGGTCCAGGCAGGTCAAAGGAAGAGTTATTTCCCTATAAGTGGTCACTTGGTCCTCCTATGATCTACAAGCCAGGAGTTTAGGAGGCAGCCATTCTATAGCAGCTTCAGTCACCACAGCTCTGCCACTTCTCACTCTTAGAGCAGAGACTGTACTACACTTTTCAATTACCTGGTTCCAACAGAGTTCTCCCCTTACCTTTTCCCTTTTTTTGTCATTTATGGGTTGAGAATTCTGGAAACCTCCACTGCTGCTGGTGATTGACTCGCCTCAAGTCTTCTCTGGCTGTTTTGTAGCTGCTGGTTGTGGCCACCTGGGTCTGGTCATGGGCAGCTCATGTGGCACTGTGTTTGGTTCCCAGCTTTGTGTGATAGACCTTTACTGTCAGCCTTCCAGGATGTCTTCAGTGAGAGATTTCTTTCTCTCTGTCACTGTCAGTTCTGTTGTCCTAAAATTTGTTTAGAATCATATTTTACAGGTATTGGAGGTTGTTGGAAAGGGAGCCTAATGGAGTTACAGTCTTTACTCTGTCATCTTGCCTCTGCCCTTTCTAATCCCCCCTCCATTTCTTTTTATTCTCTTATAGCTGAAACTAACATTTCTAGTAAAATATTAGATAATGATGATGGTACAGGGCAATTGGGGTTAAGTGACTTGCCTAAGGTCACATTACTGGTAAGCATTAAGTGTCTGAATCCATATTTGAACTCAAGTCCCCTGACTTCAAGGCTGGTGCTTTATTCACTGTGCCACCTAGCCTTCACTGCTCCCCAGTCTTTTTAAAAGAAGTTAGGTGTTGTACTTCATCAAAAATATTTTTGCGGGGCGGCTAGGTGGCGCAGTGAATAGAGCACCGGCCCTGGAGTCAGGAGTACCTGAGTTCAAATCCGGCCTCAGACACTTAACACACACACACACAAAAACTAGCCGTGTGACCTTGGGCAAGTTACTTAACCCCAACTGCCCTCCAAAAAGAAAAAAAAATATTTTTGCATGTAATGAGATATTTAATCATATATTTCTATATATTTTGTTGTTAATATGATCAATTGTGCCAATAGCTTTCCTAATATTGAACCAGTCTTGTCTTCCTCATTTCAATGCTCCCTGGACATAGTGTAGTATTTTGGTGTAGTAGCTAAAATCTATTACTATTTTACTTAAATTTTTCATCTATATTAATTATGGGAAATGGTGTATAATTTTCTTTCTCTGCTTTGACTCTCCCCTGTTTAGATACAAGCAACATGGGATATCATAAAAAAAGAATTTGACAAGACTCCTTTTTCAGCAATTTTCCCAAATACTTCATAGATTGTCTTGGAATTAATTGTTCTTTAAATATTTGTTAGAATTCACTTGTAAATGCATTTGGCTCTGGAGATTTATTCTTTGGGAGTTCATCATTGGTTTATTCAATTTCTTGCTCTGAAATGGGATTATTTAAGTATTTTATTTCCTCTTCTATTAATCTGAACTCTTAATATTTTAGTCAGTCTTCTTCTATTTAATTTAGATGGTGAGATGTATTGGCTGAATGTTGGGCAAAACAGCTCCTAATTATTGCTTAAATTTCCTCTTTGTTGGTTATGATTTTTTTTTCATTTTTGATTCTGGCAATTGGCTTTTCTTCTTTTAAAATAATTTGACCAAATATTGGTCTGTTTTATATATTTTTTCATAAACCAGCTTCATTTTATTTATGAATTCAATAGTTTTCTTAATTTCAACTCTATGAGTCTCTTATCTTCAGAATGTTTAATTAGTTATTTAATTCAGAATTTTCAATTTCTTCTTGTCCTATATTTTTTAGTTGCATGCCCACTTTTTTGATCTCCTCTTTCTCTATTTCATTCATTTAAGCCCTTAGAGATATAAAGGTTCCCCTAAGAACTGCTTTGGCTATTTCTCAAATGTTTTGCTATGTTGTATCATTATTGTCATTCTCTTAGATGAAGCTATCGGTTGTTTCTGTGATTTGTTGTTTGACTCACTCATTCTTTAGACTTAGATTATCTTGTTTCCAACTCACCTTTAATCTATTATTCCATAGTCCTTTTCAAACTCTAATTTTTATTTCACCATGATCTGAATAAGATGCATTTAATATTTTATCTTTTCTGCATTGGACGGGGTTGTTTTTATGCCATAGTATACAGTCAGTTCTTGTGTAGGTGCCATATTCTACTGAGAAAAAGGCATATTTCTTTCTATCCCCATTCAATTTTTCCAGAGGTCTACTCTATCTAATTTTCCTAAGACTGCATTCACTACCCTATGTTTCTTTGTTTATTTTATGATTTGATGCATCTAGTTCTGAGAGGGGGAGGTTGGGGTCCTCCATTAGTACAGTTTTGCTTTCTATTTCTTCCTGTGACTCAGTTAATTTCTTCTCTAAAAATCTGGATGCTATACCACTTGGTGGAAATATCTTTAACACTGATATTAATACACTGTTTATGGTTAACTTTTAGCAGAATATACTCCCCTTCATTATCTCTTTTAATTAGATCTATTTTTACTTTTGCTTTTCTGAGATCAGGATTGCTACTCCTGCTTTATTTTTACTTAACCTTGACAAATAATACCTTCAGCTCCATTCTGTTACCTTTAATCTCTGTGCATCTCTCTGCTTCAAATGTGTTCCTGTAAACAACATATTGTAGCATTAATATTTTTAATCCATTCTGGTATCCAATTCCCTTTTATGGGAGAGTTCATGCCATTCACATTCATACTTACCTGTCTTTCTCTCCATTCTATTTCCCCCTCTCCCATTCATGCTGTTCTTTCCCCTTTTTTTCTTTTCCCTCCTCACCTGTGCTTTGCTTCTAACAGCCACTTCCCTACATTTGTGTGTCCTATCAGCCCCCCTCCTTTTTCTTTCCCCTTTCACCTTCTACTTCTTCTCTTCCTTCTTCCCTTTCTATCCATTGTCTCCCTTTTCTTCCCCCTGTCCTGTCCCATTTTCTATAGACCAAGAAAGATTTCTATGCCCAATTGAGAATGTTTCATATACCCTATTTTAGCCACATCCAATGAAAGTAAAGTTCAAACAATACTCACTTCCCTCCTTTCATTCCCTCTACTGTAATAGGTCTGTGCAACATTTCATGTGATATAATTTTCTTTTCCTATTCACCTTTATATGATTTTCTTGAGTCTTTTATTTGAAGATTCAACTTTCTGATCAGCTCTGGAATTTTTATCAGTTAAATTTGCAAGTTGGCTATTTCAATGAATGTCCATTTCCTCCCCTAAAAGATTATTTTGAATTTTGTTCGGCAGTTGATTTTTGGTCACAATACAAGTTCCTCAGCCTTCCAAAATATCATATTCGAAAACTGCCAATCTTTTAAGGTAAAAACTGCTAGGTCCCGTGTAATCCCGAACGTGCTCCCTTTATATTTAAGTTGTTTCATTTTCAGTGGTTGCAGCATTTTCTCCATCACCTGATAATTCTGGAATTTGATTATGATTCCTTGGCATTTTCAGTTTGGGATCTCTTTCAGGAGGATATCAGTGGATTTTTTTAATGATTATTTTACCCTTGGTACTTGAATGTCAGGGTCGTTTTCCTTCATGATTTCTTGAAAGATGTGGTCCAAGTTTTTTTTTTTTTGGTTTTTTGTTTGTTTGTTTATGATTGTTTTTGTTTTTTGTTTTGGTCATGTCTTTCAAATAGATAAATAATTCTTAAATTATCTCTCCTGCATCTGTCTTCTAGGCCTGTTGTTTATCCTATTAGATATTTTACCCTTTTTTCTATTGTTTTCATTCTTTTGATTTTGTTTGAGTGTTTATTGAGTCTTATAGAGTCATTAGTTTCTACTTGCTCACTTCCAATTGTAAGCAATTTTTTTCTTTAGTTAATTTTATATATTTTTTGCATTGGGCCAGTTCTACTTTTTAAGGAGTCCTTCTTGGGGTGGGAAGACAGACAAGATGGTGTCACTAGAGGCCTACTGCAAATCTCTCCAAATACTTGTAAAAATGATTCTAAAAGAAAGTTTTGATTCTAAAGAAAAAAGACAGAGGGAAGTAAGTTTTTATCCAAAGACAATCTGTAAGGTAAATAGAAAAGATCTGTTGCCCCAGGCTGAGAGAGAAGCACAGTCTAGCATGGACCATATGAGCACAGACTGGCCCTCAGCCACCTGGTGCCGACCTCAGGGGATTGAATCATTGGCAACCATGTCAGTTTCCAGACTTCTGAACCCACAAAAACAAAAGACAACTCAGAAGGTCAGTAGAAAATGGCTATCAAACCTGACTGAGAGAGGAGTACAGTTCATCCCAAGCTCCAGCACAGCCCCAGACCCAAAAAAAATCAGGAGTGAACCTTGGGAGTGACTGATTCATGAACATAGACCTGACCATAGCGGAACTGGAGCAAGCATGGGCAAACTGTTACACTAACCAGAAGATTGATTCCTAAACCTCTTTTTGAAGGATGGGGCGGGTCTGTTGGAGCTGGATAAGAGAAAAGGACAGGGTCTTTGACAGCAACAGCAGCTATTCCTCAGGTTTATCAGTCCACAATTTAGATGTTTAAAAACAATCTACCTGAACTTCTGGGAGCTAAGATGGCAGAGTAAACCTTAGCTGCTCTCATGCCCTTTATGACCCTGAAAACTCAGAGGATATTGCCCCAGGATAAAATGATTCAATAGTGGAACCAGCTACTGGCTTAAGAGTCCTGGAGGTAGAGTGCAACTGTGGTTGTACTGAGGCTAAAGTCGAAGATGGGTGGCATCACAACAACCTCCATCTCAGCAAGTCGACAGGAGATCCTGATACCCAGGGGGATGGAGCCAACAAGCTCTAATGCCAGAACTCCAGATGTGCCTTCACATAACCAAAGGAATAGGCACACATCAGCATGGCCTTAGCCACCAGTGGTTGAGCCTGCTTTAGCTCTATCCCAGGGGCACAGGGGAAGAATCTTGAAGTGGCCAGACCATCCCTCTTCCATACCGCACATTGTGAGTTTCATTGTGAACCTGAGGAAACATTGGAAGTCCTGGGCTTGGCCTCAGTCAAGGCTCTCAGAGGCCATAGCACACCAAGCTAATAACTAGGTTCCTAATTCCCAGCATAAGTAGCATGAGTCAGAATCGTCTGTACCCCAGAAGCAGAGATTCACTTTAAAAGTCAGGAAATAGGCAATCAAAATGGGCACTGATCTAAAAAGACATAAAAAGGTAAACAGGGGGAACATAAACTCACAAACACACAAAACTCCCAAAACATCAACTGTGCATGGTAAGGCTGAGCTAATATAATAAAAGGGACAATTTTACCTAAGTTAATTTACCTATTTAGTGCCATACCAATCAAAATATTTAAAAAAAATGTACGGACTTAGAAAAACCAGTAACAAAATTCATCTGGAAGAACAAAAGTTCCAGAAAAAACAAGGGAATTAATGGAAAGAAATGCTAGGGAAAGTGGTCTATGATTCTGTGATCACAGCTCCATACATTAGTACCCCCTCTGGCATCACCTTCTCCACTCATTTATGATAATATGAGATGATTGGGTTTCAAAGGGGGCGTGTATTTCTTCCAGCCCTGGATGTCTATAGATTACATTGAGGGTTTCAGGCTTCATAGATAAAAAGGTGGAAATAACTTTAGAGACCTTTGAAAACAAATTGTTCAGTTTGACAGATGAGGAAACTGATACTCAAAGAAAAAACTCATTTTCCTAGGGTTCTCAAGTTAGTGATTGTTTGAGCTGAATTTTAAACCAAGTTTGTCTTCCTCCCATTCAATGGTCCAATACTCTCTTATGTCATTCATAAAAGAGGGTTAATGAGGAGATGCTGAAGATAACATTTTTAAATCCACAGAAAAGAACAGCAGTATATTCAAAGGGAAGCATAGGAAAGAGAGGCTAATTAGAAAGTGTGATGGAAAATTTGTTATGTACTTTAAATAAATGATCAAGTGCCAAGAAATATATATTCAGTTTTATATGGAATCATCTTCTGAAATTCTGCAAGTTATATGAAAATGTTTTTGATATTTAAATTAAGAATTATGCACATACATATCTCCCCGTCTCTGTTTCTGTGTGTATACACACTTAAATGCACACAGAGACATATACATATATGTATATATACACACATACATATATAATATATACACATACATTCAAACATATATACACATACCTACACACATGTATTTGGTTTTAGTAGGATAATGGAAGCAGATTCTAGTTAGTAATGGATTGAGGAATCTTTATGTGGTGGGAATATAATAATATGAAATCCAGACTACTTTTTCAAGATGTTTCCTCATCAGTTTTATAACAAGATAGGAGGGAGTCAGTGAAGAAGAAGAGACATAAAATGAGTGAGTGTATAGTCTATCAGACTATAAAAATGATAATATTTGTCACTGTTGTGCTTCCAGTATGACATATAATTTTTAAAAATTCTCTATGTCTCCGCTTATGTTTGAATCTATTTGTATTACTTTATATGACTGTCTCTGTCTTCCTATACATATCCATTTCCATAGCTATATCTGTCTAAGTATTTTAAAATCAATCATTGATTGATGGAGTTGTTACTTGAGGAATCAAGTAAATGCTTAAAATGGATTTATTAGATTATGCAAGGAATGGAAATAGATCTTCCTTCTATATCAATGAAAAGAATAATAATGTGCAGAGAAGGAAAAACATAAATATGTTAGCATTGTGAAGTAGGAAAGTTAAGGAGGACTTCTTGCAGACATCTTCAATATTCTTTGTGAAATAGGAGGTGATGTCCTCAGTTGTGTTGGAGACACAGGTGAATTGGGATATCTTGGAAGAGTTGCTATGGGGAGCAAGATAAGTAATAAAGTATTAATGATTAGAAAACATTTTAGCTACTGAAAGGCAAGACTAGGAATTCCAGTAGCTTGGAGAATGAGCAGGAATGAATTAACTGTCTGAGGGATGATGGCAATTTTTGTGTGTATGTGAAATAGAATAGAAAGATCATGGGAATTAGGAAAGTTGAAGATAAAGAAAACCAGGATTTTGAAAGGGGGATTGAGTAGAGGGAAGTATACTAATATAGTTATTGAACTTTTGGAGTTGGAAGCCAATAAAGTGGAAGCCCATAAATTACATCAATACAGAGCTAGACAAGGTTTGAACATATTTTAAAGAAGAGGGTTTTCCTGAATTATGGGGATAGAGGGCTTGAATAAAAGAGGCACTAGAAAAGCAAGGTCTAAGATAGTCTTCATTTTCTTCATTTGTGACAAGGAATGTGGGAAAAGGATAAGTCTGTCTTGGAGAAATTTCAAAAAATTAAATAAATATGAAAGGAAGAAATCTAGGATGACTTTCAGATATAACAGTAGAGGGCATCCTAGGGAGCACATTGGAGTAGCAAGGGCAAACAGAAAATAAAGACTGGAGATGTTGAAGACTGAGTTTACTATCAGTACCTGGGAAATAGAAAGAGTAATAGCAAGCAAGTCTTGTTTTAATCACTGATACTCCTTGTTGATCCAAGATATCCTGTTTATCTTGCCAAAGTCATAAACAATGAGTTTAAGAGGGAAAAAAAGGGTCAGTCTTTATGGTAACTAAACAGGACATACATATGAGGTGGAAAAGTTCTGTGCTCTACCAGAGAAATAGAGAAAGTATTTCCTTGTAAAAGAACAATGAACTTTCCTAGTTTTTGGTATTTTGTGACAAAGCACCAATAACCAATGTGAAGTCCAGCTTTAAGTAAAAGGGAAAGAAAAGAATTTTAAGAAGTATGGCTTTGGAGTGACTAAAATAGGAGAAAATTTCCCACTTTTTTTGAAGCAATTCTTTGAAGGATAGTAAAAGAAAAGGAAAAGTTAGGTGCTGGAGTTAACTTAATTTTGAGGATTATCAGGGCAAGGCTTACAAATGTTCAAGTGAATCAGTCAAAATTTTTGAAATCATAATGACAATTTATATTATCTTAGTATTTTATACTTTGTAAAATAGTATCTAGTTATTCTACTTCTATGAATCTAAAGATAGCCATTGTATGGTAAGCAAAACAAGAATAATTGTCTCCATTTTACAGATGAGGAAATGAAATTCAGAGGAATGTTTTTTCTTTGAGGTCACACAAACAATAAGTGGCAGCGAATGGAATTAAAATGCAGGTTCTCTTTAGAAAGATCACACGATTGTTATTTTATAGTGAGTTGGCCTCCTGTATATTAAATTGAATGATGACATAACATCTTCTGAATTACCTTTAATTTTTTAAAACTTAATAGAAACCATCATCTTTTAAGTTTTTCCTCCAAACATGCTGCACTGGGTTATAATTGGTTCTCATTTTACAGGTGAGGAAACTATGACTCATAGAATTTAAGGCATGTATCCCTAATTGCACAATTAATATCACAAGCCTTTTCTGTCTAAGGCTTCCACTAATTTTCAAGTTGTCTTTCTCACCCCCACCACCATTAAACCAAGCTGTTGAAAGAGAAATAAAGAATAAATGTATATATGTATGTATGTGTATGTATATGTATTAGAGAAATTTAAAAGTACACACAATAACGTTTCAATTAAAATTAGAATAAAAGTTGAGTAAAATTTTCTGAACTTTTTTTAATCTCTAGAAGACTCAATATCATCTCAGTATTAGTTGAAATTGTGAGGAGAGAAGAAAGATTTTTCTTTTTAAGTAGCTAAAGCATGGTCTGAACAAAAGAACAAATAATCCAATGTTGTCATATGCCCTGGATTCATTTCAATTCTAGTCAACAAATATTAATTAAATGAATTTGATAATGCTTTGAAAGCATTCTGTTTTTGCAAATCTTCATTTTTGCTTGTTGTATCCCATGATGGAAATTTTTTCCTCCTTATCTCTGCCTCTCAGTTCCCCTGACTTTCTTTAAGTCTTAGCTAAAATCTCACCCTCTATAAGAAGTCTTTCTTGAATCCTATTAATACTTGTACATTCCTTCTGAAATGATCTCCAATTTATTATACATTTTTGAACTTAGTTGTTTGCTTTTTATCTTTCCCCAAAAGATTTTGAGTTCCTTGACGTCAGGGCTTGTTTTTGCCTTTCTGTATATCCACAGCTCATGGTGTAATATATAGAACATAGTTAATAAATGTAGGTTAATATGATTAGTCTATTTCCCAGAAACTATGATCCACCAACAATTATTTGTCTTATCCTAGCATAATAGCAAGCAAAGTAGTGCTATGCTTCTTGTTTGAGCTATTCAAGCACCTTTGAGCTTTACCTATAATTGTGTCAAGTCTTTGTTGGAAATAGTATATATTGTTTTGCCCTTAATAGGCCTAAGGTGTTTTGGAGACCTTCCCTTGCCTTAAAAAGCCTAACATCATCACATGGAGCCCACAGTGGGAGAAGTTTGCCAAAGGAGCAGAACAGGAAGGGTAGAACAAGAAGGGTGGAACAGGAAGGAGCAAAGGAGAGAAAAGCTTGAGCACAAGCTAGGACCAAGTGGAAGTGAGAGGGAGAAGGCTTGTGATTTTGACATTCTGTCTGTCTGTTCTATTTGTGTTGATGTTATTTTGTCAAAACTATATATTCTGCCTGCTGTAAGAGGACTTTTCTGCTCAGATAGAAGCCCTGGAAGAGGACTTTACTGCTATTTATAGAAATCCTGGGACTTTACTGTTGATTTTTGTTTGATTTCTCAGAGAGAACCTTCGCCTGTTGGTTTGTGTTACTTTGTCAGAGAGAAAGTGAATTGAGATGATAGTACCAGCAATGCATGTGAATACTGGCTAGTAAGGGGAGCCATGGGTTTTGGAAGTCAGCCTCAAGTTAAGATGAAAGACTTTACTTGGGTAATCAGTACTGACTGATGAGATTGTGACTCAATGAATGATATGTTTTGTTTAAGACTATGTTCTCACCCTAGTGATAAGTTGTTATACTATATTATTGTGAATGTTGTGTTTTAACTTATTGAATGTTATGCTTTAGCTTATTGCTGAAAATATAGAGAGCTCACTATACTATGCAATTAGATCTTTAAAGTTATTCACAGCAACAGTTCTCAGAAGAGCTGCTTTTGATTGTATTGACACCTAGACAGGCTGAACATTTAGCCTTCAGATAAGTTATTACATTCATAATTGCCAAAAATAAGAAAATGAATAAACACACACATGTCTAGCATACTATAGTATATGGAAAACCTGAAACATACCCTGTCTCCTCTGCCTTTTGAAGCTGTTATAAATAGAATAAGGCAAATTGTGTTTTGCTTTTCTGTGAACTTTTAAAAAGGGTTATGTGAATGGGCATTCACAGTCTTGATAAAAAGAAATGAATTGTATTTTGAATATAAAAATGGCTCCTGGGGTTTTATCATTCATCTAGATTCAAGATAAGAGTTTTTATTACTAAAGTATAATAGCTCTCTTTATTCCTTCCACTGTATTATTAGCTTCCTAACAATGGACCTGGTGCTGTTGTTGTTAAGTAAAATGCATTGTGAATCATGTTTCAAGACCAGGGAGTTGTGAATTGATGTATACAAGTGTGATACATTCCAAAGAAATGAAAAACATGAACTTAGACATTGACTCACTAAAGCTGCTGAATACACATCTCAGTCTGATAGGAATATTATAAATGTCTATTATTCAATTTTTGTGGGACTCCAGTATTCAAGCAGAAATACATATTTGTAAATAATTTTCTATTGGCACATTTAGGCATTAACTTATTTGAAAATAGAAGAGTAATATAACAAAGCAAGTTGGGTTTATAAATTGTCATTCTTACAGGTATGACAGTAATTTTCCACTGAAATATTGAAAAAATATATTTTGTTTTTAATATTTTCCATATTTTATAGAGGTCAAAAATAAAATTACTCCATATCTATAATTTATGTTTTCATGTTTCTAGAAAAAAATCATATATGTACTCATGATATTCTAGGGAAAAAAAGTGTTGTAGTTTGGCAGGTGCTAGAATTGGTGAGGAAACAATGAAACCAGTAAAATGTTATTTTACAAAGTGGTAGAACCAAGATGGCAGAGAAAAATGTAGGGACGTACCTGAGCAATTCCTCAATTCACGTTCAACCAACCTTAAAATAATGCCTCAAAATAAATTCTGGAGTGATAGAACCAACAAAGGGATGGAGTGAAACAATTTTTCAGCAACAGACAACTTAGAAGATTGGGAGGAAAGGTCTATCACACTGGGATAAAAGTGGGGCACTATCTACTATAGGTAACATGATAGCAAAACAGCAGGAAACTTTACCTTGGAAAGACAGGATCAGGCCATAGATGCAACTGATTCAGCAGCAGTTACTTTAATAGCTTTCAGTCCAGAAATGGCAAATACATTGGAAATTTGGTCAGAAGGAAAAAACAGAGGTTCCAATTCTGGTAATGGGTGCAGGATTCTGTGGCATTGCCCATATGCAGATCTGTGTTACAATCCTGGATTAAAAACTAACAGACCCAAAATATCCGGCTATGAAAACAGTTGCACAAAAAAAAAATCTAAAGCTCAGAGTAGTTTCTGTTCCACCCCAAAAGCAGAGATTTATTGTAATTTGACATTAAAAGTCAAGAAAGAGGCTGGAAAAATGAGCAAACAACAAAAAATGGAATATGATAATAGAAAATTACTATGGTCACAGGAAAGACCAAAACACAAATTTAATGGAAGACAATAAATTCCAAATAGCTACACCTAAAGTCTCCAATAAAAAGATGGATTGGTCTCAGACCCAAAAAGAATTATTGGATAAATTTAGAAAAGGATTCTAAAAATCACATAAGAGAGGTAGAGGAAAAGTTGGGAAAAGAAATGACAGTGATGCAAGAAAATCATGGGGTGGGGGGAGAATCAACAGCTTGGTAAAGAGAGCAGAAAAAAGATACTGAAGAAAATAAGACCCTAAACAACAAAAGATTTGAAATGCTAAGAGAGATACAAAAGTCCATTGAAGAGAGGCATGCTTTGAAAAATAAAATTAGTCAAATGGAAAAAAGATGTACAAAAATTCACTGAAGAAAAAACTCCTTAAGAAGTGGAATTAAACAAATGGGAAAGGAAGCATGAAGCTCATTGAAGAAAACCATTGCTTAAAAATGGACATGCATAAAGTACTCCATTAGAATCAAGAAACAATAAAACAAAATAAAAGTATGAAAAAGAGAAAAGGTGTAACACAATCTTAGAAAAATTATTGAACTGAAAGATAGACTGAATAGAGATAATTTAAGAATTACTGGAGTACCTGAAAACCAGGATAGAAAAACACTATCTTTAAAGAAATTATCAAGGAAAACTTACCTGATACTTTAGAACCAGGGGGTAAAAGAGAAATTAGAAGAATCACTTCCAGAAAAAGTTCCAAAAACAAAAACTCCCAAGAATATTAAAGTCTAATTACAGCACTCAGAGGTCAAGGAGAAAATACCATAAGTAATCAGAATGAAATGAGTCAAAGTTCATGAAACTGCAGTTAGGATAATAAGATTGAGCAATTTCTACAATAAATGTTCAGAGGGCTTTGAATATGATATTTTGGAGGGCAAAGAAGCTAGCATTACAAACGTAAATCATCTACCCAGCAAACCAGAGTGTAATCCTTCAGGGGAAAAATGGTTATTCAGTGAAATAAAGAACTTTCAAGCATTGCTGATGAAAAACCCAGAGCTGGATGAAAATTTGACTTTCAAATACAATATTCAAAGATATCAGAATAAAGGAATGGCTTATAATGAGCTCTCCTCCCCTTTCAAAAACATTTAAATAATGATTATAAACAAATTCTAGAGTGACACAATCTACAATAAGAAGTAAAACAAATTTCCATCCCAAGACAACTTAGAAATTCAGCAGGAAAGCTTTGTAGCACAAGGTTAAATGTGGACTCGGGCCAGCTCAGACTATTGAGCACAGTTTATACCAGTCAGCAAACTAAAAGCAGGCCTTGGGGGTGACTGAATCAGTGGCAGCAGTGTCAGTTTCCAGACCTCTAAGGAAACAGATGATAAAGGGTTTGGATAACTGATCAAAAGATTTACAGGGATCCCTTTGCTGGGACCAGAGGTAGGGCTCTATTGCATTGTCTCTTCTTAGATCTGAGTCTCAGTCCCAGATATCAGCCCCAGGGTGAGGAGCAGCACTCGCCCACTAGACCTTGTGGCTGCAGGGTAGCTGGGACCCTGGTCACAGGTCTGGTGGGGAAAAGAGTGCATATGGAGGTTCTCGGAGAATAGAACAGTATAGTACAGTAGTAAACACACTTCTCTATAGATCATACCACCTTGGAAGAACTGAATTACTTTTGAATGCAGCTTCACAAAAGCCAAAAACTTGGGATGGTGCCCCTCTAATCTGGAAGCAGAGCATGATTTTAGCAGAGTTAAAAATTTCTTATGACCAGTAACGCTGCGGATCTTCATCTACCAGTCTGATTTCTTTCTTTATTGAAGGGGCCTTCTTAAAGAGGTCAATTTATTGAATGGAAATTGCTTCATTCAAAGTGAGAAATCAAAAAGACCTTATCTTAAAAAGTTCAAGTTCTCTCACTGCATCCAGGGCCATCTTCAGTCATCCTGATCTATATTTGGCCACTGCATCTAGATTACTCAGGAAGAAGAAGTGAGGCTTCATAAAGTCCTTCTTTATTCAAAGCCAATTGAACTGCAAGTTATATCATCATATCTCTGATGATATATAACCACATAAAAGTCAAGAAATAGGCTATAAAATGAATGTTAATAAGATAATTTCTATAGAAAATTACAATGGGGGCCATCTAGGTGGCGTAATGAATGGAGCATTGGCCCTGGAGTCAGGAGGACTTGAGTTCAAATGTGGCCTCAGACACTTCACACACACACACACACACACACACACACACACACACACACACAAACTAGCCATGTGATTTTTGAGCAAGTCACTTAACCCCAATTTCCCTCTGAAAAGCAAAAAGAAAGAAAGAAAGAAAGAAAGAAAGAAAGAAAGAAAGAAAGAAAGAAACAAAGAAACAAAGAAACAAAGAGAGATAGATACTATGGTGACAGGGAAGATTTAAATGTAAATTCAGAAGACAGAAAATTCAAAACTCATGAATCCAAAGCCTTAAAGAAAAATATGAATTAGCACCATGTCATGAAAGGAATCAAAAAAGTATTTTAACAGTCAAGTAAGAGAGGTAGACAAAGAATTGGAAAGAGAAATGAGAGTGATGAAAAATGAGTGAACAACTTTTTAAGGAAGACATAAAATATTGAAAAAATTAACACTTTAAAAAACAGAATAGGCTAAATGGAAAAAGGTACAAAAGTGTAACAAAAATCCACTGAAGAAAAGAATGTTTTAAAAAGTAGAATTGGATAAATGTAAACGGTGATTGAAAAGTCACTGAAGAAAATAATTCCTAAAAAATTAGAGTTCAGCAAGTGGAAAATTATTCTATGAGACATCAATAATCTGTCAAACAAAATCAAAAGAATGGCTTTGGATAAAGAGCTCTCATTGCATAAATAACTGACCCAGAAAATAGATCCAGTAAAGATAAATTGAGAAATATTAGACTATCTGATGACCATGATCAAAAAAAGAACCTTACCAGTATCTTTCAAATTAACAAGGAAGACTTCCCTGATATTCTAGAACTTAGAGGGTAAAATGGAAATTGAAAGAATCCACCAATCATATCCTGAAAATGATGCCGAAATGAAAGCTTTTAGTAATATTATAACCAAATTCCAGATCTCCCAGGTCAAGGAAAAAATACTACAAACAGTCAAAAAGAAACAATTCAACCATTGTGAAGCCACAGTCAAGATAACATACATTTTAGCAGTTTCTGTGTTAAAGGATCTGAGTGGTTGGAATATGTTATTCTGCAGGGCAAAAAAGAAAAGATTAAAACCAAGTATCATCTGCCCAGAAAAAAATGAGTGTCATCTTTCAGGGAAAAATGGATATTCAATGAAATAGAGGACTTTCAAATACTCCTGATGGAAAAAAACTAGAGCTGATTAGGAAAATTGACTTTCAAATACAGGACTCAAAATTAACAGGAGTTAAAAAAACGTAAACGGGAAAGAAATCTTAAGGGATTAAGTTAGTTTAAATTATTTACATTACTACATGAGAAAATGATAATTGTAACTCCTAAAAAACTTTCTCATTATGAGGGCAGTTAGAATTAGTATAAATAGACAAAGGGCAAAGATGTGAGTTGAATGTGATTGTATGATTATCCAAAAAAAATTAAGGGATGAGAAATGTCCTAGGAGACGGGGAAAGGGAGATGTGGAATGGAGTTAAATTATCTTACATAAAAGAGTCCCAAGCAGTATTTTTACAGTGGAGGGGTAAATAGGGGAAGGGTTAAGGAGAGCACATGAACCTTACTGAAATCAGGATTGATTCAAAGAGAGAATAACATACACTCCAACTGATATAGAATTAATTTTACTATGCAAGAAAGTAAGAGGGGATGGTGATAAGAAAAGAGTGGGGCTGGTAGAAGGGATGGCAGATTGGAGGAGATCAAAGTCAGAAGAAAACCACTTTTGGGGAATGAACAGGGTAAAAGAAAAGAGAGAGAATAGGATAAACAGGGGAAATGTGAATCTGACTGCACTGCCTTGGTAACTTGTGAGCCTCAGCAAAACAGGTTCAATTTGTATCTGTCTTGTAATTTTGCTTGTGTCTGTGTTTCTGTAAAATCTAAAATGTGAGTGTTGTGTTTGTATTTTGAGCTAGATTTTGTCACCTTGTAAGATTAAAAGTCCAGTTAGTCATGAAAAAACCAAAAAGCAAGCAAAAAACAAAACAAAACACAAAAAAAAACCCCTTTTAATAGCTTTAACCAGAGAGTTTAGAAGACTGGGAAAGATTAATGCATTTCCATTGTTGAAGCAATTATCCCAGTAAGCTGGGCAAATCTCCACTTTATCTTTTTTGGGGGAGATTAGAATATAAGAAAATAACTTAAGATATTTTTCTCTATCATTTCAGATTTGACCATGTTGAAATTAAAGAAGCAAAATGAGACAATCAAAGTTTGTAGAACCATTAAAAATATATTGGTAGGTTTTGAAAGTTTGGAAAGGAATTGTTCAGTGGTTTGGCTAGATTGCTAGGCTGTTTCATCAGTTCCTTTCCTTTCTCTTTCCCTTTTCATTTACTACTTCTTCCCTCCCTTCTGCTCTCCCTTCTATTTGCTTCCTTCCCTTTTCCCTTTACTTTCCCCTACTCCATCATATAGGGTAAAATAGATTTCTGTACGAAATTGAGTGTGTATATTATTAACTGAGACAAATCTGATGAGTAAAATTCAAACAATGCTTGCCTCCTCCCTGTCTATTGTAACAGGCCGTTATAACTCTTTATATGATGTAATTTACCCTTTTCTGTCTCCTCCTTTGTTTTTCTCCCAGTACAATTGCTTTTTTAATCCCCTTAATTATTTTTTATTAGCACATCAAGGCCAATTTATCCCCACCACCTTCTTGTGTGTATATACTTTCAAATGTTGTGATAAAAACACAGTTTTCAAGAGTTACAAGTATCATCTTCCCATGTAGGGATGTAAACAATTTAACCTTTTTCAACAGAATGCTAAGTTTTCCCCCCCCATTTACATTTTTATGCCTCTCTTGAGTCTTTATTGGAAGACTGAATTGTTGTATTTAGCTCTGCTTTTTTTTCCCATCAGGAAGGTGTAGAAGTCCTCTATTTCATTCAATATCCATTTCCTACCCTGAATGCTTATGCTCAATTTTGCTGGGTAGTTGTGTCTTTGCTGCAATACAAGCTCCTTTGCCTTATGGAATATCATATTCCAAATCCTCCAGACCTTTAATGTGGAAGCTGCTAGGTCCTATGTAATCCTGACTGTGGTTCCATTATATTTAAACTCTTTCTTTATGGCTACTTGAAATATTTTCTCCTCAAACTGACAATTCTGTAATTTGGCTATGATATTTTTTGAAGTTTTCATTTTTGGGTGTCTTTTAGGTGGTGATTGTTGGATTGTTTCAATATCTATTTTACCCTCTTCAGGGTAGTTTTCCTTGATAATTTCCTGAAAATTGTTGTCCAGGCTTTATTTCTTTTTTATCATGGTTTTCAGGTAGTCAAAAATTTCTTAAATTATCTCTCCTGCTCCTGTTTTACAGGTCAGTTGTTTTTTCCAGTAAGATATTTTAATTTTGCTCTACTTTTTCATTTATTTGATTTTGTTTAGACTGCTTCTTGATATATCGTTGAGTCATTAGTTTCCACTTGAACAATTCTAATTTTTAAGGAATTGTTTTCTTTGGTTAACTTTTGTACCTCCTTTTCCATCTATCCAATTCTACTTTTTTAAGGAGTTGTTTCCTTTAGTGGATTTTTACCCCCCCCCCCCCCAATTTGGTCAATTGTAGTTTTTAAGGAGTTGTTTTTTTCAGCCTGTTTTTGTACTTCCTCTTCCAAACTGTTGACTCTCTCTTATATATCTCTCATTTCCCCCCCAATTTTTCTTCTACCATTATTATTTGATTTTTTAAAACCTTCTTGAGCTCCTCTAAGGAGGTTATTGAGACTTGAGAGCAGTTCACATTCACCCTTGATGTTTTGTATATTGTCAGTGTTGTTTTCTGAGTTTGTGTTTTGTTTTTTGGTGTTCCCATAGAAAGTCTATGATCAGTGTTTGGTTTTACTTTTTGCACATGCATTTGTCTATTTCCTGACTTTTAAAGTTGATCTCTACTTCTGGCAACTGTCGCAAACGTCCTCCTCCCTGTCTTGTCTAGGCACCAAGGGCCTGTTCACTGGCTTTGCGTGCTGGGGTCTCAGGTGCTGGCAACTGGAGGGTGTAGGGGTCTGGCAGGTAACTTGGTGCTGGGCTGGAGACCTAAAATGAGTCCAGGTGAGATTTTTCTGCATTTCCCTGGGGCTACACTGAAGCACTTGGTGATCTGGTCAGTGGAGGATGCTTACCCTCCCAGGGTTATATTGGAGCATCAGGAAGTCAGGCTGCTGGGGGATGTTTCCCTGTCTGCGGCTTCACTACCACAAGGGGGTCCATGGCAGTCCTCTTTGCAGTTGTCCTGGCTATGTTAAGGTGTGTGAGGGATCTGAATGTAGGCCTTTGCCTGCTCCACCAAACTGAGATTCAGGATCTCCTGCTGGTTTCCTGAGCTGTGACTTGCTGCTGGCTTCCTGGGATGTCTCCTGGCCTGCAATGCCCCCCCCCCTTTACTTGAATGTTACAGATATTTCTTGCTTATTATATCAACAGTGCAGTATTCACAATGCCTACGGTGACTATAAATATGTTGATATGGTTATTAATCACAAAATGTAGCAGGTTCTCTACATGTGGGACATAGCTAGACACATTTATTCAAATACCAGAAAACTGAGTCATCAAACCAGAAAATCAAAGCCATCATGGTAGCCACAGAGTTGGAACATGTAGTAAATGCAGTAAACACCCACGTTCTCAAGCCTTCAAAACAAAACGGGCTTCCTCAGGTAAAGCTCCTCCTCTCCTCTTTCATGGTAATTGTTCAGCCTCCACACAGCTTCCTCCCAGCAGCTCTGGCCCTTCATAGTTCCCATCCTGGCAGTCCTCAGCAGGAGTCCTTAGCAGAAATTCTCACTGGCTCAAAGAAAAAAAAATCCCTCCACCATTGCTGCTTCCAGTCACCTTAAGAATAGCATGCATTAAACACAGAAAACAATATTTTTAAGGTGAGGTTGAGCAGAAATTCCCATCATTCCCACCCTGAACAAATGGGATCCCAAAATCTTGGGGTAGGGGGTGAAGGTCTTTTCTTGCATGGCTACTTGCTATTGAAATTGGACATAGAGCTATCGCTGTCCTAGGAGGTCAAATTTCAGAGGTCAGTTCTTTAGCCAGCATTTGGAATGTGCTTGATGCCAGGTCCAGGGTGACACATCACAGTTGTGAAAGGGGGTGACATCTAGGTTAAGCTATCAGGCATCTACAGGTGTAGGGTACCAAGCCTGTGGAAACAAATCTAACAAACAAGGTGAACAGACAAAAAGCCAAGAAGAAACCAGGAGAAAATAACCAGAAACAAGGTAGATATAGGATCAGCCTTGCTACTGGAATCCATGAGGCCACTATTGTAGCCTCACTCACAGAAGAATATATGAGTTAAGGGTAAAATTTTGCAATCATCTTCTCCTGAATGAATAATAGTTACAGTGTTATCCTTCCCATGTGTTATAATCTCCACAGCCTTTGAAACATCATCTGGTTTCTGTTTTACCCATATTTAGCTCCCAATTTTATTCTATTAGTAGAACCAAATCCTTCAGTAACTCTGGTAGTTATTTTGGAAGGAGGGTCAGTTTTTACAAGTGGTATTGTTATACAAGAAATGATAATCACTTGAACTATCCTATCATTTTTTGCAAATCTGTATTGGCTCTTCACCTAAATTATGTAATGCTACAACAATTTCTCCTTTATAATTAAAATCTATTATTCCAGCCAATACATGTATTCCTTCAGTTGCTAATCATGATTTGGGTAAAATCTGTCCAAAGTGATTTTTAGGGATTATTATTCATATTCCAGTGGAATTTTTTCTTATTTCTTTTCTGTCCAAACAAACATCTTCTAAGAAATGTAAATGATATCTCACCCAACCAGGTGTTCTTGGGTATGGTGCTGGGATATCTGGTCTCAAAGTTCAACACTCAATATTTGGGAGCTTATGTGTTTACTGTTTTCTAATGTGCAGATTTGGGGTCATCATTCTGGCTAGAATTGGTCCCTCCAATGGTCTATTTTCCAATTACATAAAGCCATGAACAAATTATCCTTCCAATGTTGATATGAATTATTAGAACTTAACTTCCTTAAGTGTTCTTTCAATAATCCATTCGTTCTTTCATTTAACTCACATGCTCATGGACAATATGGAATATGGTGTATCCATTCTGTATTGTTTAGTATACAATACTTCTTCATTTCATTACCTTTGAAATGTGACACATTATCACTTTGAATCTGCATTGGGTTTCCATTATATAGACTTATGAGATCTTGAGTTTTACATGTGTTTTCCTGGGTTGCACTCTTATAAGGACAAGTACTTACACTTATACTAGTACACTAGTACACTGCCACTAGTACACCTGAATAGGTGTCAATGCAAATACATATAAATCTGCATCCTTTATCTTGTGGTAGTGGACCAATATACTCTTATTTGCCAGATTTGTGTTGGACTTTTCCTCTTGCTGTTTCTCGTTATTGCCAAGGGACATTTCGTTTCTTTTCCAACTGACGTAGATGAAACTCTTCTGCTATTTGTTTAACAGTGAATGAGAGATATGAATATTTCGATCTTGTGCCCACTAGTGTGTGGCCTGAACCCCTAAACTGCTGGCCTTTTGGTGGACCCATTTTGCTACTACTGGATCATCAGTTGTTGTCTAGCAACATGCAGCAATATGTTCAGTAGCAATCTTCACCAGTTGACCAGCAGCCTGAGCATTATACTCACATTCTGGCTTGGTGAGGGCCACATGAGCAGCTACATGAAAAACTGACAAATCAGAAACCAAAGACATGTTCCAGATATCTTTCCATAATTCTTTGTTCCAGACTTGTTTGCCATGAATTTCCCAATTTTGATTTTTCCACATTGGCATTCATGTAGCTAACCCATTAGCTACTGCCCACGAATCAGTGACTATGTGACACTATCCTCCTTGTTGTGTTTTGATGGCTTGATGTACTGCCCTAAATTCAGCATATTGACTACTTCTACCTATTCTAGTACTTTCCAAAGTCTTTATCAAATATAGGTTATAGGCTACTGCTTTCCAGTATCTTTTTTTGGCCCAAATATTTTGTTGTTTTATCAGTAAACCATGCATGTCTCTTTTGTTCTTCAGTTACTCCATCATATTCCACATTCCATTTTATAGAGGACTGTACCAACTGTTGCTTTGGCTCAGGGGGTGTGTCATTGCCTTCTGTTTCTATATTTGCTACAGATTCACGTAGAGCAGAGACTCCACTTTTGCTTGATTTCATGCTATTTTGAATATACCACTTCCATTTGATTATACTAGCCTCTTGGTCATGTTCAATTTTGTGAGAAGCTGGGGTATTCATTTCCCAACTCTTAATTAGGATTCCAGGTCTTAATATCACTTCACAGCTCAGAGTCAGTTGTTCAGTCTCCACCAAAGCCCAATATTCAGCTAACAACTGCTTTTCAAAGGGTGTATACTAAACTCCAGATGAAGGGAGTTTCATACACAAACATCCCAAGGTTACATTTTGGCTTTTTTGTTTTTGACATAATATCCAGTTTGTGTGATCATCCTGTACATTCACTTGTATTTCCACTGGATCATTTTTCATGTGACACAAATGTAGGGCCAATTGTGTAGCAGCCTGGACTTCTTCAAATGCTTTCCTCTGCTCAAGTCCCCAATTGAATTTATATTTCTTCCAACTGACTTTATATAAAGGTCTCAAAATCAGTCCCAAATGTGGAATGTGGTGTCTCCAGTATCCAAACAATCTTATAAGATTTCAGGCTTCCTTCTTATTAGTAGGGATGGGAAAATCCTGAATCTTTTCTAGGGCTTGTGGAAAGATCTCTTGTAGTCCCTTGTTCCTTTGTATACCACAAAATTTTACATTTTAATCTGGTCCTTGAACCTTGGCAGGGTTAATGTCCAACCCTTTACTTTTCATATGCTCAATTAGAAGGGTCAAACTCCTCTCCACTTCGTTTGCATATTTTTCCTGTTTCATGATATTATTAATGTAGTGGGTAAGTTGTATACCAGGTAGCTTTAATTCATCTGACTGTTCAGCCACAACCTTATGAAAAATAGTGGGGCTATGCAGGTGTCCTTCTGGCAAGTGGAACAAAGTACATTGTCAACCCTGCAAAGTGAAAGAGAACTGTTCCCATTGTTTAGGGTCTATTGGGATGGTGAAGAAGGCATTAGCCAAGTCAACAACTTCATACCAACTCCCATACTATTTCTGGATCCCTTCAATTATGGTGATGGTATCTGGAACAGCAGCTTACTATGGAGGAGACATCTAATTCAATTATTTATAATCCATGGTCATTCTCCACATCCCTTCTGATTTTCTTATGGGCCAGACAGGATTATTCCATCCTGTGGTTGTAGAAACTAACACTCCTGTTTCAATATAATCTTTTAGATTAGTGGTTATTCCATCTGGCCCCCTTGAAACATGATACTGCTTTAAAGTATTTACTTCAGAAGGTTGAGGTAAAGTGATGGGGTCCATTTTTATGTTTTCCACTAAAACTGTACTAATTCCTGTCTTCCTTATAGCCATTTGATATCTTCCCACAGGTCAATTCAGAGTCATGCATCTCAATATATCTCTTCCAACGATGGATTCAAGAATGAGTACAACAATCACAGTACAGTCTTTCTTGCGTAACTGCTCAATTTTCATTGTTATTTTAACTTGTCTGGGTGATATTTCAGCCCCTCGTAGTCCTGTGATGGTAATAGAAGTTCCATGTTAAACTTAGGGTTTCCATAGATAAGTGTGGCCTCTTCCCAGGTATGGAGCAATGCCCTAGTTATGGTAGCTAATCCATTCTTCCAAAATATTGTTAAACCCCTATGGGGTTTTCAGTCTCCTCTGTATATTTCATTAATCTGGGCTAGGGCTTGGCCTATTTCCTATTCCCTGAAGGTGTGTCAATCTTGGATACAATGATTCAGATTCGCCCTGAAGGTATGGCAAACTTGGACACAGTGATTCTGGAATATCTGTAGGGGTGATTCCTAATTCCCTGTTCTTCTAATGTTAAATGTCCTCCTGACTCCAGATCCAGTTCTCTATTCATTGTACCACTTAGCTGTCCCTTGATAGTTTTTTTTTTCCTCCCTAATATTGAATTGATGACGGTGAGGAATGGTAAGGAATGCATTCCTGATATAATTTCACCTGCTCATAGTATACCATCTTTGTGATATAATGTTGTGATTTCCTTACTAGTAGAATATTTGAAAGTTTCTGCATCAATGTAAATTAGGCAAAATGCTCTGTATTTTTCTTTCTTTCTCTGCCTTTTCTCTTCATAATTTAGGTGTCAGCACCATATTTGTGTGCTGAATGAAATTTTGTAGTACTTAATTTTTGCCCACTTTTCCAAATTTATTATGTAGGTTTGGAATTAGACTTGTTTAATACATTTTCTTGGTAAAATTATTTATATTTTCTATTTCCTCTTAGGTTAGTCTGGACAATTTATATTTTTTAAACTATTCATCTATTTTACATATTCTGTCAGATTTTTTTGTATCTAATTGGCAAAAATAGCTCTCAGCACTTGCTTTAATTACATGTTGACAGTTGATGAATTTTCCCTTTTCAATTTTCATACCGGTATTTTATTTTTCTTCTCTTTTAAAGTCTAATTAATTGTTGGTTTATATATTTTATTATTTGTATAAAATAAATTTATTTTTATTCATTATCTTAATGGTTTTCTTACCTTCAATTTTATGAATCTCTCCTTTGATTTTTATTTTTAATTTAATATTTCATTTTTTTCAATTCTATGTAAAAACACTTTTAGCATTCTTTTTACCCCAAAATTTTGAATTCCAAATTCTCTCCCTCTATCTATTCCTCACTTCTTCCAATGAGAAGCAGGCAATTTGAAATAAGTTAGCCATGTTGTACAAGTTATACAAGAAAAACATATTTCCATGTAAGTCAGGCCATGAAAAAAATAAAGGAAAAAGCAAGCAAGAAAAATGAAGTAGAAAAAATTGTCCTTCAATTAGTATTAAGACTCCATCAGTTCTTTCCCTGGAAATGGCCCCCACCTTTCATCATACATTCTTCAGAGTTTTCTTGGATCATTATATTGCTGCTATAACTGTTAAAGTTGATCTTCATACAATATTCCCGTTATTGTATATAATGTTCTCCTCATTCTGCTCATCCCACTTTTCATTTGCTCATTTAAGTATCTTTAGAGTTTTTGGAGAGTAACCTATTTCTCATTTCTTATAGTACTGTAGTATTACATGATCATCATATACAACCTGTTTAACAATTTCTCAGTTGCTGAATAGTCCCTCAGTTTCCAATTATTTGCCAACACTGAAAGAACTGTTATAAATATTTTTGTATATATGGGCCATGTTACTTCTTATTTCTTAATCTTTCTGGGATATAGACCAAATATGATATTCTTTGATGAAAGATATTTGTGTTTTTATAACCCTTTGGACATAATTACAAGTTTTTCTCCAGAATAATTCAATCATTACACAATATCAGTAACAGTGTATTTGTGTCTTAATTTTCCAATATTCTCTTGAACATTTGTTCTTTTCCTTTTATGTCATATTCACCAATCTGATAAGCATGGGGTAATTACTCAAGATTTATTTTAAGCTTTGATTGTTTCATCTGAAAACTGGCTGTTCATATCCATTTATCAGTTCAGGAGTGGCTTTAATTTCTAGGAATTTTACTTAGTGTTCTATATATCTGAGAAATAAAGTCTTTATCAGAGAAACTTACTGTATTTTTTGTAATGATTACTGCTATGCATTTCATTCCATCCTAATTTCCCCTTCTTTTCCCAGTCTCTCTCTCTGTCTCTCCTTGCACCCTGTCCATTATCAAAAGTATTTAGTTTATTTTTCCTCCTGCTACCCACCCTCCTTTCTATCAGTTCTCCACCTTCTCTTCTCTCCTCCACCTCATAATTTATTGGATGGTAAGACATACCTACAACAGAATGTGTATGGTATTTCCTTTGTGAACTACTTCTGATGAGAGTTCAGCTGTCCCCCTTTTCACTGCCCCCCCTTCCCTTCCGCTACAAAATCTCTTTTTTGTGTGTCTTTTATGTCTGATCATTTACCCCATCCTAACTCTTCCTTTTCCCTTCCAGTATACTCTTCTTTCTCAGGCTTAAATTTCACTTTATTTTTTTAGATAATCATCCCACCATATTAAACTCTAATTCAGTCTATGTATATTCCTTCTAACTGCCAAAATAGTGAGGAAGTTTTTGAGATTTACAAGTATCATTTCTCCATGTAATAATGTAAACAGTTTAACCTTATTAAGACCCTCATGATTTCTCTTTCCTATTTACCTCTCTTTGCTAATATTTTGCCTTATATTTGAAAGTCAAAATTTCCATTCACCTCTTTTTTTTGAAAGTCCTTTATTTTTTGTCACTTGAAGGATTATACTCAGTTTTTCTAGGTGGGTGATTCAGTTTTATACTTTGCTCTTTTGTCCTCTGGAATATAATAGTCCAAATTCTCTGATCCTTTTAGTGTAGAAACTGTTAAATCTTTTGTCAACCTGACTGTAGTCCCACAGTACTGGAATTGTTTCTTTTGGGCTGCTTTCAGTACTTTCTTCTTGATCCAGGAGCTCTGGAATTTGACTACAATATTACTGGGAATTTTAATTTTGGTTATCTCTTTCACTAGGCTATGAGTGGATTCTATTCATTTATGCTTTTACTTCCTGGATCTGAAACATCAAAGAAGTTGTTCTTGATAATTTCTTGAAAAATCATGTCTAAGTAGGCTTTAAAAATTTTGATCATAACTTTTAGGTTTTCCATTAATTCTTAATTTTTCCATCCTGTATCTGTTTTTCAGGTCAGTTGTTTTTCCAATGAGATATTTCATATTTTCTTCTACTTTTTTTATTCTTTTGATTTTGTTTAATTATTTATTTTTGCCTCATAAGGTTATTAGCTTCTCCTTGCTCAATTCTAAATTTAAAGGAAGGATTTTCTTCAGTGATTCTGCTCTTTAAGTGGTTCTTTTCACTGGATTTTTGTATCTCTTTTTTACATTTGACCAATTCCATTTTGACCCATTCTTCCCTTCATTGGAATTGTGACTTGTTGTTTTTTTTTATCATTTTGCCTATTTTTTTAAGGTACAGTTTTTTTTCAGTATTTTTGTGCCTCTTTTACCAAACTGTTGACTCTTTTTTTTCAGGATATCACTCTCATTTCTCTTCCCATTTTTCTTCTCTACCTCTCCTAATTGATTAAAAAAAAAACTTCCAATGCTTGAGACCAATTTGTATTTTCTCTGAGGCTTTCATTGTTGGAGTTTTGACTTTGTTGACTTAGATTTTGTCTTTTAATATTCCCTGTCACCATAGTAGCTTTCTGTAGTTAAGGTTTTTTTCTAGGTGATTTCTAGCTACATTCACAATTGAGTGTTAACTGTATTTTCCTTCATCCTATTTTTCTTTCTTCACTATACCTCTCTCTCTCTCTCTCTCTCTCTCTCTCTCTCTCTCTCTCTCCCTCCCTCCCTCCCTTCCTCTCTCTCTCTCTCTCTCTTTCTCTCTCTCTCTCTCTCTCTCTCTCTCTCTCTCTCTCCCTGTTACTGTCCTGCTGAAAATTTGTTTTCCTTCTGACCCCTACCTTTCTTAATATGTCTTCCCTTCTATCAGGCACCCTCCCCTTTTCTTATTCTCTTTTCCTTCTCTGTTAGGTAAAATAGATTATAGATTTCTGTAACCAACTGATTGAGTATGTTATTTTCTTTTTAATAAGATTACTATGATAGTTATGTTCAAGCTTTGCCTACCAACCCCAATATTTCCTTCATTGTAATATTTCTGCCTTTTTCATCTTTGCTTTGTAAGATGAATTTTCCCAATCCTCCTTTCCCTCCCCCATTCTCCTTGAGCATTCCTCTTTCTCACACTGCATTTTTTTTAAATCACCCCCTCATAATTGTGTCAGACGTGCTCTTCCTATTTGTTCTAATAATAATATCTTTAGGGGATATAATTGTTATCTTCTTATATAGATACATATACAAATGTTTTGACCTTGCTGATTCCCTTATAATTTCTCTTTAATTTTTACATTTTTATACTTCTCTTGAGTCTTTTTTTAATTTCCTTGTAACAACATATTGTTAGGCTCTGACTTATAATCCATTCCGCTGTCTACTTCTCTTTTATGTGTGTGTGTTCATCCTATTCACATTCACAGCTATGAATAGTTTCCCTCCATACTATTATCTTCTGTTTATCCTACTCTCTCTATTTTTATCCAGTTCCTCTTCTAAAGTCCATTTGCCTCTGACCACTGCCCTTTTTCTCACTATGGGGAAAAGATATGTGCCCTTATTTAAAATTTTTGTGATGCTGCTTTCACAAATAATTCTTGGGCCTACTAACTTTTACATGCTTCAAAGGAGGTGTGATCCATAGGAAATTTTGTTTACTCCTCTGCTTTTTTGAGGTCTAGTTCTTATTTGCAGTTAGGACTCCTACTCCCCTCCCCCTAACACTATAACCTGGAACTAGGTGATGGGACCTATCTTTTGTTTCTAGTATAAGTATAGCATTGTTTTGAGTCTCTTCTTGACAAAGCTTTTAATCATTTTACCTTCTGTGGGCATTGGGTATTCTTTAAGCCACTTCTGTTGCTGTTGCTTTTCCTGGTGTTGTATTGGCCACAAATTTCTAAGACCTATTGGACCTAATAGGTCTAATATACCTAAGGCCTATTTCCTCTTGCTATGCTCCCAAGAAGACTCACCATCAATGCTGACAGCCTGTTTTTTTGCTTTCCAAATCCATTTGTAGTTGGACAAAAATAACTCACTGTGACTTATTCTTGGTTTTCTTGATCAAAATTTGGATGTACTGGGAGAGCTCAAACAAAATACTCAATTTACTCTGCCATTTTGGCTTCAGTTTGTGTTTCCTGAGTTTCTATTAGGATCACGTCTAATTATTCCAATGAATCCTGACTTTGCAGTTAAATTAGAAAAGGGAGAAATTCATGACCCTTAAACTTATTTGCCATCTAGATTAAACTGCTTTGTCATTTGCTTTTTTCATCTTCCATTTTCCTGTTAAATCTAGGTCTACTTTTTAATCATTGCAAGTACAAAAGGTTTCTAAAATATTTTATTACCATGAAATCAGAAACTAAGGCTTCAGAAATCAGTTTTAAGAAACATGGTGTGAATTTGGGTTTCTTTCCCAAGTAGTCCATAATTATTGTTGCATTCCTTTTCCAAAAAAACACTTATTGCAAAGTCATATAATCTCATGCTGACCAGTCTTTTATTTGTGAAATGGTTTGTGAATAAAGCTTTGCTTGATTCATTTTATTGATCATCTTTCAACCTGGGCTTAATCTATTATAAAAGCATTTCATCCAGACTCTAGCAGTCTTCCCACCTGCCCATATTTATTGCATTACATATGTGGTTTTATGATACTTTCACTGTGGGCTAAATTGCTCAACATTCAATAGTATCTGTTCCAGGTTAAAGCTTTCTTCTGTATGTTGCAGAAAGCCTATTTTGTGTATTTTCTTCAAATCTCTGTTTGTGGTATTATTAGAAAATGCATGCATATGATTTTGGGAAAAAATAAACACTTTTCTCCTTAATGATTTCTCTTCTTTATTCTGATGTTCTTTATCTCTATCATATAGCCATTTTTCGTCTAATCTAACATCTATAATCGTAGCTGACATTTATGTTGAGTAAACTATGCCTTACACCTAGTAGAAACTTAAGAAGTATTTTTAAACTGAATTTTTTAAACTGGAAATTTAGATCCCATTTTTCTCAGTGGCAGAAGTTGGTTTGATGTCTTTTGAGCTATCTCAAAGTTAGTAATGCATTCCTCTGCACCTACATATAAAATAATTGATTGTGTGCCATAGAATTTTTTTTTTGCTTCAATATACTTAGATTAGAAAATGTATTTGCGTTAATAGGCGGAGCCAAGATGGCGGCATAGAAGCAGCAAAGCACCACAGCTCCCACACAAACACGCTAAAAAACTCATAAAATGGGACGCTAAACAGATTTTCAAGCTCCAAAACTCTCCAGAAGACAGAAAGCCCTACAGGCAGCACAGCAG
>CM053600.1:106571275-106606038 GCA_028646575.1 Pseudocheirus occidentalis | reverse complement strand
GGTCTTACAGTGGGATCAATGTTCTGGGCTGGGGGGTAGGGACAAAAAGGGGAGAAAATTTGTAACTCAAAACCTTGTGGAAATGAATGATGTAACCAAGAAAATAAATTAAAATTTAAAAAAAAAAGAAAAAAAAAGAAAATGTATTTGCAAAATTAATGGAGATAAAAAAGAGATTTGAAAATTGCTCCTGGCAGTGAAGATAAAGAAATAATATGTATACTCTTGGAAAATTTGAAGTAGGAATTCTTTTATGCTAAGTACTTACTGTTAGCATAAAGAATGTCTATACTCTGGGAAAAAGTCAGAGAATATTCTAATTAATTATTTAAGCAGGTTCTGGAAGGACATGAAATTCCTAAAGAGAATGAAACATTATTTAGAGATACAAAAATTGTGAGAAACATGACTTCCAGGAGCCAAGATGGAGGACTAAGCAGTAAGCTTACTCTCACTCTCCCTTATAGGCCTCTAAAAACTCAGAAAATATTGCTCCTAAGTAAAAACGTGTAACAGTGGAGGCAGCAGAAAGAGGAGTGCAGCTGTCTCTTACACCTGAAAACTTAGTGGATTAGCTGAAAAGGTCACTCTTGCTCTGGTGGGAAGGAAGCAATGCATGATGGGAGTCCCCCCAGAAAGTCAATGGCAAGCCCCAGCTCAGGCGAGCAGGAAAAACCTGTGCTATATAGTGGTAGAGCAGATAATGACAATACCAGGACTCCCAATGTGCCTTAGGGGAACCAGGGGAACCAGCAAATTTGTCACAAGGGTAAAACAATACAATGAGGGAGGATTTAAACCAGGAATGCAGATTTGGTTCAATATTAGGAAAACTATCAGCACAACTGATCATATAAACAAGAGTAGCAGTAATCATATGATTATCTTGATAGATGCAGAATATGTTTTTGACAAAAATATAACATTTATTTCTATTAAAAACACTAGGGAGCGTAGGGATAAATGGAGTCTTCTGTAAAATGATTAGTAGCAACTACCTAAAACCATAAACAAGCATTATATGTAATGAGGATAAGCTAGAAGCATTTCCAGTAAAACAAGCATGTCCATTATTGTGGCTTAGCCACGTGGAGTGGGAGATCAGAGCCAGAGACCCTGACCAACCAGGGATGCCAAAAACTGTTGCAGTTTTATGAGGTCTTGTTGTAGAACAGTCTCAAAGAATTCAGAATCAGACCACTGCTCATGCACCTATAAGCATTTACTGAGATTGACATCTCTCATGGAGCAGGCTAAGTTCCAAGAAGAATCAACAGCTTCAGAGAAAGAAAGATAATGTTGTACTAGAAATGTCAGTGTGGGCAATAAGAAAATAAATGAAAGGAATTAAAATAGGCAAAGAAGAAGCAGAAATATCACTTTTTATGATATGATGTTATTTAGAGAATCCAAAGAATCAACTAAAATAATTAACGATTTTAAGAAAGTTGCAGGATATAAAATAAACCCACATAACTCACAGACATTTCTATATATTACCAACAAAGCCCAATAGCAAGGGATAGAAAGATAAATTCCATTTAAAGTTACTGTAGACATCACAAAATTTTATGTTGCAAAAAAAATACAGGAGGTATATGAACACAGTTATTAAATACTTTTCATACAAATAAAGTTAGATCTAAATAACTGGACAAAATGTAAGTTAGTCATGGGTAGATCAAGCTAATATAATAAAAATCACAATTCTGTGTAAATTAATTTACATATTCAGTGCCATACCAAAATACCAAAAATTAAATTACAGAGCTAGAAAAAAAATAACAAAATTTATCTGAAAGAACAAAAGTTCCAGAGTAATATGTGAATTAATGAAAAGTAATGCAAAGTGAGGGGGCCTAGCCTTACCAGGTCTAAAACCATATTATGAGGCAGCAATCATCAAAACTATTTGGTACTGCCTAAGAAAAAGAGTGGTGGATCAGTGGAATAAGTTAACTATCCAAGATAGTAGTCAGTGACTATAGTAATCTACTATTTGATAAACTCAAAGACTCCAGCTTCTAGGATAAGAACTCATTATTTGACACAATTACTGGGAAAACTGGAAAACACTCTGGCAGAAATTAGGCATAGACCAACATCTTATACCATATAGCAAGATCAAGTCAAAATGGCAAATGAGGAAAGCAAAGAATAGCTTACCTGTCATATCTATGGAGAAGGAAAGAATTTATAAGCAAAAAGAGACAGAGAATATTATGACATGCAAAACTGATCATTTTGATTACATTAAATTAAAAAAGGGATTTTTTGGGGCTTTAAGTCAGTCTTTTATTTTTTGTTATTAATGTACCCTGCTGATTGGACAAGTGTCCTGATGCTTCTGCAGGAGTTTTACAGATTGATTTAACACTATATATCTTTATGTACTTTTTAAATTATCTTCCCAGTGAAAATAATTAAATATTGATTTCAAAATAAAGCTTAAAATATTTTTTTTGGAGAAAATCACACTTGTTGGTTTCCCATACCCCATCCTCCTTAAAAATTTGAATATGATGACATCATGAAAGACAGTTGATGTTACTTAATGGTATCTGATTATATTATGAGGCAGGAATGGGGAACCAGAGGTGAACTTCTAGGACCTTGGATGCAGCCTTTTGACTGAGTATAAATTTTACGGAACAAATCCTTTTATTAAAGGCTTGAAGACCTAGAGGGACATGTGTGACCTCAAGGTTGTAGGTCTGCCTGCCCCCGTAAGGCTTTATCAAAGCCCTCTTACATTGTTGTTACTGTACACAGTCCTAACTGATGTTCCATTGGTGATTCATTATGTAATTTCTCAAAACAGCATACACACACGCACACACACACACACACACATTCTGGTTCCTTTGCCAGTACATTTCCTGATTTCATAAAAAGTTTGTATTGATCTCATGTTCCTCTTGGATTTAAAGACTACAAGCTGATGTTAAAGATGCAAACGAAAATTGTACTTTACAGGCCAGATTCACAGTTGTATGATTAGTCATTGGATTTAATATTCTGATAACCCAAAACTCCATACTAAGAAAAGGCCAGCTGACATAGCACATTGTGGATGCTAACTGAACCTCTTTTATAAAGCACTGGCATTTTTCCTTCCCTTTCTTCTTCCTTCCCTTTACTCCCTTCCTCCTTTATTTTCCCTTTTCTCCTTCCATTTTCCTTTTTCTTTCCCCTTCCTCTCCCTTTTTCTTTCCTCCCTACAAAACACAATTCTTTGTCTTCTGAATGAGTTACAGTGATTAGCTACAGATAATAATTATCTTTTAGTGGTTTCTAGTATATTTGCAGCTGTAACTAACAAAACTGTAATGTTATTTGTTTGACTTCATAATTTCTACCTTAAATTAATCCTAATTAATTGGCTAAAAGACATAATGACTATACATAAATAGGTGATAAGAATTCCCTTAGAAAACACAGTTTACAAACTTTAAAGCTCTGTGAGTATCATTGGTAAATAAGCTACCTGCTTACCAGTAAATCTAGTAGCTATTTATTTGCCAATGTTTCTGCTTATTGTTGGATAAGAAAGGACTGTCAGAACAACAATTTCCCAAAACATACTTTATTTTACTGACTTCATTGGTGTCATATTGTAAAATCAATTTAAACCCATCATTGCCTGGCAAATTTGAAAGAAAGTATTCAAATCCTACAATTCCTCTGAGTTGATTCTTTTTTTAAATTAACTTTTGTTTATTTTTAGTTTACATCATTCATTTCCGCAAGATTTTGAGTTAAAATTTTCTCTCCATCTTTCCCCTACCCGCCAGTCCAAAACAGCAATCCCACTGTATACTGCCTCCCCCAATCTGCTCTCTCCTATATCCTCCCCCATCACCTCTCTGACTTTCCAGGAGGGCAAGATGGATCTCCCTACCCCACCACATGTATATCATATTCCCCAGCTGTATGAAAAAAAATGATAATAAATGTGCATGTGTGTATATATATATATATATATATGACATTTGATTTTAAGAATTTAAATTCGAGATTTATTTCCTTTCTCCCTTGTCACCCATCCCCACTAGGAAGACAAGCAATTTAATATAGAGTGTATATGTGTAATATGTGTTTTTACACAAAACATCTCCACAATGGACATATGAAATTATATTTCCCTCCATCCTTTCCTGTCCCTCATTTCTTCAATTCTCTACTTTGTCCCTGTTCTTTAAAAAAGTGTGTGCTTCTAACAACTCCCCACAACCTGCTCTCCCCTCCATCATGCTCCCTCTCATCCCCTTCCCCCCTACTCTTTTGTAGAGCAAGATACCCAATTTATAAGAAATGAGGAGCAGAAGGACTTCATAATAAACTTGGAGAGACTTATATAAACTGATGCTGAGTGAGGAGAGCAGAACCAGGAGAACTTTGTACATGATTACAGACACAGCATATCTGTGATGACTAACTTTCATAGACTGCATTCTTCTCATCAATGCAAGGTTAAAAAAAACATCTCCAAAAGACTCATGATGGAAAGGGATATCCACATCCAGAAAAAAGAACTACAGAGCCTGAATGCAGAGTGAAGCAAATTCCTTGCTCTCATTTGTGTTTTGTTTTGTTTTGTCCCTCCTTTCTCATTGTTCACCCTATTGATTATAATCCTTCTTTACAACTTGATTAAAGTTCACTGTGAAGGCATTTGTAGAACCTATATTTGATTACATGGCCCCATGGAGGGGAGTGAGGGGGAAGAGTAGGAGGGAGAGACAATTTGATACTCAAGGGATCAGGGACCTAAATGTTGTAAGCTAAAAGTAAATAAATTAAAATAAAAAAAAGAAAGGTGGACAGAATGGGGGGTGGTGGACAGATTTAAAAGGGAGGTGAGAAGGAAAGGGTGAAAGAGAAAAGTATAAATGAGGGAAAATAGGATGTAGATAATATTTAGTAAAAATAACCGTGAATGTGAATGTGGTGAACTCTTCTGTACAACAGACATGAATAGCAGAGGTTATTAAAGACAAGAATACCACAGTATGTTGTTTGAAAGAAGCACATTTGAAGCAGAGAGATACACACGGAGCAAATGTAAAAGACTGGAGCAGAATATATTATGTTTCAATTTAAGTGGAAAAAAGCAGGCAGCAATGTTGATCTTAAACAAAGGAAAAGCAAAAATAGATTTAATTAAAAGTTATACTGAAGGAAACTACATCTTGCTACAATGTTCCATACATAATGAGGTAATATTAATACTAAATATAAATTCAGCAAATGGAATAGAATCCCAATTCTCAGAGAAGTTAAGTGAGTTACAGGAAGAAACATACATAAAAATTATGTTAACCAGAAAAAATGTTTATGAGATGAATATAATTCTGGAAAATTTAGACATGGTAGACCTCTTTATTGAACTGAATGGGGTTAGAAAAGAATATACCTTTTTTTCTCAGTGGTAGATATCACATACACTAAAATGACTATGTATTTGAATATAATAACCTCACACTCAATTGCAGAAAGGCATACATATTAAGGCATAATTTTAGAATATGATGCAATAAAAATTACATGTAATAAAGAAAAATGAGAAAATACACTAAAAATTAAGTAGAAAATAAATAATCTTATCTTAAAGAACGAGGGAGCCAAACAACAGCATAGAAAAAATCAATAACTTCATTCAAGAAAGTGACAATAATGAGACAAAATGCCAAACCTATGGGATGCAGCCAAAGCATGTCTTAGGGGAAATATTATATGTCTAAATGCTCAGATGAATAAAATAAAGAAAGGGAAGATCAATGAATTGGAGAAACAACTAGAAAAAGTTGGAATAAAAAGTTAAAATACCCTAGTTAAATTCAAAATTAAAAATTCTGAAAACTAAAGGAGAGATTAATAAAATTGAAATTAAGAAGACTATTCAACTAATAAATAGATTAATGCCAGGTTTTATGAAAAAATAAGTAAGATTTTAATTAATTTCTTTTTAAAAAAGAATACTATATTACCAGTATAAAAAAATGAAATGGTGAATTCACAAAGAATGAAGAAGAAATTAAAACACTAATTAGGAGCTTTTTTGGTCCAGTTTTGTGCTAATAAATCTGACAATCTAAGCGAGATGAATGAATATTTACAAAAATTAAATGTAAATTTACCAGATTAGAAAAAGAGGAAATGAAATACTTACATAACTCCGTTTGAGTAAAAGAAATTGAATAAGTCATCAATAAATTCTCTTGCCTCCAGGGCAAGAAAGAGCAGCAGAGGCCCTGCACCTGCCACATGTAGCTACTTCAGAGTTCCCAACCTGCAAATTGCAGGGGAGTTAAGCAGTCATTCAGAGGCTAAGTGTTCCTACCTTGAGCAGCCTGGAGCAGGATTGTAGTGTAGGGTGGTGGTCCTCAGGTGTGTGATTATGTGATTAGGAAGAGAAATGAGAATGAGGCAAGAAAATCATAAAAAGAGAGTTAACAACATGACTGAAGAAAATAACACCTTAAAAATAGATTAACTCAAATGGCAAAAGAGGCCCAAAAAGCCAATGAGAAGAATGCTTTAAAAAGTCAAATAGATCAGATGGAAACAGAATTTCAAAAACTCACTGAAGAGAATAATTCCTACAAAATTAGATTGGAGCAAAGGGAAGCTAATGACTTTATGAGAAATCAAGATACAGATCCAAACAAATGAAAAAATAGAAGGTAATGTGAAATGTATCCTTGAAAAAAACACTGACCTGGAAAATAGACCCAGGAGAGACAATTTAAAAATTATTAGACTACCTGAAAGCCATGATCAAAGAAAAAACCTAGAAAGTATCCCTCAAGAAATTCTCAAGGAAAATTGCAATGATATTTTTAGAACCAGAGGGCAAAAGAGAACTTGAAAGAATTCACCAATCACCTCTTGAAAATGACCCCAAAAAGAAAACTCCTAGGAATGTTATAGCCAGGTTCTGGGTTCCCAGATCAAGGAGAAAATATTACAAGGTGCCAAGAAGAAATAATTTGAATACTGTGGAAACACAATTAGGATAACCCAGGATCTAGCAGCTTCTACATTGAGGGATTAAAGGGCCTGGAATATGATATTCCAGAGATCAAGGGTGCTAGGATTAAAACATATACATATACATACACACACAGTGTGTATACATAAATACACACACATATGTATACATACACATATGTCTGTATAGGAGGGTATGTATGTGTAAGAATACATATGTTAGTGTGTGAATTTTTGTGTACATAGACAAAGGACACAGGATCAATTGAGTAGGATTGGATAATATTTTAAAAGTTGAAATTGAGAGGTGGGAAAGGAATAGTATGAGAGGAGTCAGGGAAAGACAGAATGGGGTTAATCTCCTCATATAGAAGAGACAAGGGATAATTGTTGCAATGGAGGAGAAGAACAGGAAGGCAAAAGGAAATGGGTTAACCTTAATCTCATTGAATTTGGATTTGGGAAGTAATGACATGAACACTAAATTGGCTATCTTGGCCTATAGGAGAATAGGGGGAAGGGGATGAGAAGGGGGAGGACAGGTTGTGGGTGGCGAGTGTTTTTAGAAGCACACATTTCTGCAAGGGGACAAGGACAAAGTAGAGAATAGAACAAGTGTGGGATGGAATAGGAAGGAGGGAAATATATTCAGTGTTCCACAATATGTCTATTGTGGAAATGTTCTGGGTAACTGCTTATGTATCGCCTGTATTGAATTTCTTGTCTTTCCAGTCGGGATGGGTGATGAGGGAGGAAGGTGTAATGCCAAGCTAAGGCAACTTACACAAGGTTCAGATTACCAGCATAGCAAACCCCATTTATTCAGCAAACATTCACAGAAGGTAGAAAAATCAAAATACAGTATAACAGAGAAAGTAAAAATATGGTATAACTCATTCATTTAGCAAGTAAGTTCTCAATTCAATCCAGGTACTACTCCACCCCTACACAGTATATTCATATAGTCAGTCAAAGTCTCTTCTCAAATGGAGATCAGTTTCCAATCATAAACAAAGTACATCCATTTATTCAATCACAGAGCACAAAAAGGCCAAAGGTTTCCCACCCCTGAACACAAAGTAATTACAATACCATCCATTAACACCAAGCACTTTCTCTAAAGGGGCAGGAGAGCACAAAAGGCCATCTACCCTTAAGCTATAAGCAGGTCAAGATATCATCTCAGCATTGAAAACACAAGGAAAGGCCCTTCTTTCATCTTCACTGAGGCGAGCCCTCAGTAATCTCAGTTCCTGGGGACACAAGGCTCAACAAAGTCATAGCCATTGTCCTCATCAAGTCACTCTCTGTCTGTAGAATAGTTCCAAAACCCCTGAAGATATCAGCAAGGCCCTCTTCTAGGATTTCTATGAAGGTACCACAAGAAAATCCTCCTTCAGGGCTTCTTAACCAACAGCCAGGTTCCAGGACCTCTTTAACAGCAGCACTGTCCTTGACCATCAGGTGAATCTGGAAAAACAACATCAAAACAGACAGACAAAATACCAGTATCACAGTCATGCCTCCTCAGTTCTTGGAAGCTCCAGGGGGCAGTGCTCTAAAGTCCTGGGCAGTTCCAATGGAGTCTCAGCAGTCTTTCTCTCAGCAACTTAGGTTCCATGATACTTCATACTGCTCTCCCAAAGTCTTTCTGACTTTCTCTGGGCCTGGACCTCTTTTCCAATTCATGGCTCATCCCAGTTCAGCCCTCTCTCTTCACATCAACAAGTCCATCCCTCAAGTGGGATTCACAAGCTCCTGGTTTTAACACTCAACCCAAAAAACAAGCCAATACAGGGGCATTTTCAAATTCCATTACCATTACAGAAGGGAAAGAATCTAGAATTTAAAGTTCTAAAATCAAATTTTAAAACTCCATATGTATATGTGTGTGTTTGTGTATATATAAATAATCATTATTATTTACATGTAAATGGGAAATAAGATATACAGGCATTGGGATAAGGAGATCCACCCTTGTCCAACTGGAAAGTCAGAGGGGTGACGGGGGAGGATGTAGGAGAGAACAGATTGGGGGAGGGGGAATACAATGAGATCACTGTTTTAGATTTGTGGGTAGTGGAAAAATGAGTAGAAATTTTGTGACTCAAAATTTCATGGAACTGAATTATGTAAACTAAAGATAAACAAAAGTTTAAAAAATATATAATAAAATTAAAATTTTTTCACTGAGTCATTATGCTTTAAAAATATCTTTGACAGTATAAGATATGAATGAATACTTATAATTCCCCCCAAATACATTGAGACTTTTATTTGTATTTTACAGCTAGGTCAAAGCAAAAGAATCAGTTGACTCCAGATAATGGGTCACATTTAGGCAATTCTTCAATTTCTGTGATGAAATTATTGCTTAGTATTCCTTTTAGATAGGTTGAGGAAATGTTAATATTCCTATTTGACAGATGAGGAAACTAGGGGTTGGAAATGTTGTATCTTCTTAAATCTTGAACAGTTAGGATGAGGTAGAACCCAATCGTGACATCAAGTTTTCTAAATCCAGAGGTCAGTGCTCTAAAAATTAGACATACATTTAAAAATGTCATAAAGAGGAAATTGGGAGAAATGCTAGGAAGAAAAGAATGCTGATTTTAAGATTTTTCTGAGGTTGAAACAAAAAAAACTATGTGTAACAATGGGTTCACAGACAACACACACACACACACACACACACACACAGACACTCCTTTGAGTTTAGTGCAGTTATCTGGTCTTCAGTGTCCACTGTTCACCAGAATTGTAGAATACATTTGCTTTACTCATCAAACAAGTGTCTTTTTTGTCTTAGTAAGTAGGCTATGAACAATCAGAAAATCAATCAACAAGTTTGTGGGAAGCACTATGTGTTGGACATTATTGTGAGTGCTGGTGATTCAAAGACAGTCATATACAATGTCCCAGTCTTCAAAATGCTCACATTTATCAGAGAAAACCAACACAAAAAAGGAAACTGAAAATGAATATGGAGTAGTAAATGTTACTCATGTAGAAGCACAATAGGGAAATTCTGAACAGTAAGCACTAGAATCTGCAGGGCATTTTATGTATGGTTATCCTGGGTAAATGGAGATTATGGAAAAAAACAGTCAATCAAATGAAACGTGAGACTACACTTGCATTGTGTGAGAAATATTTGGAAGGAGTGAACTTTCAGCATAGAGTAGGCTAATGTGGCCTAGGGAGATGAAGGAAAGTGAAGAGTCAAGACTGGAGATGAATGAGGTTGAGAGCCTGACAAAAAGTGATTAAAAGTTTTTATGTCATGATCTGAGAACATTTGCTCAATCATAGTCTACCAAATATGGATATGTGTCTTGCTGTCCTATGTAGATCATTGTTTTTGGTTTGGAGGTTTGAAATTTCTGAAAAATAAAATTAATTTTAATTCAATGCTTAGGGAGAGAAATGACATATCTCTCCTTTAATAGCATCCTAAATTTAATTGGACATCCCAAATGGAGGTTTCAAAAGGAAAATTAATGAACACACTCTTCATAGGCATATTTAAAGTATGAAAATATGGAAGATATTTTAAAATATGGACACATCAATGGATGAAAATTTTAAAACATTTTTGATTATATAAGTTAATTTGTTTTATTGGTTTTCAACATTGATTTCCACAAGAATTTGAGCTACAAATTTTCTCCCCACCTCTCCCTTAGCCCCTAACAGAAGAGGCAAAGCCTACTGATTACCCCTTCCCCTTATCTGTTTTCTCCTATAACCTCCCCACTTTCTCCCATGACTTTCTTGTAGGGTAAGATGGATTTCTATAACCCATTGCCTGTATATCTTCTTTCTGAGTTTCATGTAAAAATAATAACATTTATTTTTTAAAACCTTGAGTTCCAGATTCTTTCCCCTCTTCCCTTCTCACCCAGCCCTACTGGAAAAAAGCAATTCAAAATAGGTTATACATGCATAATTACACAATACATTTCCAAAGTAGTTATTTTGTGAAAGACCAACTATATTTCCCTCCATCTCCTTTGACCCTATCCCTTTTCAGAATTACCTTCTCCTGCAGTCTGCCCTCACTTCTATCATCTGTCCTCTTATCCTCTTTCCCCATACTTTTCTGTTGGGTAAGATAACCAGCTGAGCGTGTATGTTATTCCCTCCTTAAGCCAAATTCAATGAGAGTAAGATCAACTCATTCCATTTCATATTTCTACTTATCCCCTTCATTGTAACAGTTTTCTCTTGCCTCTTTTATGTGAGAAAATTTACCCTATTCTTTCTCTCCCTTTTTCGTTCTCCCAATATATTCCTCTCACTTCTTAATTTTATTTTTTAGACATCATCTCTTCATATTCAACTCATCCTGTGCCCTCTGTCTATGTATACATGTACACACATATAAAGACATAGACACACACAGACACAGACACAGACACTCTCCTCTATGTAATGCCAAACAAAGGCAACTTCCAAGGTTTGGAATATCAGCATAGTAAACTCCATTTATTCAGTGACAGATTAAGGCAAACCATTCACATAATTGAGAAAATCAAAATAACTCATTCATTTAGCATGTTCTCAAGTAAGTTCTCAATTCAATCCAATTACTACTCCACCCCTGGAGAGTACATTCATTTAGTCAATAAAAGTCTTTCTTCTCAAATGGAGATTAGTTTCCAATCATAAACAATGTGCATTCAATTGGTCATTCAAAGAGCACAAAAGTCAAAATCCCCCCTCCCCCAGGATCACAACTGAGTTACAATACCATCTATTAATGCCAAGCACTTTCTCAAAAGATGCAGGAGAGCACAAAAGACCATCTACTCTTAAGCTACCATGTTAAGGTATCATCACAGCACTGAAACCCCAAGGAGCGGTCCTTTCTTCATCTTGACAGGAGGAAAGTTCTCAACAATCTCTGTTTCTGGGGAGACAAAGCTTAACAAAGCCACAATATACATTTCCAGTGTCTTCATCAATTCACTCTCTGCCTACAGAACTGTCCCAGAACCCCTGAAAACGTCATCAAGACCCAGTAAACATATAACCAAAAAATCCTCCTTCAGGGCTTCTGAACCAATACCCAGGTTCCAGAACAGGACCTCTACAACAGCAGCACTGTCCTTCACCAGCACACAAATCTGGCAGAACAACATCAAAACAGACAGACAAAATACTGGCATCACAGCCATGCCTCCTCAGTTCTTGACAGCTCTGGGGGACAATTCTCAAAAGTCCTGGGCAGCTCCAACTGGCCCTCAGCAGTCTTTCTCTCAGAAGCTCTGGCCCCTGGCAATTCTCCTCTCTGCCTCCACTATACTGCTCCCCAAAAGTGCTTCTGGCCTCTTTGGCTTGGGACTTCTCTTTGCTTGGGCTTCTTTCTACTTTTACTTCTCTCTAAATCCACAGCACTAGCGCTTCCCAGTTCAACCCTCTCTCTTCATGTCAAAAAGTCCATCCCATAAGTGGGAATCAAAAGCTCTGGGTATTAACACTCAACCCCCAAACCAAGCCAATACAGGGGGATCTTTAAATTCCATTGCCATTACATATTCCTACACATGTATGTATGTATACATATACACATACCAACACACACATACAGAGATGCATATACATACACATATATGCATGTAAATACACACATATATTTCCTTCAACTATCCTCATACTGAGAAGAGTCTCACGAGTTACAATGATTGTTTTTCCTCGTAGGAATATAAATAGTTCAATTTTAATGAGTTTCAGGATTTCTTTTTCCTGTTTACCTTCTCATGCTTCTCTTGCTTCTTGTATCTGAAAGTCAAATTTTCTGTCCAGTTCTGGTCTTTTCTTCAGGAATACCTTAAAGTCTTCCATTTTCTTGAATGTCCATATTTTGCCCTGAAGTATTATACTCAGTTTTACTGGGTAGGTGATTCTTGGTTTTAATGCTAGCTTCTTTGACCTTTAGAATATCATATTCCAAGCCCTTTGTTCGCTCAGTGTAGAATCTGATAGATCTTGTGTTATCCTGATAGTGTTTCCACAACACTCAAATTGTTTTATCCTGACTGCTTATAATATTTTTCTCCTTGACCTGAGAACTCTAGAATTTGGCTATAATATTCCTAGGAGTTTTGTTTTTGAGATTTTTTTGAAGTGATGATTGGTGAATTCTTTCAATTTGTATTTTGCCTTCAGGTTCTAGGATATCAGGACAATTTTCCTTAAGAATTTCTTGAAAGATGATGCCTAGGCTCTTTTTTCTAAATCATTACTTTCATGTAGTCCAAAAATTTTTTAAATTGTCTCTCCTGGATCTATTTTCCAGGTCAGTGCTTTTTCCAACGGGATATCTCACATTGCCTTCTATTTTTTTCATTTGTTTTGATCTGTTTTAATAGTATCTTATTTCTCATAAAAGTCATTAGCTTCCCTTTGCTCCAATCTAAATTTGGAGGAATTATTCTCTTCAGTGAGTTTTTGAAATTCCATTTCCTTCTCACCAATTCAACTTTTTGAGGCATTCTTCTCCTCATTTGCTTTTGGGCCTCTTTTACCATTTGAGTTAGTCTGTGTTTGAAGGTGTTACTTTCTTCAGTATATTTTGGATCCCCTTTAGCAGGGTGTTGACTTGCTGTATAGGTTTTTTTTGCATCCTTCTCATTTTTATTTCTAATTTTTCCTCCACTTCTCTTACTTGATTTTCAAAGTCCTTCTTGAGCTCCTCCTGTTACAAATTCATATTTGTCTTAGAGGTGTTGGATGCAGGAATTTTGGCTTTGTTGTCTTCTTCTGCTTCTGTGTTTTGATCCTCTTTGTCCCCCCAAAAAGATTCTGTTGTCTGATTGTGCTTCATCTCTTAGCTCATCTTGCCAGTTGATTACTTGACTTTTGATCTCTTTGGCATGGCAGACCTCTGGTTACAAAGTAGAGAGACCTGTGTCCCAAATTTCTGGGGTTTTACTCAGACTTTGTTAAGGCTGTTGTTAGAGATATAAAGAGAGCACCTGCTCTACAGCTGCCATAAGCTCTGGCATACTAGCATTTCTCACCCCAGGACTGCCAACTGGGACTCTGACCCAGATCTAAGCAGGTCAAAGCAAGAGTAATTACCCTTTGAATGGTCACTTGGTCCCACTACAATCTGTACAACAGAAGCACCAGAGGTAGCCATTCAGCAGCATCTGCAGCACTAGCACCATTGCCACCTCTGCTACCCCAGAGGTCAGGGGCTGGGCCATACTCTTCTCTCAGCCAGTTCCACCAGAGTTCTCTACTGACCTTTTACTTTCCCTTTAGTATTTATGGGTTGAGAAGTCTGGAAACTATCACAGCTGCTGGAGATTTACTCTTCTTGAGTCTGCTCTTGCCTTTCTGGGAAAGTCTGGGCCTGTGTGATTTGTGTCAGACTATGCTAGGCTGCCAGACTGATGCTATAAACCCTTCCTGTCATCTTGCAAGGTTGACTTCAGCAGGAGATTTGTTTATCGTTGTCTTTTTGTGGATTCTGTAGATGCAAAATTTGTTTAGAGTCATATATTACAAGTATTGGAGGTGGGTGGAGTAGAAACTTAAGCAAGTTCCTGATTTTACTATGCCATCTTGGCTCTGTCCCTTGAAAATTTTAAAACATTTTGAACATTTTAATGAGAGGTTTAGTAAATTTAAAATATTAGTTTCTATTTTAGTAGTTCTGCTTTGAAATTTTGCCATTTCTACTGTGTCATCTATATGCATTATTTTTTTAATGTAAGTACACATTCCAAGATGATGCCGTATAAGAAATAGAAGATTTTTGCCATAATGTAATTACTGTGTATAATTCTTTGCATTTTAATTTTTGTTATATATATTCAAATGTGTTTCTCCATAAATGATTCCAAACTCTTCTGTAATCATGGCCAACTTTTGTGGTTAGCTGTAATCACTCTCTGCCTTCTATTTATTACTTGAAATTAATTTTAAATTTAGGAAAAATAGCCAATAAGACTATCACAAAAGAGGAGATGATAAATATTGAAATTTAGTACTTATTGCAGTACTGGGGAATTAATTATATTTTTATACATGGGACTCATTACATAAATAGTTCAACAGCAAAAAAATTTCAAATTAGATTTATTCTTATTATGTAAATGTTATCTTTGGGTTGAAAATTTTCATCAGGGTCAACCACGAGATACTTTTTTTACCAATGATTTAAAGTCAATAACTTGGCATAACTTAAGTATTAGGTAATACCAACAAACAATGCCCTTCTTAATCAATACGTGAGATTGATAATTACTGTGTATCAGTTGTCCAGATAATCATTTATCTATCTCTCTCCATCTCTGTCTTTATCTCTATCTCTGTCCCTCTACCTCCGTCCGTCTCTTTGTTTGTAGAATTAAATCTTGAATATTCTTCAGCAAATTTTTAACCTAGGATAAGGAATACTAATACACAAAGTTATTTGGCAAAATCATACCACATATTTTTAAGAATATATTTTGATAATTCTGAGAAAAATTATTTTTTATTGAACGACAGAATGTTCAGTTCGATTTTGTGGTATAAGCCTGGCTTGAGTACATCTAATAGTCATTTTAAAAAAAAAATTCTTTATTAAGAAGCTAATTGTTTACCATATTATGGCAAACTTTTACTTAGGGAGAAAATGTTTGTTAAGGGTGAAGTATAATATACTCTATTAGAGAAAATTGTATTATACATAGACATTGTAATAGAAGCATTATATAATTCATATACACACATCTACACACATGTATGTAAATATATGGATTATATATGTTTATATATATAAATACATGGTAAACTGTTTACTTTAAATTGAGGGTAAATTACATTTATTTTAAGAGGTAGATAATAAAATTTAAGTGTATAAATGAGGTAGATTCCAGAGCAAACAGGAAAAAAAATTATTCTTAAATGTAGAATCAGAAAAGCAGAGGTAGCATTGGTTTTGATAAATTAATGTCTTCATGAAAGAAATGAATAGTACCTAATGGGAGACATTTGTTGTTGTTCAGTCATTTGCAGCTAAAGTTGAAATCACTCAAGTGGACAACCAACAAACAATTATGAAGGACCTGCTACGTATCAGGTGTTGTGTAGTGTACTACATCCACAGAGATAAAAGAGACACACATTCTATAATATCTAATAAAAGCAGCTAACATTCATAAAGAATGTGGACATTTTGAAATCCATTTACATGCTTATGTGATATGTAGTCTATTTTACATAAGAGGGAACTGAAGCTGACGCAGGTTAAGTGACTTATCCAGCGGCATATTGCTAATCTGTATCTCAGGAAGAATTTGAGCCTGAGGTCTTCCTAAATCTAAGTTCAGTGCTCTCTCCTCTTTCTCTTTAGGTCAAAAATTGTTGGGGAAGGCAATATATACATATTTTGTTTTATGAAAATTTATTTAAGAAGTAATTTACTGGAATGGGAAGATTAATAAGTGACAGAATCAGGAAAAGTTTCATGGAGAATGTGTCAACTGAACTGATGACTGAAGAAAACCAGAGATACGTTATAAAAAGAAAAGGTGAGGAGCCAAGTAATGTCACAGTGAGACAAGGTAGTGAAAAGGAATAGATATAGGAAATGGAAAAACAAAAGCAAAGAAAAACTATGTATGAGGAACTATAAGAAGACCACATTACAGGCCGCGGTGTGGGCTGGCGGGAGGGCAGACGGGCGAGCGCTGCTGGCCCTGTTGTGCTGCGGCCGCTACGGCCTGTGCGTCCCCCGGCCCTGCCACGGAGCCCGGGTGCCCCGCCATCCACGAGGGTTGGTTCTGGGAGACGTGCAGCCTGTGGCCCGGCCAGGCCTTGTCCCTGCAAGTAGACGAGCTACTCCACCACCAGCGCTCCCGCTACCCAGAGATCCTGGTCTTCCGCAGTGAGACCTATGGCAATGTCCTGGTGCTAGCTGGCCTAGAAAACATAAAATCTCAAATATTCTCTCTTGAGACTAGAAAATTATATAGACCCAGTATTCTGAAACTCAAAGATCCACATGTACTTATTGCAAACCACAAGAGATGAAAGTCAGAGCAAGAACTCAAAAAAACCTTGGTGCCACCAAGCAGGGGCTACCACCCCAAAAAGTGAAGTAGGAAGCAGAGTATAGACTCAGAATTGAGTCAGAGCAGGGAATAATGCTCAACATGAAGCCAACTAGGAACTAAACTTGGAGAAATGGATAAATCAATCCAATATCAAAGCACAGATTAAGTTCATGACAACTTCAAACACAGACCCTTCAAAGGGTAGCGAGTAAGTTAAATAAGGAAGAAGGGAAAAAGAGACCTTGAGGTAAATTGTTGGTTTTCTTCTGAGGGTATTATGACATGAATAAGTAAGGAATGTAAAAAAAAAAAAAGAAATACACTTATGTAAAAGGGAGAAAGAAGGGGATGGAACTTGCTATTTTTCATAAGTAGGGGACATAGAAACATATATAAACATGAAAAGAAAAATGGAGAGAGTAAGTATTATATTTATCCCACTTATCTGATATGGATAAAAAGAAGGGCTGAACACATACATGTATATGTGCAAATAAATTTATGTAAATAGATCTCAAACTTAACAGAAAAACAAAAGGGGAGAGGATATTGAGAGGAAGGATAATACTAAAAAGGGAATAGTCTGAAATGGAGAAACAAAAAAAGATAGAAAAAGAAAAAGCTTCATGGTCTTGAACGGGAAGTTTAAAGAAGAATGAAAAGAAATAGAGACAGAATCTAAGAAAGTACTTCCATTTGTCAAAACTTGTTATGTGAATGTTATAAAATATTATTGTACCCTAAGAAATCATAAAAACTTTCGGAAAATACAAGGTAATGTGACCCAATGAAGAATGAAATGAGCAGAAAAAAATGAGAACAATTTCTACAAGGACAAAAAATGGTGTAAAGAGAAGTTTTCACTTTCAAAAACTATGAGCAAAGCAATGACCAAACATGTCTCCAGAAATCCTCTCATGCAGTATGTTAACAACGTAAAAATAGATAATGGACACATGGTGCTGAGACATATATTTGTTATATGGTCAGTATTAGGACTTGTTTTGGTGGGCTACAATTATTTATGTGTTACTACCTTAATATTTATTTTTAATCTTTTTTAATTAGGGGATCACAATCAGAGGAATTAATAGCAGTGATACCAAAAAGGGTGTTATAATATTTTAAAAATATGTGTAGTAGAGAAGTTCTAAAGATAGTACAAAGAAGCAGTGAAATTTTGAAAACTAATATTTAGAATTAATTGTATGAAGCAAATAATGTGAAATGGCCATTAAAATGTATACTAACATTCCTAAAATGCTATTTTTCTGTTCTGTTTGGGTTTTGGAAAAGAAAGATGATAAATAAATGAATATGTGTAGGTACAGATAAAGTTAGATATGGGTATAGATTATATAAATATAGCAGTTGAAGATTCATGTGTATGTATTGTGTAGTGGGAATTCATATATGTAAATACATATATACTCATGTATATAACATGCGTGCATATAAGTATGCATGTGTGCATGCATTATGTTCAGGCAGATTGTTATGAAGGATTGAATCAAGGTGGTGGCTGTATGAGTGCGGGAATTATTTGGATACGTGACATGCCAGGGAGTAAGGAGTGAAGGATGATAATGAAGTTGTGAAGCTGGGTCATTGCAAAGACAATGGTTCAGTCAATAAGAGGAAAAAATGGAAGAGGGATGATTTTGGTGAAAATATAGTGAGCTATATTTTGGACATGTTGAACACACATAGGTTTATGGGTGATTATATATGTGTATATACATGCATATATGTGTGTGTTTGTGTATATATTCAAAAAATGGTAGCAAGAAGGTTATTATATCCCGGGGGTAACAATTGGCCAAAAGCTTTTGCATTGCTTTGTCTGACACTTTAAGAAATCAGCTGAAGTAACATTATGAAAGGGAGATATTGCTTTTATTTGATTTATTAAATATTTGTTTTCAAATATTTCAAACAAAAGGGATGACGTCAACTACAACCATGTAAAATGCACTATTTGGTTTTAAGATGATTATCCAATTTAACAAATGTCTGAATTGTAATAAATGCCCATAGTTAATTTACTGAGGTGAAAAATAGCTGTTCATTAGTTTTCCTACTGACATGTTAATTGATTTTGGCATTTTTCCTCAAGACATTCAATCTTAGTCAAATAAAACAAGATATTGTCAACTTCTTTGGAGTGAAAGTGCTCTGTGCCTGGAGAGATTCCTTTACACAATAGGATATCTTTCCATTTTGTGTATATATATATATATGAGGAAACTTTTATTTAATGATCAGGTAGCCACTCATTCAAACTGAGCATTGATAGAAAGATGTAATAATAAATTATGCATTTAATAAATTCGATTGCAATATGACAATTAACTTAAAGGGAACCCAAACTATAGGTCATGAGTCACTAGATAATACCTACAAATTGATATGTGCAAAAAAGACCACTATAGATATAGACCTATCAATATTAAATAAGAGAACAAAATATGTTTGCATTTTTTTCTTTCTTCATTATAGTATAGTCTTATTTGCTCATTAAAAAGCCTTTGTCTTGGTTTCACTGAAAATTTTGCATAGTTGGGACACTGAGGAATGTAGCACAAATATGTTACCCCCCATTGGAATTAGACATTGCTAATATAGTTGGTCATGTAAAGAAAAGCAGGTTTCCACAACCTGTTGAGGTCATGAAAAAAGGTTATTGTTTTTAACTATAGGGAAGTAGTTGTCTAAGTGATAATACCCAGGAGAAGATAAGCATCTAGAAGTTAGTGATCACACACACACACACACTCACGCATGTGTGCATGGGCACACGTGACCACACATGCCCAAGCACACACATGTGTATACACATGTGCATGTACACATATACATGCACATACACATGCACATATGTGCCTGTTTGTGATCTTTTCACATACTTTGCATCGTACATTGCAAACATATATTTGTTGAATCTAAATATGAAGAACAAACGGATACAATAACCCCCATTAGAATGTATTATTTTCTAATTCATGGAATATAGATTTACACAGTCATTCTCACTATTCTTGTGATATATAAAAATGCATAGAATACTGAGAGACAATCAAATAATAAGCATTCATTAGACACTTACTAAAAGCCAGTAACTTTGTTCTGGGGATACAAAGAAAATCAAGACACAAAAGCCCTTGCCCTTAAATAGTTTGCATATTTATAATGAATTCAACAGGTACAAGAAAAGTTGCATATATGTTATACACTATGTAGCTGGAAAGTAACTCGAGAAATGAAATTAGTTGAAGTTTGAGACCAGCATAGGCCCTCTGCAGAAGGCATTTCTATCAAAACTCAGTGTGAAGGCCACCTTCAGTCCTGGAACATTTCTCCCATCTCCCAAGCTTTGCGTATGGTACCTCAAAATTGTATTCCATTTGTTTCACATGTATTTTCTTTATGTTTGAATATGTCTATATTATATTTTCTGGTAGAATGTAGGTTCCTTGAGGACAGGTAATATATCATTACTGTCATTGTATCTCTGGTGACTAGCCTGCTTAACAAATGCATATTGACTTGATTCTTAAATTAAAATAAAAATTATGAATTGGTAAACCAAAAAAGGCATCTTCTCATTCACCTTCCTACTTATTTTATTTTTAAATAAAGGCAACTATTCACACTACTGATAGAGACTTAAGCCTTGAGTCACAAAGGCCTGAATTTAAATCTAGACTCAAGCATTTACTACCTTGACTTTGGGTAAATAGCTTATCCTCTACATACCTCAGTTTTCTCATCAGCAAAATGCAATGATAAATGGTATCTACTTCAAAATAGCTGTGAGTATATAATATCACAATTTTCAAAGTGTCATGCAGATCTTAAAGGGATTTGCAAATGCAATTATTATTATTGCTAAAAGATACTATATGCATATGAAATATTAACTTTTGTTGCTTTGTAATTTTTCTATTATATCCGAGTCATAACCCATTTTTGTTTTTGTTTTGGCATAGATACTGGGGTGGTTTGCCATTTTCTTCTCCAGCTCGTTTTACAGATGAAGAAATGGAGAAAAACAAGGTTGAGTGACTTGACCAGGGTCACACAGATAGTAATTGTCTGAAGAAAGCTTTGAACTCAGATCTTCCTGACTTCAGGCCCAGAATTCTATGCACTGTGCCATGTAGCTACCTCTATAAGATATTGTATGTAGTTTAAAAAATTTAATAAACCTCAATGTATTTGGAGGAAAAGTTAAAGGTTATAATGGTCAATTCCTAAACACTCATATTTATAAAATGCTTCACTTTGAAATAAAAAAAATATATCCTACATGAGAAAATGGATTGAGAACTTAATTGGACCATAGAGGTCTTATAAACTAATCCTTGCAATTTACAGATAAGAAATAATAGGCAAAGAAATTAAATGTCTTTTCCAAGGTCACACAAGTAACAAGTGTCAAGTGAACCAAAGGAAAGACAAATATAAAATAAAATAAAATCACATTAACTCAGAATTAGCATTAAGTCATATAGATTCCAGTAACTTAAATGCTTAAAATAACTTCTTCATCAGCAAATTTTAGGCTCCGACTCATGAGTAATGAACATACAGTCAAAAGTCCATGGATTTATTTAACCAATGACTCAAAAAATTAAGGATTCCTTTAACATATCTGCAATTTTTAGGTCCAATGATTCATTATTATATATTAAAGAAGTTCTATTTCTATGTGACATTAAGTCATAATTTGGGCTCACATAAATGATAATGTTTTCACTACCTTCTCTCATTTTACTTATTAGTACTGATTTATATCCTGGTAATAACTTGTATTTTTCCTTAAAATATAATGCTATGCGTATTTTAAAATATCAAATAATTCAATTTACTTTCATATAATTGCATAGAAAGATACACATAAAATTAAGCTTAATGGAACAGAGTTATGACAAAGAAGAAGTAGACACTTTTTATTCATGAGGAATTATTTTCCTATCTCATGAAAATCACAGCATTTCTTTTACAGATCATCTAGTTTATGTTCTACTTACAACATAAATTTCCTAGACAACATCTCCAACAAATTATAAAAAGCCTTCACTTACATTCAAATAAGGTTAAAAATCAGTATGCATTTAGGGCCTGAATATTCAACATTAGGGAAGCTCCAATTATTAGGATTTTTCCCCCTTTTAAAGCAGGTATGTAGAAACAGTGGAAAAAGATTTTGACAGGGAGTTAGGAAGGTGTTAGTTCACATTTTGTCTCAGCACTTATACCTGAACAAGTCACTTAACCTCCATTGGCCTAAGTTTCCTCAACCATAAATTGGTGATAAAAAATATACCCATATCTCAAATCAAATGAGATAACATGTCAAGTCATGAGCAAACCTTAAACTACTATACAAATGCTAGCCATTTTTATGATCATCATCTACAAAAATAACATACAATAACAGAATAATAAGAAATATGTGCCCTCCTATATTTTCTATTTTCTTTCCTTGTGTCTATTTCAATTAGATTTTCTTCTCTTAGGAAGCAATCCTAACTCTACTATTTTTCCTTTTTTTTTTTTTGGTTTGTATGATGACTTCCATTTAGATATTTCATTTGATGCTCTTCAGAAGGGTTAACATTACTTTATTCTATGATGTGATAACAGTCTATTGTATTAGGCTTCTTCCTAAAATATGGGAGACTCCAGATGTTCTCTGTTCAGGACAGGATGCATTATACCTTTCTTCTTTCATGTGATTAATTGGGTTTGTTAACTTTTTAATTCCCATTTTCCCTGACAAATTTTAGGATTCTGATTTTTTTATCACTTTAATTTTTTTTGTGCTAATCTTTTTTCAATCAGCTTACTAAACAAGGTAATCTATATATCAAAGAAGATAAAAGAAAGGAAAAAAACTATTTAGTAAAACCAAGCACAGCATAAACAATTAGGACAGCATCTGCAAAATTCTATACATATTGTACCCCTGGTTCATTTTCTTGATTTTTTTTTCTAGTACCAAGTTAGGCATTATAATTTTAAAATGTTGTATATTTTTGTTGCTGTTTTACTTTTCATTTTCACTGTTTTAAACATTCAAAACACATCAAAACATTTTCAATACAATTGCAAAGTATTAAGAATTAATATTTTCTTTACCCTAAAATTCTTTCTAACCTTTTCTGATCAATAACTGGGTACAAAGAAAGCTGGGTCATTTCTAGGAAAAAATGAATTAAGGGTGAAAACTTAATTTAATGCTTATTTTATACTTAAAAACATTGCTTTCCTATCCCCTCCTTCCTTTTTAATTCATAGTGACATGATCCATCTTTTTTAAATCAGAAAATTGTTAAGGAAAGAAGCAAGAAGTTATATTTGAAGTATTCGTCTTTGCAGGCACAAATGAAGGTAGGCCAGGATTTTGATTAAAATAAATAGCAATGATCACTCATCTTCCATCCAATGACTTGCTTCCATTCACAGCTTTCATGGAAAAAAGCAATCCATTTGGGTAGTGGACCCAATCCTCAACCATTCTAACATCAAATGCTAAAACAAAAAAAATCACCTATTGACTTGTCAAAGCAGTCTACCTGAAACAGAAAGGAACCCTCAGGGAGACAAGTACCAGTAAGTCAAACTATCAAAAGAACCTCAACTATCATTTTTCTTCAAACTCTGAGACAACTCTGGATGCTGAGCCTCAGCCACTTGAAATAGAGGGCCCCTGAATCTCTCACACTACTTTCAGCCTAGAGCTATCATTAATATCCAGGGTGCCAACTTTTGGCATTATAAGATTTGGCAGCAGAAGGTAGATGTGGGTTAGAAAAGACTGAAAATTCACTTGACCCAGAGCTGAACAGGAGAAACCTAGAAAGTTCAGTTCCCATTGAGAAATTTTCATTCTCTTTTAATGACTCTCCAGATTCTCAGAAAAAGTAACGTTCATTTTAAAAAATATTGATATCCTCCCAGTATAGCTATAGCCCAGTAAGAAACGGTTAAGGAAAACATTCTACAACAAATAACCACATAGAAATTTTGAATGAAAAGAATAAAATGCATCATTAAAAATTACATGATAGGAATAGGAGAGGGGGATGTTGGCCAAAGCAATAGTATGAAGGCTAACAGGAGGACAAATAGGGTGTTCTACTGCTACACTCTTGATATCAGGAGAAATGGTATAAATGTACACACATGTACACATATATCCATTTAATTAAACACAGATACACCCATGTATACATACATATCTATGCATACACACACATATATAGACACACACATATATTCCCTTCAACTATCCTTTTTCTGAGAAAAGTGTTATGAGTTAAGACTTTTCCTTCTATCAAAATAGTTCACTTTTAATAAGTTCCTTATGATTTCTCTTTCCTGTTTACCTTCTCTTACTTCTTGTATTTGAAAGTCAAATTTTCTGTTCAGCTCTGGTTTTTTCATCAAGAATGCTTGAAAGTCCTCTTTTTCATGGAATATTTATATTCCCCCCCAAAGTATTATACTCAGTTTTTCTGGGTAGGTGATTCTTGGTTTTAATCCTAGCTCCTTTGACCCCTGGAATATCATATCCCAAGCCCTTTGATCCCTTATGTAGAAGCTGCTAGACCTTGTGTTATCCTCATTGTGCTTTCCACGGTACTCAAATAGTTTCTTCCTGACTGCTCATATTATTTTCTTCTTGACCTGAGACCTCTGGAATTTGGCTTATAATATTTATAGCAATTTTCTTTTGGGGACATTTTTCAAGAGGCAGTTGGTGAATTCTTTCAATACCTATTTTTCCCTCAGTTCCTAGGTAGAATATCAAGACAGTTTTCCTTGATAATTCCTTGAAAGATGATGCCTAGTCTCTTTTTCATCATGGTTTTCAGGTAGTCTAATAATATTTACATCATTTCAACTGGATCTCTTTTCCAGGTCAGTGGTTTTTCCAATGGGATATTTCACATGGCCTTCTATTTTTTCATGTGCTTGGATCTGTCTTTTAGTATCTTGATTTCTCATAAAGTTATCAACTTCCATTTGTTCCAATCTAATTTTGAAGGAATTATTTTCTTGAGTGAGTTTTTGAAATTCCTTTTCCTTCTGACCAATTTGTCTTTTTAAGACATTTTTCTCCCCACTGGATTTTTTGGGACTCTTGCCATTTGAGTCAGTCTATTTTTAAGGTGTTATTTTCTTCAGTATTTGAGAGGGGTCTCCTTTAGGCTGTTGATTTGCTTTTCATGACTTTCTTGCATCATTTTCATTTCTCTTCCCAATTTTTCCTCTACTTCTCTTGCTACTTTTTCAAAATCATTATGGAGCTGCTCCACGGCCTGTGACCAGTTCACATTTTTCTTGGAGGCTTTTGATGCAGGAGTTTTGACTTTGTTGTCCTCTTCTGCTTCAATGTGTTGATCCTCTTTGTCACCAAAAATGATTCTATAGTTTTAATTTACTTCATCTCTTCGTTTATCTTGCCAGCCAATTACTTGACTTTTGAGCTCTTTGCGAGAGTAGAACTCTGCTTCCAGAGGGGAGAGGTGCTGTTTCCCAAATTTCTGCAGTTTTGTGCAGCTATTGTCCAAACTTATTCTGGGCACCTGCCTCCGAACTGTGAGGAAGGCTCAAGAAGCTCTGCCACATTATCCCTTCACATTCCAGGACCACCACCCAAGACTGTGACCCAGATCCAAGCAGGGAAAAGCAGGAGAATCCTGCCTCAGTGCCAGATGAGAGATTCTTGAAAATGCCCTTTCTTCATCCACTTGGTCCCCATATGATTTGTGGGCCAAGAGTCCCAGAAGTAACTTCAGTGGTAGTTGCAGAGGGCTGCCACTCTCCCTCCAGTGGGGGCATGGACTGGACCACACTCTTCTCTTATACATGTCCAACAGTATTTCCCCACTGAACTTTTCCTTCCTCTTTGGGGTTCATGGGTTGAAAAGTCTGGACACAACCACAGCTGCCACTGGTTAACTTCGCTGAAGTCTGCTCTGACCAGTCTATTGCACTGGTCTGGGCCAGCAAAGCCCATGTGGGACTGTATTCTCCTCCCAACCTGGTGAGATAGACTCTTTCTGTTGGGCTGCCAGACTGCCTTCAGTGGGAGATTTGTTTCTCTCTGGCATTTGTGGCTTCTGTAGCTCTAAAATTTGTTTAGTCATTTTTTTACAGTTATTGCAAGTGGGTGGAGTGAGAGCACATGCAGCTTCCTCCTTTTACTCTACCATCTTGGCTCCACTCCCCACCCGGTGTTCCTTTCTAAAAGCTGTTTTTTAAAAAAATCCCTTTCATTATACATTACATACTTTTGTAGCTCAAATTCAATCTAATTGACCTATATGTGTTTCAATTTGTTTTTCCTTTTTGAAAATGGAGACATGGGTAGCTAAGGGGTACAGTGAATAGAGCACTGATCCTGGAGTCAGGAGGGCCTGAGTTCAAATCCAGTGTCAGACATTTAACACTTACCAGCTGTGTGACCTTTGGCAAATCACTTAAGTCCAATTGCCATGCCTTCCCCCCTCCAAAACAAACAAAGAAACAAACAAAAAATGATAGTCTCCAGTCTTTGGGTAGTTCTCCTATTCTCCATGATATTTGAATTATCAAAAATATTTTGTAATCACATAAGTAAGTTATGTCAACAGTCAAGAATATTTTTATAGGCCTTGTCATGAGTGAACTTCAGCCAAGGTACATGGAGGGATGCTCTTTCTGAGCAAGATAATAGTTTGCAGGCAGAAAATGAACTCTGTAATAGAGTAAGTCAGTGGTTACTTCAGTTAAACCAAATAGTCCTAGATGAAGATAAACCTCCTTTTTATGGGCATAGAAAAAAGAACAGAACAAGGTAGGTGATGTTGTAGGATTGGTAGCATCATGGTTTTGTGTTACATTAGGCAAAATGGGCTTAAATGTGTGAGCTAGACCAACTTCCTTTTTCTTAGAGAAATACTTCATTGAATTATAGGACCCAGCAGCATCCTGAGGCCATTGATGGTGGACCAGATTCACTGTTTCTTGGGAATGAGATAGGATCACCTTTAATTGGACAAGGGGGGGCTAATATGGGACCAGGTCAGCTTGTTAAGCTCTCTAAGGTAACACAAAGGTATCACAGGGTTTCTTGGGAGTTGTTGTTGCTGTTGTTTGTCCCTTCATTCTTTAAGAGAACCAATGATATCAGGAGGATGATATCTTGGCTTGTAGTAGTTTGGATTTGTGTGAGGCAGTGCTGCACAAAGTCATCAGTCTTATTTTCTCTTCCAAACTCATCAGAGTCCAGTGACCAGTGGTAGATATCAAGAAGACTGGACATGGTCCAGGCTGCAGTGGGAGAACTTACCCTTTTTAAGCTAAGGTCTTTCTCAGGTATGAGATCATCTTGGAAAACATCCTTTCAGTGATTTAGGGCCAGAAAAGAACTGAGAAAAAAATAGTCTTGTTTCTGATTAAAAAAAAAAACAATCAATTTGGGAGAAGAAGACTCTCAGAGTTTTAAGCCAGAAGAGAAAAAAAGATGTTATTTAAATTTAACCTGAGTCATCAAAACCAGAACAAAGAGCAAAGGGACCTTGGTCTGGCACCTGTAATTGAACAATCAATGAAAGTCAGAAGGAGTTGGGTTTAAAAGTAAAGCCAAGTAGCTCCATTTGAATCACAATGGGCTTATTCAAAGTCTGTTTTTAGAGGTATAATTCAAGAATTAATCAATGAAAATTATATGAGACAAAAAATTTATCATCCCAAATTTTTGAAAAAATGATAAAATAAATAAACAGAGAAATAAGAGGAGGGATGAGGAGGAGGAGGAAGAAGAAGAGGAAGAAGAAGAAGAAGAAGAAGAAGAAGAAGAAGAAGAAGAAGAAGAAGAAGAAGAAGAAGAAGAAGAAGAAGAAGAAGAAGAAGAAGGAGGAGGAGGAGGAGGAGGAGGAGGAGGAGCAGGAGGAGGAGGAGGAGCAGGAGGAGGAGGACGAGGACGAGGACGAGGACGAGGAGGACGAGGACGAGGAGGACGAGGAGCAGGACGAGGAAGAGGACGAGGACGATGAGGAGGAGGAGGACGAGGACGAGGACGAGGAGGAGGAGGAGGAGGAGGAAGAGGAGAAGAAGTAGAAGAAGAAATAGTGTCATTGCCCAACTTGAATTGTCTGATTAGGTCCTCAGGGGCAGCTGCTATTCCTTCCAAACTCTAGCTCATTCTTCATTCTTTAAGAGGACTAATAACATCACAAGGGTAATGTTAAATGAGGAAGATTTATGCAAAGTCATAAGACTCACTCTCTTCTCCAGTCATCAGAGCACAGTGGCAAGACATAAGTCAAAACTAGTAGTGCTGACCTCTTGAGAGATGAAATTATAAGGGATAACAAGTTTTCTTTACACAAAGTGACTTGAGATAGTACTAAAATAACAATACCCTTATAATTAAAGTGGTTTACAAAAGTATTATACCTCTTACACTTAGCTCAGAGTTAATCTTTAATTAAAAATTATTAATAAGAAGATCAAACTTTGGCATCTAACTATGAGACAAGGAGATTGAAATTTTGATCTCACAATATTCACTCAGGGACAAAGTAGAGGCTTAGGTTGTTAAATAAATAGAAAATCAGGTTACAGAAAACATGGGATCAATGTTTGATTTTTTTTCATCTTGTCACTTTAGTTCATTGAAGTCAGCCCAGTTACAGCTTTCTATTTTTTTTCACTTGGGTTGCGATTCACTAATAATTACTTCCCTTTTTCTTTGTCTTTTACTTTTCAAAACAATTTCCTTTTCTAAGCATATTTGTCTATTCCCTGTCATTAGTAACCATTAGGCTCTCACATTAAGTAAAACTTTTTTTTTCTAGGCCTTCCTAGCTCAAAAAGCAAGATTAACTTTCTGCTTTTATTGGAATATATCAACTGTCCTAGCTTCAATTTATTCTGAGCTTTAGCCATGGGAGAAATGATGAGAAAAATTCCTGAGATGTCATTCTTAAATGGTAGAAGATCAGGAAAAGCTCTCAGATGTCTATCTCTTATCACATCTAGCTAATAGTCCATCATGCTTAGAAGTAAAAAAAACCTGCTTTTCTCTTCTTAAAATTTTATTTTTAAAATAGAAGCAGTGAGAACACTATGACATTCAATTTTATTTTTTGTTTGCCCAGAATCTAATAATTGTCTGTAATACTTTTTTTCTGGTTTATTTGAGGCTATATGCAGCCTATTCTATATTCTCTTCAGTCTATACCCACCAGTTGTCCGAAGTGATTACATAAGACTAATGATTGAGAATGGAAAAGATCATTTAAATTTCTTCTTTACCTCAGTGAGAGGAAAAGAAAGATCCAAGCAGCAAAATTACTTTTCTGAAGTCATGCAGGTAAAAAAATGGCCAGAGTGGGTTTTGAATTGCTGTGTCTAACTCCTATCCTGTTTTCTTTCCTTTGAAGCATAGTGCTTGACAACCCCAATAAGAAAAGCATTTTCAGATTATTCAAGCCAAGTCAACGAATTGTGACCATACAGTATTAACCAACATGTTACATTTATTCCTGAGACCAGTACTAGATGACCTGCCTACTGACAGAATATCAAGTTTCCCAAATTAGAAAAATAAGAAGCAAATGAGATAAATAACAATTTTGTTAATGTAATTAATAAAATGATATTCATTAATAATTATTATATTATAGTGATTGGCATAATTAATTAATATTAGTAATTGTGAGAGCAAAAGTAGCAGTAAAAACATAAATTTTTTCTTAGTTACATCTTCTCTCCTTTATTACTTGTGTCATATTTTTCTTCATCCTGATCTCCTGACAGGTTAGGATTCTGTTCTCCCTCTTTTTGGTCTTTTTTGTTGTTGTTGTTGTTGTTGTTTTGTTTTGTTTTCTTACAGTAGTTATTTTATTCTTTAAAAGAACTTCATTTTCTCTGATTAGACATGGAGAGGAAATATTTTTCCTGTAGCACAGGCATTCTTATCCATTGGCCTATGAACTTTTTTCCAACTTATTTAGTGATTGCATAACAATTTAAAATAATTGCTTTCCTATGTAGGTTTGTATATTTTCTTTAACACATTTAAGAAAACTATTCAGAGAAAGGAGAGAGAAATTAAGTTAAAAGGAAGTTAAGGGCCAGGAAAGAACTGAGAAAAAAATGGTCTTATTTATTATTAAAAAACAAACAAACAATAAGTTTGGGAGAGAAAGACTCAGAGTTTAAACCAGAAGAGAAAGAAAGATGTTATTTATATTTAATCTGAGCCATCAGAACCAGAACAAGAAGCAAAGGGACCTTGGTCTGGCACCTGTTAAAAGAAAGGTCATTATTTTGTCCTTGGATCCATCCATGGTTTTATTATATACATCAACAAGTTGCCTGTCTTTTGTATCTATCCCTAGTTTTTTGTTTGTTTGCATACTTGTACATATTTCATAGATTTTCATTTCGTAAAACAGCAAGGATCATTGTATTTTCATCTTTATATTCCTGGTCCTTATTATATTTTGACTATTGAACAATAGACTTTTAATTGAAATTTGCTGATTTAAATGCAATTGGACTCCCAGACACACACTTTTTCTTCACATTTTCTGTCCTATTTGCACCACTGAACAGCCTTCAGGAATAGTTTACATGGTAAATAACAGGCTATGTTCTCCAACCTATTAAAATATGCATAAAATGAAGCTGTTGAACTTGGTAGCATCAAATTTCCTTTCCAGTTCTAATGCTATGAGCTTTGAATCCTATAAACTCAAAAACATTCTCAGAATTAAAAATTTTTGATTCAGTGTGATTTTATTTCAGCATTTATAATGTGAATGAAGGATTCTGTTTACAGGATGATATAATTAAATGTTGTAGGATAACATTAATAGCCAGTAAACAAATGTCTTCCTTATCATTCTACCAATGACATGGAAATTACTCTGAGCTCTTAGATATTTAAACTGTTGTGCAAACTGGTAGAGCCTCAGATTCAATTTAGATTACCTCTAATTATTCACAAATATTTGAATATGCCATGACGCCCATTCTGTTCCCAAGTTCTCTGACTCCAAAGAATCCTCTTGTTCCCCAACGAATATACAATTCAAAACCTACCTTAAAAATTAAAGAATGGGTTCTTAAAATGGCCTGAATTTCAGTCTCTGTTAGGGAAATAATGTAAATATGAATATCAATAATTTGAAAAGTAAGGTAATTATTTTAATATATACATTTAACTCCTATTTAACAATGTATGTAATGCATGAATCTACAAAGGCCACATGTAAATGCATAAACGTATGCACACATATTTTTTGAAGTGTTGTTTAGCTAGAAGTATTGAAACAGCTAAAAAAACATTGCAATTTAAATGTCCTAAATGGGTTCATTCTTTTTTTTTCTTTTTGGTGGGGAGAAGGCAGGGCAATTGGAGTTAAATGACTTGCCCAAGGTCAAAAGATAAATGTTAAGTGTCTGAGGCTGGATTTGAACTCAGGTCCTCCTGACTCCAGGGCTGGTGCTCTATTCATTGCATCATGTAGTTGCCCCTGTGGCTTCATTCTTAAAAAAAAAATTCAAAAGTTAAAATGTGTGACTTAACATTTCTCTCAATATCTACTAATGTATGAAGTATCCTTGAAGTCACTGTGTAGAGTATTATGTAAAATTAATGTCTCAGATGATTATTATTACCTTTTCTTGTTTAAACTGCATAACTTTCCCCTCGGCCAGCCACTCTGGCCATAAATGCAATGGGATGAATCCTACAATTATTTCAGAACTAACCAGAAAAAAACAATGAGCATTTTAATGCCAGAATTCATTACAATTAAAATTATCATTCTGGTCTGGACTTTTTCTTTCACAAATGGATAAAGATATACATTTACAGAAGCTCTGATAAATTATCCATAATCTGAGACTTTAAAACTTGCAGTTATCTCTGTTCATAAACACGTGTGTGCTTTTTGCATCACCCAGTTTGTAATAGACCCTTAGTCAATGCTTCTAGACTGGTTGACTTAAAAATGTGAAGACCACTTAAACAAAAGGGCCTGCAAAATCAGGTAGGCTTTATTAACTTTAGCTTTTAAAACATGAGCAAAAGCAGTTTAGGTTCTACTAATCTGCATTCTTCATAATGGAGGACAGTTTTGATTAGAAAAGAGTTAACAATTGAGAGAAATTATTCTTAATTACCAATGATTTGGGGAGATTCAGATTTTCCTTATTTCTTCTTGATCATCATCTCAAAGCATCAATCTCTGAACGCTGAGTTGACCTCCTCCATCTAGAACACTCCTGGTTTAGGTAGCTATTGAGTTCTGCTCAGGATTGTCTGGGACATAAAATTTTTAAATAAATTGCCCAAGACTGGGAGGAACTTGGAAGTACACAACAAGATCAAAGTTCAGGGCAGCCTTCATTGTAATATTCATGATTTCCTTAATTGTTAATCAATCAGAGTTCATTGTCAACCTGTGGAATATCTAGTCTTGAAGGGGAGAAAAGATTGTGAGCCCACTACTAAAAGTGTCTTTGGCCTAAGGGAGAGATGGTTAATTTTATTAAAATTTTAGTACCATTAAAAATTATTAAATTGGGGGATGGATCCAAGATGGTGGGGTAGAAGCAACAAAGTTTTGCAGCTCCCACACAGTCACCTTAAATACCCATAAAATACAACTCTAAACACATTTTAGGACTCCAAAACCCTCAAAAATACAGAAAACATCTCTTCACCGAAGGCAGCTTGGCAGGTGGGGCCCATTGAGTCAGGCTGGGAGCCTAGGCCAGCCAAGCTCAAAATGGCAGCCAGGCCCCAGGGCGGTCAGGCAGAGGAGCAGCTTGAGTCTACAGGAGAGCTGATCCAAGGCACTGGAGGCACAGTTTCCACATTTATCAGAACAGAAGAAATAAGGCAAAAAAAAAGTTCAGAAAATTTTGCTAAATTTGGGGAGAAAAGAAGTCCAACCAAACTGCTCCCAGGGCAAGGAAACAGTGGGAGGTGGTTGTGGCAGCAGGAATGCCTGCAATTGGCAGCTGCCTCCACTGGGCTGCTTCAGAGCTTCCAGTGTGCTGACAGCATGGAGATTGAGGCAGATCAATCCGTCAGGACTCAGGGCTCTTGTGTTGAGTGGCCTGGATCTGATCCTGATCTTGAGTGGTCGTCCTGGGTGCCCTTTCAGTCAGCCAAAGCTGGGGGAGGGGTGTTACAGAACCTCCCTAATAACTCTGACAGCTGTGAAAACCCCAGCAATTTGGGACAGAGAGCCCCACCCCCGCCCTGGAAGTAGAGTTCCACAGAACTAAACAATCAAGAAATTAATTGACTGGACAAAATGAGCAGAAAAAGGAAGCAAAGTAAGAACAGCAATAAAAATCTAGAATCCTTTTTTTGGGGCAAAAAGGATCATAGCATGGAGTGGGAGGAGGATAACACAGTCAGAACTCCCACACCAAATGCTTCCAAGGAATATTAAGATTATCTACAAGACATAGATCGACTTAAAAAGGACTTTGAAAACCAAATATGAGAAGTGGAGGAAAAATTGGGAAGAGAAATGAGAATGATGTGAGGAAAAATTGGGAAGAGAAATGAGAATGATGTGAGGAAAACATGAAAAGAGAGTCAACAACCTGACAGAAGAAAACAACACTTTAAAGAATAGATTACTTCAAATGGCAAAAGTGGCCTAGAAAGCCAATGAGGAGAAGAATGCCCTAAAAAGTCAAATTTGCAGATGGAAAAAGAGTCTCAAAAGCACTCTGAAGACACTAATTCCGTCAGAATTAGAGTGGAGCAAATGGAAACTAATGACTTTATGAGAAACCAAGATACTATTAAATAGTTACAAGCAAATGAAAAAAATAGAAAGCAATGTGAAATATCTCCTTGAAAAAACCACTGACCTGGAAAATAGATCCAAGAGAGACAATTTAAAAATTACTGGTCTACTTGAAAACCATGATTAAAAAAGAACTTGGAAATCATCCTTCAAGAAATTCTAAAGGAAAATTGCCCTGATATTTTAGAATCAATGGGCAAAATAGAACTTGAAAGAATTCACTGATCACCTCTTAGAAAAAGATCTCTAGAAGAAAACTCCTAGAAATGTTATAACCAGATTCCAGTACCCGCAGATCAAGGAGAAAATAATACAGACTGCCAAGAGAAAACAATTTGAACACTGTGGAAACACAGTTAGGATAACCCAGTATCTGGCAGCTTCTACACTGAGGGTTCAAAGGGCCTGGAATATCATATTCCAGAGAGCAAGAGATCTGGGATTAAAACCAAGAATCACCTACCCAGCAAAACTGAGTATAAGGTTTCAGGGGAAAATATGGTCATTCAGTAAGGTGGAGGACTTTCAAGAATTCTTTTTTTAAAATATTTTTTAAATTTGTTTTCTTGTTTACATCATTCATTTTCATTACATTTTTAAATTGCAAATTTGCTCCCCGTCTTGCCCCTGCCCCAACCCTAAAACAGTGATCCCACTGTAAAGCCCCTCCACTGCTCTGCTCTCTTACTTTCTGGTAGGGCAGGGAGGATCTCCCTATCTCTGCCCCTGTATATTTTAATTCCTAGTTGCAGGTGTTGCAGAACTTTAAATTCCAGATTCTTTTGCTTCCTCCCTTGTCACCCACCCCCACTGGGGGGACAATTAATTCAATACAGGCTGTGGATGTTTGATTATACAGGACATCTTCATA
>CM053600.1:106555251-106570775 GCA_028646575.1 Pseudocheirus occidentalis | reverse complement strand
ACAAATGTGTGAACAGTGAGTCAGAGTGGGGGGGGTGCTGTTGAGAGTGTGCCCTCGTCATAGTTCTGGCAGCTCAAAAAAGGCCAAAAATTTGGGACATAGCTTTCTTTATTTTGGAAACAGAGTTCTACTGTGGCAAAGAGCTCAAAAGTCAAGTAATTTGTTGCCAATATTAGCAAGCAATGGAAGCACGAACAGATGATAGAATCATTTTTGGGGGACAATAATGATCAAGACATGGAGCAGGGGGAAGACAGCAAAGTCATAACTCATGTTTCAAAAGCCTCAAGAAAAATATGAACTCGATATAGGCCATGTAAGAGTTCAATAAGGAATTTGAAAGTCAAGTAAGAGAAGTAGAGGAAATATTAGGAAGAGAAGTGAGAAAGATGCAAGAAAATCATGAAAAGAGAATCAACAGCCTGCTAAAGGAGATCCAAAAAATACTGAAGGAAATAACACCTAAAAAAACAGTCTAATTCAAATGGCAAAAAAGGCCCCAAAAGCCAATGAAGAAAAGGATGCTTTAAAAAGCTAAATTTGCCAGATGAAAAAAGAATTTCAAAAATTCACTCAAGAGACTAACTCCTTCAAAATTATATTGGAGGAAGTGGAAGCTAATGACTTTATGAGAAATAAAGATACTATAAAACAGATCCAAACAAATGAAAAAAATGGAAGGAAATGTGAAATATCTCATTGGAAAAGCCATTGACTTGGGAAACAGATCCAGGAGAGATTACTCAAACTTTATTGGTCTACCTGGAAGCCATGATCAAAAAATGAGTCTAGACACCATCTTTCCAGAAATTATCACACAAAATTGCCCTTATATTCTAGAACCAGAGGGCAAAATAGAACTGGAAGGAATTTACCAATTGCCTATTGAAAATGTTCCCAAAAGGAAAACTCCTAGGATTATTATAGCCAAATTCCAGAGTTACCAGATCAAGGAGAAAATACTACAAGTAGTCAGGAAGAAACAATTTGAGTATTGTGGAAACACAATCAGGATAACACAAGACTTAGCAGCTTCTACATAAAGGGATCAAAGGTTTGTAATATGAAATTTCAGTAGTCAAAGGACGTAGGTCTAAAACCAAGAATCATCTACGCAGCAAAACTGAGTATAAAGCTACAGGGGAAAATATGGTCATTCAATGAAATAGAGGATTTTCAAGCGTTCTTGATTTAAAAAAAACCTGACCTGAACAGAAAATTTGACTTTCAAATACAAGAAGCAAGGGAAGCATGAGAGGGTAAACGGGAAAAAGAAATTGTAAGGAACTTATTAAACTTCAACTATCTACATGTCTACATGGAAAGACAATAATTGTAACTCATAAGCCTTTTCTCAGTATGGGGATAGCTGAAAGCAAGACAGGCAGACAGACAGATGGATAGATAGATAGATAGATAGATAGATAGATAGATAGATAGATAGATACTATTTCATTATACGCAATACCAAGCAAGATTCTCTAGAAAGAAAAAAGCCTGAGAAGACATGAATTGATTCAAAATTAAGTGAGCAGAATCAGGAGGTTATACACAATAAAAAAATATTGTACTTATGGTCAACCGTGAAAGACTAAGCTACTTTGTTCAATACAACACTCAAAGAGAACTTCAAGAGAATTTATATTTTTAAATGGTATGCACATTCAGAGAACTAATGAATTTTGAGTGAATTAAGATATATAAGGGCTGGGTTAAGGAGACCCTCCCTGCCCCACCAGAAAGTAAGAGAGCAGAGCAGGGGAGGTGCTTTACAGTGGGATTGCTGCTTTAAGTTTGGGGCAGGGGCAAGACAGGGAGAAAAAAAAGGAAGAGGCAAGGGATAACTGTCACAACTTTACTTTCCTTTACTCTCAATGAATGGGGCTTAGGGAAGAAATAGCATAAAATCTAAACTGGGCATCATGCCACACAGGAGAGTAGGCAGCATGGGGATGAGAGGGGGGATGATGGTGGGGAGGGATGCTGGAAGCACACACTTCAGTAAAGGGACAGGGTAGAGAACAGAACAAGGGGGGAGGGATAGGAAGGAGGGACATATAATCACTGTCACAATATGTCCACTATGAAGATGTCTTGTATAATCACACATCCACAGCCTGTATTGAATTGATTGTAGCTCCAGTGGGGATGGGTGACAAGGGAGGAATCAAAAGAATCTAGAATTTAAAGGTCTGCAATACCTGCAACTAGGAATTAAGATATACAGGGTCTGGGATAGGGAGACCCTCCCTGCCCTACCAGAAAGTGAGAGAGCAGAGAAGGGGAGGGGCTTCACATTGGGATTGCTGTTTTAGGGTTGGGACCCGGGCAAGACGGGGAGAAAATTTGTAATTCAAAAATGTCATGAAAAGGAATAATGTAAATAAGAAAATGAATAAAATACATATAAATAAAAAACAACAAAACAAAATAAATTTATGGGAATGCTGACATCAAAACTACTTGCTACTGGCTGAGGAAAATAGTCGTGGATCAATGAAATAGATTGGGTACAACAGACTCTGTAGTCAACAACTATTGTAATATACTATACTTGAGAAATCGAAAGGCCCTAGTTTGGGGATAAGAACTCACTATTTGACAAAAAATGCCGGAAAAACTGGAATGTAGCATGACAGAAACTGAGCATAAACCATTATCGAACTCCATATACCAAAATCATGTCTAAATGAGTGCATGATCTAGACATAAAGGCTGATACTATAAGCAATCTGGAGAAGCAAGGAAAAGTTTACCTGTCAGATTTATGGAGTAGGGAAGAGTTTATGTCCAAAGAAGAGTTAGAGAGCAGTATAAAAACGTGAAATGGATGGTCTTGATTTCATTAAATTGAAAAGTTTCTGGGGGGGGAGGAAGAAAACTCCTCAGCTCCTCCCATAACCACTTCAAATACCTATAAAATATGACTTTAAATAAATATTAGAGCTCCAGAACTCATAAAATGACAGAGAAACAAGGCTTCCACTGGCTGAAGCTTTCAGGACAGCAGATCACTGGAAGTTGGGGAGGTTTCCAGAATTACCAACCCATAAGAGCCAAGGACAAAGGAAAAAAAGTCAGTGGAACTTGGATAAATTTGGGGAGGAGGGTCTGGCTGACTGCCTCCAGAGCTACAAGCAGTCTGAAGTGGCAGCACTGCAACCTCCTCCATATGGCGCTCTTGTCCTTCAGATTGCAGGGGCCCAAGAGATCATTAAGAAGGTAAGAGCTCTTGCCTTGAGCTGCCTGGATCAGGATCATGGTCTTGGATCATGACCCTCAGGTAAGTTTTCATTGAGCCAAAGCTGGTGGGGGCTGCAGAGACTGCAAAATAATAAAATGGCAAATGCTGGAGAGGATGTGGAAAATAATTGGAAAACTAATGCATTGTTGCTGGAGTTGTTAACTGATTCAACCATTCTGGAGAGCAATTTGGAACTATGCCCAAAGGGCTATAAATAATTGCATACCCTTTGACCCAGTAATACCACTTCTGGGGTTGTATACCAAAGAGATCATTGAAGTGGGAGAAAGACTCATATTTACAAAAATGTTTATTGCAGCTCTCTTTGTAGTGGCAAAGAAATGGAAATTAAAGGCATGTCCATCAATTGGGGAATGGCTAAACAAGTTGTGGTGAATTAATGCAATGGCATACTACAGTGGTATAAGGAATAAGGAGCAGATGGACTTTCACATTTACCTGGAGAGGCTTATACAAACTGATGCTAAATGAGAAGAGCAGAACCAGAAGAAATTTGTACACAATGACAGACACAACACATGTGTGAAGACCAACGTTGATAAAGTGGACTCTTCTGAGCAAGGGAAGTTTGTAAATCAACACTAAAAGACTCAGGATGGAAGGAGATGTCTAAATTCAGAGAAAGATCTAGAAAAAAAAAGAGTTTAAATGTAGACTGAAGTAAACTACATGCTCTCTTTCTTTTCCATGTTTGGTTTTGTATCCTCTTTCCCATTGTTCATTCCATCAGTTACTACCGTACCATACTAGAAGACTAATGTCCAATGTGAAAGTATTTGAAGATCCTATACTTAATTTCATGCCACCACTGTAGTTAGGGGAATGGAGGAAGGGGAGAAAATGTGAAACTTAAGGGATTTTGGAACTGAATCTTGTAAACTAAAAGCAAATAAATCAATTTTTAAAAAAGATTTTCTTGGTACTGTTCACTTTATAAATTCATCTGAAACCATATCTTTTTGTCATTGCTTACAAGCTGGCTAGAGACTGTCTGAATTTTGCATTTTAATTCTCAGTATAAAAAAGCACCACATTTATCAAATTATAAGTATTTAATAAAAGAATTTTTGTTCCTTCATTCCCTCATTCATTGAGTTATTCATTTACATAGCTTAATTTGTTTAACCTATCCTCTTAAAGGCCACCTACTTTGTTTCTAGTTCATTGATATAAAAAGGCTACTCTCAAGATAGTTTTTTGTTTTTGTTTATGTTTTTTTTTGTTCTTGTTTTTTTGCTTTTTGGAGGGCAGTTGGGGTTAAGTGACTTGCCCAAGGTCACACGGCTAGTTTTTTGTGTTAAGTGTCTGAGGCCGGATTTGAACTCAGGTACTCCTGACTCCAGGGCCGGTGCTCTATTCACTGCGCCACCTAGCCACCCCGATAGTTTTTTAATCTCTTTAATATCTTTGTGATATAAATGTAATAGTGATGTTGATTATTTGAATTTAATTTACATTTCAGTGATTAATTGATCTTAGTTCCAAATTGCTATACGGAGTGTTTGAGCCACTTCACAACTCCAACAACTATGCATTAATGGACCTGTCCTCCCACAACAAATCAAACAAGAGTCATTTTCTTTCATGGCTCTTCTGCGATTGTGATGGGTGCGCACTAAAATCTTAGTATTATTTGAATCTGTTTTCACTTTGTTTTTTTTTTTTTACTCTTTTGGAGTACTTTTTCACAGCCATTGATACCTTGCTATTTTTTCTCTTTTCAGAAATGACTGAGGGGTGGCTAGGTGGCGCAGTGAATAGAGCACCGGCCCTGGAGTCAGGAGTACCTGAGTTCAAACCCAGCCTCAGACACTTAAGGTAAAAACCTAGCCATGTGACCGTGGGCAAGTCACTTAACCCCAACTGCCCTCCAAAAAGCAAAAATGAAAAAATAAAAAAAAAAAGAAATGACTGTTCATAAGTCATCTATCAAAAGATGACTCTTGTTATGTATATATATATATACATATATATATATATATATATTCAATTGAGTTATGAAAAAAACCTTGGAATTCTAAGCAACAAAAATGAGGAAGAACTCAGGGCTGTCACTGAGAACAATTGGTATAAGGACACTTTTTCAAAATTGGTGGTGCATAAGTATAAAAGGCAGTAGGACTAGGAAGCAAGGAAAACTACATTTACTGACATCATAGAAAAATTCCCCTTCATCCTTGCTCCATACCCTTGCAATTTTAGGGCAAAGTTTTTAATAACTGTTTAATGACTTTCAAATGTCTCTTATCATCCAAAAATTTAACCTGAACTGGGAGGGTTCTTGTGGTAGATCTTTGCCACTGACACTATTTTGCCTAAAGACAAAGCTATATAGTTTGGCTGAATTACAGAGAATTTGATATATAATTAGCCTGAAAAGTCATTTGAGGCCACATTATGAAGAGATTTATTTTTTTTTTTGCTTTTTTTTTTTTGGAGGGCAGTTGGGGTTAAGTGACTTGCCCAAGGTCACACGGCTAGTTTTTTGCGTTAAGTGTCTGAGGCCGGATTTGAACTCAGGTCCTCCTGACTCCAGGGCCGGTGCTCTATTCACTGCGCCACCTAGCCGCCCTAAATTCTATTTCATATATATACATATACATATATATATATTTTTTTTTTTTTGCTTTTTGGAGGGCAATTGGGGTTAAGCAACTTGCCCAAGGTCACACGGCTGGTTTTTGTGTTAAGTGTCTGAGGCCGGATTTGAACTCAGGTCCTCCTGACTCCAGGACCGGTGCTCTACTCACTGTGCCACCTAGCCGCCCCTAGAGATTTAAATTGTAAAGAGAATAATCTTACATTTGATTTTAGAAGTACTGGATAGTCACTATAATTTTGAATAGAGAAGAGACATGATCAAACGGGAACTTTAGGAAAATTGCTTTGACAGTTGTGTGGAGGATGAATTAAAGAGAAGAGAAAAATGAGATGGGGAGAAGCTATTGAAATTAGGCTTGAAATAGAGTATGGTTATGTGAGTAGAGAGAAGAGAATAAATGAGAGATATATCCTGGATGTAGAATTGACAAGACCTGGCCACTGAGTGGATGTACAGAATAAAGGAAGGTAAGGAGTTGATGCCCAAGTTGTTGTCACCTTGATGATGGTAAAGATAGGTGGGTTCTTAAAATAAATAGGAAAATCCAGAAGAAGGAAAGTTTTAGTGAATGCTACTGAGTTCATCTTTGGACTGGCTGAATTTAATTTGTATAGACATTATCTTGTCCAAAATCTGTCCAAAAGACAGTTGGTGCTAAGGGATTAGAGTTCATAGGTAAGATTGAACTGAATATAGATTTTTGGAAATCATATGAATGGCAATAGTAATTGAATACCTAGGGACTGAAAAAATTAGCAGGCAAGAGAGTATACAAAGGTAAATAAAGGCCTAGTTCCTTTAAGAGACTCAAATATTCTGTGTTTTCTAGGCTCCTAGTCATCCTAGTTCACATCCTTTTACTGTTGTTCAACTATTGACAGTCTCCATAAAATGGGGGCCCACCTCAAATATATAACAATAAGTGAAATGTGAATTTTAAAATCCCTGATAATTTGCTTCACACCATACAAAGTCACAAAAATGAAAATAAAACTGACAGTACAAGATGGAAGGGTTATAAGAAGAAAAGTATATACATATATACGAATGGTGAAGTTGTCATATGGTAGTATATATTGAATGTGTATATATTTACATATATACATATATACATACACACACACACACACACATATATATATATATATATGTATATATATATATATATATATATATACATACACACATATATTCACATAAGAAAAGCTTCACTGCTACCATGTAGACATGGCCAAATTCTTCCTGACAGAGGTATTTGGTTTTTCTCCCTATATACAAAACCAATTTTCAAAAAAACACTAGTTTTTAAGTACAGCAAAGAAATAGCTTTGTTCCATTTTTTAAAGCTTTCTGGAGTACCCCTGTATCTTGGTGTTCTTTCCCCCTGATTATTTAGCTTTTCTTCTTTGTATAATAGTGTCTAGAGACCTGATTGATGTCAAGATTCATCTAAAAGAAAATGTTTGAAAAACCACTGAAGTTAGGACTTGCAATATTTCATTTCCCTTAATTTTTGTTTCCACATGTCTTCAATTCCAGAGATTAAGCCTGGCAGTCCAATGCATATGAAAGTAGATTATTAAATGAAAGCAAAGGAATAAGATAATGGCTTTAAATTTCTTCATAGATTTGTAATCTGTGTTTGAATTGGGTTGAGCAAAAGAGAAAATAGAGTAAGTGTTGTGATAGGTCATTCACAAGGGCCTTCCAAGATGAGAAGCAATGTCCAAATAAGAAAGTATATTTCTTGAACCACTTCCAATTATAAATATTTTACTCTGGCTTTTAAAATCATTTGTGCAATTTGCTATACATACACTTTGGATTCAAAGTGATGTGGTAGCTCTCCCAGGAAAATCCCTCTCAGTTCCATTCCACCAGCCACTTCAGATTTTACAATTGTAAACTGATGAACTATTTAAGCAATGAATTTAAAAAGTTTATACATACACACATGCACACACACATATCTATATAACACACACACACACACACATATATACTGTGTGTGTTTGATCTAGCAATACCACTACTAGATCTGTGTCAGAAACAGATGATAACAAAGGGAATAGGACCTACATGTATAAAAATATCTATAGCAGACCTTTTTGTGGTGACAAAATATTAGAAATTGAGGGATGCCCTTCAACTGAGGAATGACTGAACAAGCTCTACTATATGAATTCTATGGAATGCTATTGTCCAATAAGAAAGGATAAATAGGCAGATTTCAGAAAATCCAGTAAATATTTGTATAAATTGATGTAAAGTGAAATGAGCAGAACCAGGAAAACGTTGTATGCAATATCAGCAACGCTGACTGATGATTAGCACTGAATGACTCAGTATTTCTCAGCATCACAATGATCTAGGAGAAAGGATTATGCAAAGGAAAAGGAAATATGCACAAAGGAAAATTCAGTCCACATCCAGACAAAGAACTGATGGACTCTGAGTGTAGATTGAAGTATTTTTTTCACTTTATTCTTTATCTATTTTTAATCTGTTTCTTCTTTCTCGATTGTTACTAATATAGAAATATTTTTCACATGAGAGAATAGATATAAATTTAATCAAATGGCCTAAGTTTTCAGCAAAAAGAAGAAGATAGAAATTTTTGGAATTCAAAAAATAATAAAAATAAATGGTAAAATTTTTCTCTACATATAACTGGGGAAAAAATAAAATATTATAAAATAGGTAAAAAAAACCCCACAAAATATACATACATACACACACACACACACACACACACACACACATATATATACATAATTTAGTTTAAAAGACAAACAACAAAGACAGTGAGGTACAATTACTAAGGATAATCATTTATTTAGTATGATATGTTCAGGTTACTCTCTATATGAGACAGCATTGTGAAACTTCAGGGTATGTAAGGGAAAAGATGTGACAGTGGCAAGAAACTTATCAAAATGGGAAAGAGAAAATAACACCTCACCCCCCCACTGCTGTATTTGCAACTCTCTGAAATAAACTGGAGTATGTTAGGCACATGAGAATCTCTTAGCTGGGTATTAATTACTGAGAAAAGTTATAATTTAAGGAATTAAAAAATAAAATTCACTGATATTAGGACCCTGTATCAGCAAGCACCCTAGCATATCCAGGGCAGCTGCTAGCACAGGTTCTTAGATCTGCTTTTCTAAAGGAAAGCAACTCAAAATGGGTTAACAATCTTTCTTTAATCAAACAAGCATATCATTTACATAGTTCAGGGGAAAAAGTCAACACCCTGATCTCCAAAGAATTCAAACCCAAGATACAAGCACAAGTTACAAACACGAGTTACAAACAGACCAAGAAACAGATCAACAGATGGGCTTCCAACCATCTGACCAACACATCTATTACCCATTCAAGTGACGAGAGAGAGAAGCACCACCATCTGGGTTTTTCAAAGCCGGGAGGCTCAATGGCTTCCCAGAGTCTCATCTGGTCAAATCACACAACTCTTCTCAACGTGAGCCCCAATGCAAAGCTTCACATCAGGGCATATATATAGGCTTCTCCTGGGTCAGTCCTCTTGACCCACTGTCCAATTACAAAGCAACAAAATGTGGCCATTCCTCCGCCCAAAAAATAAGCTTCTCGCCATGGGCTCCACGTGAACATTCTTGGAGCCACTTAAGCAAAGGGGCTAGGGGCAGGAAAGAGCTTCAGATTCCCATTACAGACCCCAAAGTATTTGACTTTTCTTAGTCCATTTATGTGTGATAGATTGTTTTTCAATTTAATTTAATCAATGTGTTTGTTTAATATGTAATAAGGCAGCATATTAGAATCTGGGGAGGCACAAGCAAAATCATCCCTGCTTCCAATATCCTTATATTCCTATCTTACCAGGATTATGGTATTTTTTTGGTTTGTGTTCTTCTCAATTATATATGTTCCCCTGAAAAGTCATGACATTTGGTTGATGCTATTAGTCATTCAAGTTCTCAGACATTGTATTCACTGAAAGTTTCCCTGAATATTTCCTAAACCCTTTCCTACTTTTTCAGGCATGCCAGTATCAAAATGTATAGGGGTATTGTATTCAGCATCTTGAGATCCTTACAAAGGCTGTGATAAGTATTTTAATCTTGAAAATTTTCTTCCCCTTAAACGTCCCTGTATCCCTATTTCTAAATAAGAAATAAAAGTTCCTGTGGGTGGCATTTTAACCTCTCAACAATAAGACACATCTTGTTAAGTTTTTTCTACATCACTCTGTTCCGCAACATGGACCCTCTACTCCTGAAATCTGTTCTACTCCTTAAAGAAAAATGATTTATTTCTCTATCTTATGCTTTCCTTCTACAAATATCTTCAACAAGTACTGAGTAAGTGGCTACTAGCAGCAAAAGATTTTGCCAAGAACTGAGAATAAAGAGAAAAGGAGAGCAGTTCTTTCCATCAAGTGAATTCCACCCTTTCCCATTTATTTCCAGGTTATTGATAAGTATTTTAATTCGGTTGTAGATGGTTAGTATAGCTGTTCATCTCCATTATTTACTTCAAGCAGTTAAAACAGTACCTGGCTCTGTAATTACATTCTAGGGTGCTTTCAGATAACACAAAATCCTTTTACTTAATCTTCAATTATGTTGAAGCCCTTGGTACAAAAATCTACTCATTGTCCCAAGAAAAGCTCAATAAACACCTCCACTGGCAGCAGGAATGCAACATGCAATGCATTTATTGTATTAAATACAAGGAATAAAGTAGGTATATAAACTGTTTGATTTCCTCATCTTTAAATAGTGTAGTTAAAGTCTACTTAATGTTCAGGTGGGAGTAGTAAATTCTTATTTGTGAGATCATTAATTCAACAGATTAACACAACTTCCAATCTATGCATTAATAATGAAAGTTTCTGTGGAAGTCACCACTTTATTTCCCCATATTCCTTCATATTTAACAGTAAGAAAACTTTACAAGCCTGAAATTTGACATTTGAGGAAAAGTGTGCTCCCCTATGTGTGTTTCATATTTCCAGTCAACATACCCAAACTGCTTTCCCTCACTCATCTGACTAGTAAGCAGCAGTTCTTGGATGAGAAACTGGAGGATAGAGATTTCTTTTATGTAAGCTTACCAGGAAGAGAACATGTTTACCTTTCTGTTCTCTGGCACATGCAACTCACCATTGGTGTTCATAAGAGTATCATCATTATTATTAGATATAATCTTATGCCAAAAAAGAGGAAGTAAAATGGTCTCAATGAGAAAAGTGTATATGTTTCTGAGGTAGAATATCCTTTCCAGGAACCAGGAATTATTCTATGTGGTGCAAAAGAAGTAATTGACTGAATGGTATCCTGAAGTCTCCATTGTTTTCACTTTGGTGAATCTTACCACCTAGGAATAGTTATACTTACTATAATATGAGATTCTTTATGGCTTGAATAGACAATAAACTGAAGATTATTAGCTCAATTGATGAAATTCTTCTCTTTCAAATCTTAGTTGCATTTTAGCTACCCAGAAGAGGAAGTTCGAGAAATTCCACCACTATTAGTCAAAACCATCATAAGATCATAAAATTTTAAGACCTCAAGGTTATGTATCTTAATGCCTTAATTTTACAGAGGAATGAATTCAATCCCAGAGGGATTCAGTTGCTTTCACATCCAATAATTACAACAGACACAAGGTAGAATATGAACCAAATTATCTTCTATGCCCCCAGTTACATTGAATATATTCATATCTACCTTCCTTGCACATTCTGTTTTGCCTATGGTCTTCTCCATTAGATTGTGAGTTGCTTGTGAGCAGGGCTTGAATTTTCCTTTTTTTTCATAAGGTTGACTTTCTTCTTCACAACTTTAATTTTCCTTATGCACATCTAAGAAGAGCATGAGCAAATTATTTCCGGGAGCTATCTGGTACTGTCAATATATCTTGCATGAACAAATGAGCTAATAAATTGGACAATTCATATAACATTGAAAGATTTACTCATTTCTTACATAACTGTGAGCTACCTCATGATTTCCCAATTCTTTGTATTTTTATAACTCTTTTCTCCTATTTTTGAAGTCTTTGAATTCACTCTTAAAATTAGAAAACTATGAGTTTCCAGATCAAAAATGTGATTTTAGGCAGGTAGAATCATTATGGTAAAGTCAGGCACTTGTCTGGGCTCTCCCCCGAACCCCTCCAAAAACCTTTAAATAATGAATCTGGACAAATTCTTGAGAGGAAGATCCCCCAAAAGACAGAGTGAAACAATTTTCTAGATGAAGACAACTTGGAAGTTTGGCAAGAAAAGTCTGTTTTACTGCTGCGGCCAGCACAGTCTAGGCCTAGCTACCAGTTGAGGAAAAGAGAGAGAGAGAGAGAGAGAGAGAAAGAGAGAGAGAGAGAGAGAGAGAGAGAGAGACAGAGACAGAGACAGAGACAGAGACAGAGAGGGAGAGAGAGAGAGAGAGAGAAAGTGAGAACAGCCCATGGCTGGATTACAGGAAAGAGACAGAGAGACGGGGATGGATTTCATAGTCTGCTTATTCCAGAGCTATTGCATACCAATCCCAATGATACAAGAAAATCATAGCGTTTATATTCCTTAATTCGGGGATGATTGCATCTTAGGCCTTGCCCATCCCAGGACCTCAAACCAAGTTTAATCAGTCCTCCAGATCTTTATCCTAAAACCACCTCTGGGGGCACAATAGATCAGGAGTCCCAATGAGGACTTGCAAATATACATACTTTAGATATTCATGAGGCCAATGAGAGCATCCACCCAACAAGATTATAGTGGCCTTGTAGAATTGGGGTGCTAGTGTAACAGGAACTCTGAAGGTCTTGGCCCCCAACATCTCCCCCAATTTATTTATTTTTAGGAGAGGGGAACATCCCATTAAAGAAGCCCTGACAGACTCCTGAGAGTTAGCTACTTCTCCCCCATGTGCTTATAGGAAGGGGGAACATCCCATTAAGGAAGCCCTAACAGACTTCTGAGAGTTCTCCTTGACACCCCCATAGTATACAGGGCCACGGGCAGAATCAAGCAGCTGGACATTATATATAACTTGTTGAATGATGCAAGAAAAACAGGAAATAAGGATGGGCAAACAGGTACATAAACCCAGTAAAGCCACCCCCTTTCCTATGAAGGTTATAATTTGTTGTATTTGCCCAGGTAATATCCCCTGAGCTCTCTTAATCCTATCAGCTATATTCTGTGCCCCAAGATTTGGTAATAAGGATTGTTGTCTTTCTTTATCCATGAGGTGGGCCAGGCCCTCCAAGTCATTTATATCAAGAGATATGTCACCCCATAGCCCATTAAGATGATTTTTAATTTGGGCTATGCCATACTCTGACTCATTATATTTTTTCTTTACCATACAGAAATACATATATCTATAATCACATATAAACTTTTGCTTCACTTGCATCAGCTCAATTTCTTCAGCTAAGGCAATTACATCATCTCTGAGCTGAGTTATTGCTTTACAATACAAGAAATACACCTCCTTTTTTCAATTAGAACCCAATTGGTGATTGATTTGAGCACTAAAATGATCAGCAAAAGAGTAAAACCAATTATCACTCTCCACCAAAAGTATACCAGGTCATCTTATAACAAATAGCAATTGTCCCAAAGAAGTATTATCATGACATTCAGAAACCTTACAATTAATACAGGTTACATTATAATGCTTATCAACCCTTAGTGATTTTTTACATTGCTGTGGTTTCCCCACATGAATGCATATCTCCCCCCAGACAAACCAGTATAAAGCCGTGGTCAATTTTGCTTAAGTATGTCCCATTAAGCGAAAAAGCAGAAAAGACTGTTGTTACTGGGGAAGTATCCAAACCCAATATGTTTAGGATACCCTCCATGTCTCTGTTTAAAGTTTGTGTCATTGTGCCAGGAAAAGTAGTTTTGCGGATCCACCTGATGGCAAGCAGGTACACAAGTCCTACAGTTCAACAATGCGAGATCTGCTTGCCCTCATTTTGACTCTGGCTCCTTCTTTGCTGTCGGGCTCTTCAGCTTCTGGTCCCTGGGGGTAGGGTGAATTCCTGGTCTCTGCATTTGTTGACACAGGCCTTGTTCTCCTTTTTGGTATCCAAACTTCCTTCTTATCATCTGTGGAAACACAGGAAGAACCTCAGCAGAACACAGAGTGCAGACCTTACATTGTCCTTTAACATTTTTCCACATGCCCATTCAATAGCTGCAGTTGCCTGGCGCTGTGACCTTTTAGAATTGCCAATTGTATGGTCAGTAATGACAACCCCAGAGTTCATCTCGGGGTTCCCAGGTACCAGGCCCCCCCTTTTTTTTGAAGAGCAGTTTTAAGGGTGCAGTTTTTCCTTTCAACAATAGCTTGACCAGTGGGGTTATAAAGCATGGTAAATACCCCATTGAAGGCAGAATATACCTGTATATAATTCAGAGGGCAATTGGGGTTAAGTATTTTGCCCAAACTCACAGTGTCACATTTGAACTCAAGTCCTCCTAATTCTGGTTATTAAAAAAAAAGGCTTTTGGAGGATCATTAAGTAATTAATTCCAAACTAATAAGTTGCTTCTAATAAAATGTGCTTGCACCATAAAACACTGTCTAAACAGGTATTATTTTCACAATAGTAATAAATTTCGAATGAAGTTGACCTTTTCATTAATACAAAATTATTCCACAATTTATCTCCCTTTAAGAAATTTGCACTGAAACTTTTCCTCACATAGAAGACATTTCTGATCTAGTTTCAGTAATTAATAGAATAACAGCTAGATTCCTCAGTTGTACCAGTACTCAATTATTCTCACCAAAAACCAATTACAAGAACTTACATCACTTTAAAAGACTCCTTTAGAGATTAACAGTGAGGCCTGAAGTATTTTCTACCCCTCCTTGCCTCCTTCCTAGTAGAGAAATTCCTTACTTAATCAAGATAAAGACTCTTTAGGCAATCTGCCTGAACTTAAAGTTCACAGTAAATTTGAATTCTTTTACAAATTTTAAATTTCTTGGAGACCATAGACAATGACAGGCAAGGCCAGTTCACAGGTGGGAACAGGACCATCTAGGCTGGGAAACTATTGGAACAAGGGAAGGCTAAAGACTTGGGCAGTCACCACTTAAAGCCCAGTCTGACCTCAGGAGAATGTCTTCCCTGAGGAGGTTCAAATATTGAGGTCTGATTCTCCTTGTCCCTTTATCTACTAATCTGTTTCCCATCATCTTATAGCAAAAGATCTTGTAAGATATTTCTTAATGAGAATATTTTCCTTTTTTTTTCAAAAATAATTTATCCTAGTATCATAAACTGATACACAGTTTCTAAATTCTCTGGTCAAAAAAAATCTTTCCCACCTAATTGACAAAGTTAGGTTTCACTGGCCTTTTCTTCACATAATTACCAATAATTACTTCCACAAATACATTTCTTAAATGATAGCTGAAACTTCCTTTTTAACAAAGATAAATTTGAAAGTTTATGATTTCTTAAATTACAATGTTTCAAAATATGATAACACAAGTATTTGCCAATAACACAATAATTATGTTCTCACATTTAAACTTTTAAATCCAAAACCCATTTACTTACCAATCCAGTGACCTTAATTCAGCTGGATGTGTTTTTCCAATTGAGCCACATCCCTCTAAATAAATATTTCTCTCTATA
>CM053600.1:106537176-106554751 GCA_028646575.1 Pseudocheirus occidentalis | reverse complement strand
GGAGGGGTCTTACAGTGGGATCAATGTTCTGGGCTGGGGGGTAGGGACAAAAAGGGGAGAAAATTTGTAACTCAAAACCTTGTGGAAATGAATGATGTAACCAAGAAAAATTAAAATTTAAAAAAAAAAGAAAAATGAAAAACTATGTTCAAAAATTCACTAGAGAAAGAACTAAATAAATACATTCATATATGGGAACATGATACATTTAACTCTTCAAAGTGTTATCTTTATTATGGTAGAAGGATTCTACATATACAGAAAAATGAACAGGTCTAATCATATCCAAAGAGATCCAAGAGAAACGAACAAAAATTAACTATCATTTTTCTAGAAATCATAAAGGAAATTTGCCTCAGTAGTTTAGATCCAGAAAAACAAAAAAAGAAATTGAAATAATTCACTGATCACCTCTTGAAAGAAATACCAATATCAAAAACCCTAGCAATATTATAGCCAAATTCCAGGGTTCCCTGATCAAAGAGAGTTGATTGTTAAGTAGCCAGAAAAAAAATGTAAATCTAATGGAGCTACAAACATGGCTGCACATTATTTAGTGGTTTCCATGTTAAAGGAGCAGAGGGCTTAGAATATGATATATTTTAAGACAAAAGAACTAAAGTTATAACCAAGAACACCATCTGAGCAAAATTCAATGTAATTCTTCAGGGCAAAAAAAATAATTTCATGAAATAGAGGACTTTTGAAAAAATTTTTTAGTATTTTGTTTTTCCCAGGTTATACATAAAAACAATTTTACAACTTTGGGTTCCAAATTTTCTGCCTTTCTCCCTCCCTACTTCCATTGAAAATGTAGCAATTCCATATTGACTTTACATATGTAGTAAATGCAAAACCTTTCCATAATAATTATGTTGTGAAAGAACACATAGACAAAAAAAATCACAAGAACAAATAAAGTTTAAAAGAGTATGCTTCAATCTGTTATTAGATACTATCAGTTCTTTCTATGGAAATGGAGAGTATTTTATATCTTAAGTCTTTCTGATTTGTTTTGCTCAGAATAGCTAAGGGAAAATGGAGTATTTTCAAGAATTCCTAATTAAAAGATAAGGGCTGAATAGAAAGTTTTATATTCATAAACAAGATTCAAGAAAATCATAAAAATATACATGAATGAATAATTTAAAAAGGCACAATACCCTTAAAATGGTTGCATTCACATATGGGAAGATGATATATTTAACTCTTAAAAATGTTTCCTTTATTATGGTAGAAGGATTCTACGTATATAGAAGAGTGAACTGGTCTAATCAGTCCAAAGAGTAATGTGGAAATATGCCCAGAGGGTTATAAAAATGTACATATCCTTTGATCCAGCCAAACCACTGCTAGATCTGTTCCCCAGAAAGATCCAAGGAAAAGAAACAATGAAAATTAAAAAAAAAGGTTTTATATGTATAGATGTCTTTATAGCAGTGATTTTCATGGTGTCAAAGAACTGAAAACTGAGTGGATGCTTATCAATTGGTGACATATAATTGTGTTTTTAATTTTTTTATTTTACAATTAATTCAAATTGAGAAAAGAAAAATAAATATGTTTCCATGTACACAGCAGAACATGAGAGAATTCGATGTAAACAAGCAGATTTTTATTTCAATGAAACCAATGTAATAAATACTTCATATTGTTTTCCAAACAGCCCATCTTTTTTGTGATTATTTGTTGGTTTTCTTTTGTTCTTTGCTGTGTACTTTTTACTTTATTTTTTCTTCTGTTTCCTCCCAACCTTAAAGAAGGCTACAATTAAGCATCGATGCATACATACTTATATATATATATATATATAAGTATATATATATGTATATATATATATATATATATATATACAAACACTGATATACACACACACACACTCATGAATACCTATAAGACTCTACTATACTTATTTCCTCCTATTATCTGTTTCTAGGAAGGTGGAAGCATCTTCCAAGTGTTTCAGTATTTTTCCTAAATCAAGCAGCCTATCATTTCCTATACCACGGCAACATTCCTTTCTGGATTTAAACAATGCCTTCCTTCATAGGATCTTTGAAGCTAATTTAGGTATTTCTAATAGGATGACTTGGTTGTTCACAGTTTTTCTTAATAAAATACTCCTGTTACAGCATACAATCTTCCCTCCGTTCTGCTTATTTTGTTTTTCATTATCTTTTTGTAGGGCTCTCAATGCTTTTCTAAAAATTTTGAGCTCAACATTTCTTATAGAAGAACAGTCTTCCATCACAAATATATACCATAAATTGTTTATCCCTTCCCAATTGATGGGTATCCCCACAATTTCCAGTTATTCAGCACCTCACAGAAACCTGCTATGAATATTTTAGAAAATGTAAGTGCTTTTCTTATTTGTAGGAGCTCTTTGTGATAGAGATCTACTCGTGGTATTATTGGAAGAAAGGGTATACACACTTTTATAGTACATTGGGAATAGTTTCAAATTGCTCTCTAAAATGGTTGGATCACCTCACAGATATACCAGCAATGAGTTAAAGTGTCAATTTTTCCACATCCCCTGCAACATGTGGCATTTTCCCCCTTCTATCCTTCTGGCCTATCTGATAGGTGTAAGGTGACATCTCAATATTGTTTAAATTCTCATTTCACAAGACTTTTAGCTGCCTACCCAGTTTGGCTGCTCTATTTTTTTAATGGATATAAGCACTTTAGTAATATACATTTTCCTCTGATTACTGCTTTTACTGTATTCCATCAGGCTTGATAGGTTGTTTCATTATTGTAATTTTCTTTAATGAAATTATTGATTATTTCAACTATTAGTTCTTTAACCCATTTATTCTTTATTACTAGTTTGCTTAGTCTTCAATTAGTTTTTCTCTGTGTTTCCATGGTTCCTTATTAAATATAATTTCATTGCTGTGTGGTATGTAAAGGAAATATTTAATATTTCTGTTCTAAAGTATAAAAATTTTGAGCCATAATATGTGGTCAGTCTTTGTAAAGGCACTGTATCTAAAATTCTAATCACCCCCTTTTCTTCTTTCTCATTTATTTTTTGGTTAAAATTGCCTAGTTCTTAGAAGGGAAGATTAAAGCCTTCACCCCCCCACACCCACTGTTATAATACTACTTTTTATTTCCAACTGTAATTCATTTAACTTTTCTTTTAAAGATATATATGCTGTGATATTTGATGCATATGATTTTAGTATTGATATTGCTTCATTATGCTATATTTTATCAAAATGTAATTTCTGTTTACCTATTTTAGTTAAATGTCTTTTAATTTTAACTTTAATTGATATCATTATTGTTACCCCTACTTTTTCCCCATTGACTGAGGCATAATACATTCTACTACAATCCTTTATTTTAACTGTGTGTATTTCTTATTTTTAAATGTGTTTCTTGCAAGCAAAATATAATCAGACTCTGATTTTAATAAATTCTGCTGTTTCTGTTTTATGGGTACATTCATCCCTTTTAAATTAAAACTGGTAATTACTGTATGTGCATTTTGCTCCAACCTATTTTTCTTCATTATTGTCCTTATCAACCTATTTTTTTACCCCATCCCTCCTCTTGTTTGCTTTTAACTATTACCTCCCTACTCCACACCCCTTTAAAGACTCTCTCCCTTATACTCTCCCCTAAACCTTCTTGTCCTTATTCTACCCACTACTTTAATGGTCCCACTCTTTTCTTGTACCCTCACCCTCCTAAATCTTAATCTATAGATCAGTCTATAAACTCCTTTGTCCTGTACTCTCCCTCACTTATTTCTTTATAAATTTAGAAGACACACACACACATATATGTGTATGTATGTATGTATGTATAAATATAATTTCCCTCTTTAACTCAGTTCTGATGAGAGCAATATGCCAATACTATCAGCCCCCCACTCCCAGCTGAATCTTTTATATTAGTTCTTCCTCTTATGCCTCTCTCATTGTATGAGAAAATTGCTCTTTTTAGCATTTCCTACACAATTTTGCTTTTTAGAATCACCATATCATTTTTAGCTTTTTAAATCTTTCTTTCTAACTACCCAATTACAAATGACAGTCTTAAGCATATTGCTTGCATTTCCATATGTAAAAGTATACAGTTTGTTCATATTAAATTCCTTGTAATTGATCTTTGATGTGTACCTTATATTTCTGTTAAATATTCTATGTAAAATTTTCTTTTTTGGTAAACATTTTAAAATTTATTTTAAACTTAAATACAAAATGAGAAAATAAAAATCAACATTGCCATATATATGGCAGTATATAAAAGAGAATTCAATATAAAAATATATTTCCATTTGGAGAAAACTTAGTTAATAAATAGTACATATTTTTTTCAAAGCGGCCCATCATTTCTTTGTTCCTTGTAGTTTTCCCTTTGTTTCCTACAATGAATTTTAAAAATTCGTTTGTGTTTATTTTTAGTTTTCAGTAACCATTTCCATAAGATTTTGAATTACAAACCTTCTCCCTGTTCATCCCTATCCCCACCCCAAAAGAACGAGCCTACTAAATATCCCTTCCCCCAATCTGCTCTCTCTTATATCCTCTCCCATGGCCCCTTCAAATTTCTAGTAGGGCAAGATGGGTTTCTATACCCCAGTGCCTGTATATCTTATTTCCCTGGTGCGTGTAAAATATAATCCACATCCAGAATACTCTGACTACAAATTAAAGAATAATTTTCTTGCTTTTTGTTTTTGTTTTATTTATTTTTTGTAATATGGCTAATACGGAAATATGTTGTGCAAATTTCACATGTATAATTGATTTTTTTGCTTTCTTAATGGCTGGGGGAGGAGTGGGAAGAAGAAAATTAATCTGGAATTCAAAATCTAAAAAGAAAAGAATGTTTAAATTGAATGAAATTAGCTAAATTAGCTACCCAATTAGCTAAAATAAATAATCATTTTTAAAAAAAAATCCTAGCAAGAGACGGAGAAAGAATTATTTAAGTTGCAATTTTTTTTATTAGATTCAGGTGACAAAACCCATGAAAATTTTTAAGGAGTACAATAAATATTAGAAAAAAATGTTTTGTGTTCTGTTTCATTGCTTCCTTCTGCAACACAGTCTTCTTCATTTATCACAGAGATATTCACTCATCTTGTAAAGTGTTGTGATTTTTGAAAATTAAATCCCAGCACAATAATTGCTAAATTGAATCATTTTTCTAAAATAAATTAAAATGCTTTAAAAATTTTCCTTTATAAAATATAACTTCTATTTAGATTTTCATAGGTATAAGTTGTTAGACATAAATTGACTGTGTATTAAAGAGAATATTGTTGAATATGCTTATTTGGAGTATTGTTTCATTTGCATCCTTTTTTTGATTTTGTTTGTGATATTCTCTATCTTCCAATCTATTAAGTATAATTTTGAACCATGCCCCCCAATGAAAGAGAAAATCTCATGGTCTCCTGTATCTACATATTGCTTCCTGAATTTTGTAAAATTAAAAGATTTTAGTAAGTTTACAAATAGCTAATGCTTTTATAATAGTCTTATATAGAATGCTTCATGGTGGAAGCTCATCTCTTTAACATGTAGTTTGAGACTTTTCTTTCCAGAGCACTTTTCATTTTCATTTATGACCGTGAGGCTTATTCTACATGAAATAAAGTTAAGAATATGCCAATCTACACAGGAGTTGAAAGACCTCACTTATCTAAAGGTATAAAAATTAAATTATTCAATTTGTGTAAACATATTATTTTACAACAAAATGGACTGATAACTAGGTTATTCCACCCTGAATCTGTGAGCCTTATTCCTACTTGCTATTTTTCCAGATGGTGGAAAGCAATTTCATTCAGCTACATAACTGCAATGATTTGTTTATATATTGAGCACTTACATAGGCCATCAGGGGATTTCATCTCCCAAATTTTTTATCTCTCTACAGTGCATTGTTCCTATGAGACATTTCCCTGGCTTTCAGATTCAATGCCTTTATATAGATCATCAGTCTGATTTTTTTTCCCCACAAGAGGGATAGAGAGCAAAGGGGAGTTTTATTTCTGTCATTACTACAAGTAAAAAATTGGTCTGTTTACCCAATTAGATAAAATAAAAAAAGGGCATCCTGCTGAAGTAATGTAGGCTGGAGTACAAATCTGAAATAAATGTTGAAACTCAAAGACTAACATAAGCACCCCTAGCAGAGAAATAGTGGTAAAGCAATGGGGATCCATTGGAACTGTGGTTGCTTTTTTTTTTAGCCAACTCAAACTTTTTTCTCTTCTTCACAAATTTTCTATTTGAATTCTTTTTAATATCCTAATTTCATTTTCCCATAATATTTCTGCTGTGTCACAGAGCAACTCATTGTTAATTTTTTGTCTTTTTTTCCTGCTGAAATAATTTTAAAAGCATTTTCAGTCCTGAAACTATAACCCCAAAGAGAGTCTCACAAAAGAATCTCATAAATATTTCCACAAAAAGGATAGTATGAAAAAACTCCTGTCATTTAAGTGTAGCTCAAAGTAGGTCACAGTAGCAGGAGTTATCAATATCAAACCATAAACTTCAGAGAAAAAGAGATTATGGAGAGTCAAAGGGTATTTAATCAATTGAGAAATATTCAAAGTCATAGTCTCACTCAAATGATCAGCATTACCCTGACTCATCAAAAAGTATTGTTATATGAAAACAAAAAGTGGAACGAATGTGCAAAACAACCTACCAACTGTTCTTATTTATGTAGATTTTTCCCCTCTTAAGAAACTAAATGAATGTTTCTAAAACTCAGCAGTAATTCCCATTTCTTTTATATTTTTCCTCTTTTGGTCTCCTTACTCATTTACCAAAGTTACTTGGATATTTTAGACACCTCCGTCTAACTGTTTGCTTAACATTCTTTTGTGCCAGATCAAATAGGAGGACAGAAGGAAGTGGATCAGATCTCCCCAGCAGTAAGAAACAACCCAATTACCATATAATTCATACCACCTCCCCACAGACAACTGTTAAATATGATCCAGTAAGCCTGATGAATGAAAGTAAAAGTGCTTCAATAGACAAGATAAGACTCCTATGTCAGAAATCCTCTGAAGGATAAAAGTGAAACTTTAAGCTATCCTCAGTAGCATGACATTTTATACCTTCATTAATGGTCCCAGGGATGTTCTACATGGGATTTTAGCTACTTAAATTTTCTGGGAAGAAAAATTTTAAAAAATAAATGTTTATTTCAGAACAACATATATAGGAATGTGTTTATATATATATATATATATATATATGTATGTATGTATATATACATACACACACATATATATATATATATATACAGACACCCAGATACCTATTTCTTTCTATCTATATACACACACTGTCCATATAACTATAGTTAAAATAAGCATAAAAATTAGCATCTTATGGGAATAAATTTGAGGCATTTTATGTTTTCGTATGGAAGAGAGAAAGCAATGAATTTTATCTCCAATATCATATGTAGGTTTTTATACGTTTAAGTTGGCACATATATAAATTGAATATGTCCCAAACAGAACTCCTTTGTCGTTGTCTCAATATCTACCCTTCCTCTAAACATCTTTGTTATTGATAAAGGCACATAATATTTCCTGTCACTTAAATTTGCTATTCAAGAGAGTTAAATTTTGACTCTTTACTTTTACTTTCCATATGTAATTGGTTGCAATGTCTCATAAATTCTACCTCCTTGAAGTCTTTTACAACCATTTATTTCACTCTGTAACCAGGTCCTCATCACCCTTCCCCTAACATATCACACTATCATTCTAATTGGTTTCCTTTTATCTAGTCTTTCCCCTTTCTATTATATCTAACATATAATCACACAACTGATATTCTTGTAGCTTAAATCTGACTATGTCATTCTCCTGCTCAAGAGACTTTAGTAGTTCTCAGTTGACTGTAGGATGAAAATATAAAAACCTCAATTTGAGATAAAAAATCTTCCAGTCTATCTACAACTCATCTTTCAGGATGATTACATTTGTTATCCATTTGGAGTTCCATATTCTAATTAAAACAACCATTTATTATTGCCAATACACATAATTTTATTTCTACTTGTTATTGTTTGTGGATACCCTATGGGAATAGGCCCTTACTAACTAATCACATTTGATGACTGAATTTCAGATTCTGGATAATTTTGTTGCTAATTCAACATGATTCATAGCCTTGTTGTCTATTACATAAAGTGATTATTGTCTACATACATAAAAAATATAGACAGAAATTCACACAGGCATGTATACATACATTTACAAGTGTGTGTGTTTGTGTGTGTGTGTGTGTGTGTGTGTGTGTGTGTCCCTTCTCAGCAATGAGGCTAATGAAAACTAGTTTTTTCACCTGGATAGAAGGGCTAAAGGACCATGTTAAGTGAAAGTTTTAAGGGATGGTTGAAATCTAAGATCTCTTGGGCCCTGATGATGGGAGAAGGGAGGGTGGAGACTGGGGATGGATTATTCTGTGAGTATTGGTTTACAGTTTATAGTAAGTGAAGTGTGCTGCTATTGTTGTTTTTGTCCAGTTATTTTTTTATGACCTCATTTGTGGCTTTCTTGGCAAACAGACTGGAAGGGTTTGCCATTACATTCTCTAGTTCATTTTACATATGAGGAAAGTGAAGCACACGGGATTAAGTGACTAGGCCGGGTTCACAGAGTTAATAAGAGTCTGAGACTGGAGTTGAACTCAGGTCTTCCAGACTTCAGGCTATGGCACTCTATCCACTGTGTAACCTAGAAAATTTTCATAAGTAACTGAATATTTTCAATGATCATAATTAATTGAATATTATTTATGATATTTTCATAATTATATGAATATTAAGAATATTTTCTGAATATTTTCATAAGTAATTGAAATCTTTTCTGGCTCACTGAAACAATTAAGGAATGATCTACCTGGACAAAATGCTGTAGAATCCTGTACTTTTTCTACAATTAATGGAATTTTGAATTACATGAAAATGTGAGCCCCTTGAGTGTGGAAAATGATCTGCCTTTTTTTGAGCCCTTGTAAAGGCAAGCAGCAGTAGATTCCCAAAAGAATGCTACTGTGAACAGCTTTTAAGATTTGGATTACACAGTAGTAGTGAACACTCTGTTTATTCCATTACAAATCAAGATTCAGTACAATTTTCACAGTTCAATATTATATCACAATATTTAGCACAATATTTACAGAAAGTCACAATATTTAGAACAAGGAAGGAAAGAAGAATTACATGGCTTCCCTAAGGGGGAAGCCAGCTTAACACTAAACAAAAGAAAGTTTCAATCAATAAAAAAAATCATCTAGTTTCCCTAAGGGGGAAACCCTTCTCACTTAAAGATTCAATCAATAATTCACAATATATTGATCTTCCACTCATGGGGCAGCCATGGGGCAGCACTCCCATAAAGTGCTTTGAAAACCACACAAACTTTCCACCCCTTGATTTCCAACAAACCTCAGTTTAGTCCAAGGGGAGGCCTTTTCTTCATTTTGACTCTGGGTGGTCTCTCTGATTCCCTGGATCCTCTTCCCTGGTCTCAGCTCCCTCCTGAATCTGCCAAACAATCACCTAGATTCAGGAGCTGCCAGCTGCCAGGCTCTCGTCCAGTCCTCAGAGATAAACATCTGCCAGGTCCTTGTCCAGTCCTCAGGGCACTCCCCAGTACACACTGAAGTTCACAGGGTTCAGCATATCTCAAACCCTTCACCACTTCTCTTTCCTGGAACTCAAAGATCAGCCAGACCACAAAAAAACAAAGTCCCATCCTGTTCATGTTTCAGTCAGCTTCCAGATACTGGGGAGAGGAACACACTCTCTCTCTCTCTCTTTCTCTTTCTCTCTCTTTCTCAGCCGACCTCAGTCTTTTCAGTCAGCTTCCAGATACTGGGAGAGGAACACACTCTCCCTCTCCCTCTCTTTCTCAACTGACTTCAGTCTCCATGAATCTTCCTTCACTGAGGAGCAAATTCCAATTCTCTCCTCTCTCTCTAAAATTCTTCTTTATATACAGCACTGGCCTCCTGACTCAGCCAGTAGCCTTCTTCCAAGTCAACAGGGGAGTTCACAACTTTTCAACAATGGACAGAGTTCATACCTTCTATACTTAGCCCTAAGTTACTATGTGCTACTTAGCCCTTGTCTACTAAGTGTTAAGTATATGATAAACTGATTACTGTTACAGCCCTGGTGCTTAACAGAGTCCCTGTAACATAGTTCATGCTAATAAAGGCTTGACTGTTGACAGACTGAATAATGAATTTCCCTATTGTTTCTCTAACTCTTCTTTCCCTCATCACATCACTGGATAGTAAACTAGAAATGCCAAAGATTTTATGACTTTATTTTATATCCTGCATTTTTCTAAAGTTGTTAATTATTTCAAGTAGTTTTTAAATATTTTTCTTGATTCACTGAAACATCTCGACATCTGGCCCCTGGAGGACATCTACCCAACTGGCACTTTGCTGAAGCATATAATATTTCTCCTACATGGAACATGCTGGTTTCCTGGCTATGCTAAGGCACATGAGGGTTTCTTTCTTCTCCATTCTCCAGCAAATTTCTTAGCCTAAAAGTTGTCTTTGTCCCTATATTCTTAAACCAGCCTTCTTTCTCAGCAAGATCCACCTCAAAACCTTTCAATATCATTTACACTGCACTACATATTGCACAATTTCTTCAGCCTACACCTAGATCTGACTATTTATTTATTAGGAGCTAAGCTCTATGATTTTCTGTGTCACCCTGAAAGGGTCACAACCTCTATATTGTGAATATAAAATCTACATTATCCAGATCATTGGTTCATTGTAAACACAGTATACCAGTAAGTGCAACACAATATGATCTGTTTTCAAGAGTAGTCCTTCAGTTCTTTAAGAGAAAAAAAAAAAGGATCTACTAAGGGAAATATATATTTCCCACAAACGCGATTAGAATTTACTTCATTGAAGGAGCTGACAAACAAGTATTCTATTAATACTGCTTAATTCTATTAGTACATCCACCCAGCGATTGACAATAAGATCTTTACAATATTCTTTTCACAAATACATGAAAGTCCATGAGAAAAATGTCTCCTTGGCAGTGCAGATTAAACTTAAGCTATGACACTCAAAACCATCCTGTTTTATTTTTTTTCTCCCAGATTTCTTTGTGAATAAATTCTGTGGTCATCCTGGTCTTGAGAAGGTTTTCCATCACAAGGAGCATATATTTCAATAATGAATTCGTCATTGAATAGAAGAACTGAATATCAGAAGTGGTATACGTTTGAACCCAACTAGATCATCAGAGATATACATTAGGTCATGCAGAACATCTGTTTCTATTTCTTCAGTCACCAGCCATTTCCACATGTGAGTTATGGTGTTTATGATATCTAAAATGCATTCATTTAATGTTATGGCCTTTCTAAGGTTTGCAGCCCTTCTAAAGAAACATAGCAGGGTATAAAGGGGGAATAACCAGGTCCCATAACTACTGGTTAATGATAAATTAGTAAACTGTACACTTTACCCCCCACCATCACCACAAAATTGCTGCAAAATATGTCTTTATTGTTTATGTTCAAGCTACTGCTAAAACTTCAAGTATCACAGTTTTTAGGACTATCTAACATAACATTCTCACTTTTCCAACTCCATCATTTTAGTGAATGAATCACACAAAGTTTCAGAGTGAAAGAAGATAGCAGAGAAAACAGGTGAAAAAGGTAAGAGAATTTTCTACTTTTCTTTTGAGCTTCCTCTGATCACCTACATTTGCTTAATTTTAATTTTCAAACACTCTAGATTTTATAAGGTAACTACTAAAAAATAAGTGTGCTGTCCTTGTTTTATTGATTAGATTTGAATTCATTATTCACTCATATCATGAATAATGTTTTCTTTGTACTCTTAAACACATGGTTATTTATGAACGTTCTCTTCTTTTTAACTGTACTAATACTAAAAAGGAGGAAAACCTCAATAACATTTTAAGACATAACAGTGCATATGGTGATACCTTGTACTGAAGATGGTGAGGCAGGGCTCAGAATAGGTTTATAGATATATTACTTCAGATCTTCCATGAGATGGCAAAGATGATGACTAAAGAGGGCAGAAATTCTAGTTATTGGTTGTTCTATTCAAGTAATCCAGAAAAATAAATTATCTACAGTTTTTTTTTCTCCAATAGCCTGAGAAAGAACCAGTGTAATTTGAAATAGGTAGGGGAAAATTCATGATTGTTTCAGAGTAAAAACTGATAAATAGGTATCAGACAGCACAGATAAAGAATAAAGTTGACGTATTTGTCACAGTAGTCAATATACTTGTTTTACCTAAGATATTTTTGGACAGGGCTAGATCTCCTTCAATGATATGGATAGGTATTGACAATCGAACACTGATTTACTTTGTAGTAAATATTTTAAGTCCCTTTCCTCATGGGCTGAAGTTATACCGAGGGAAATATACCCCTTGTATTAGAGAAAGTTTTGCTGTATCATCCCAGTAAATATCTGTATATAAAAGCTAAATTGTTTTAATTGATAAAAATTTTGCAGGAGTACTAGTAATTTGATAATTCAATGCTATGAAGGAAATAATAAGTGCAATTAGTCATTGATGATGGGGAGAATAGACCACGGGAAAAGCTTGAATCAATAACATTAGGAAAGAACTATACTGCCCCTGACTTATGTGCCTAGTATTTTGAATGAATATCATGTGATAAAATGTATGATAGATATCATACTGTTTGCCTTCTCAAAAGATGGGGGGAGGCAGTGGGGATGGAAAGAATCTTGAGCTAAAATTAAAAATAAATAATATTAAAAATTTTAATTTAATTGGGAATGATTTAACAAAATAAAAGGGAATATATTTTAAAATACTAGTGGGAAGACTCACTGAATAACATTATGTATGTATGTATATACATATATGTATTTGTATATATTGTGTAAATAAATATATATTATATATACACTTAATAATTGGTCTCTCTTATTGTGACAAAATTCAGTTTACTCTGGGTGAAATGTATATTTTATTCTAGTATCAGAATGGATAGACAGGCACCACAATGGGAAGTAGGTGTAAGATAAAATCTTTGGATTTTCCTCAGGTTTGTATGGGTATTCTCTGAGATGCTTTTGTAACAAATAAATCTCTTTTCTCTCTTTTTTGCTACAACCTATTTTTTCCTTTGTTTCTCAGCAGCATTTTGGAATTTAGTATTTACTTTGTACCAAACTCTCAAATAAAAACATGCAAAATCTCTCTTATGTTCTGGGATTTTTTCCTTTACACAAATTTTAATTTATCACTGAATGATGTTTATTGATTTAAGAAATTATGTGGGACCTATTTTGGTTAAGTTAAAATGTCTTCTTGAAAAAATGTAATTTATTTTATTTAAGTGGGGTATGTAATTCAGTTCTACCCTTAAATTATGATTAATGCAATATAATTATTTTTTCTTTCTCTTCTAAAAAATAGTGATACTGTTACACTATCCAAGGAAGAGAGAAAAAATTTGTCCTCTCCATCTCCTCCTCACCACTTTCTCAGTCTTCTCTTTATCAGCCTGAAATATGCCCATCATTTTCCTAAAGATAAAGATTTCAGTGGAAGGGAATGAGTAAGTAAGTGAAAAAAATTTATTAATTAATTATGATGAGCCTGACATGATATTAAGTACTGGGGATATAAGTAGAACAGTGACACCATCTCTTCCCTGAAGGAGAATGTACTTTAGTGAGGGTGACAAATAAAAGAAGAAAGAAGTGTTTGGGTTGACTATTTTTTAGTTTGTTTTCTGTAAAATTAGAGGGATAGGGAACAGCACAATTTGGAAGTGAATTGGTGCATCTTTTCCATTTGCAATAGCTGTAATGCTTTGATGGCATTTCTGGATTAGGAAGGTGAGAGGCACTTGTGAATTATATGAAAAAGATAGCAGAAATTTAAAAGGAAGCATGAAAGGGGTCAATAAGATTTAATGGACAATGTGAGATGCTCACTAAACAGGATATATTAGGTGCAATGGCCAGAACTGTGGAGCTGAAAGTTTTAGATACTCTCTAGGCCATTCCCTCTTGCCTAGAGCAGTACAGTAGGGAAACAGGAATAAAGAGATAGCAAGTATATAAAGTATGGTGAGGGCAATAAGAATATAGGGATCACATGAGGAATTCTATTGTAATTCTATGTTCTCACTAACAGATTTTATTTTTTACAGTGAAGGAAAAATTATCAGTGAAAGACTTTGCATAGGAATTATTTTTGTCCTAAAATGACTTGTTATTAACAAAGAAGAAGAACTACAGTGTAAGACACACAAAAGACAGCACCAGGAAAATTTCTGTTTCTATATACTGAGGTCCATAAATTTACATATGAATACTGATCTCTGCCTGATAGATACCTAGAAACACAAATCTGTTCCTGCTTATATTTAATATATTTTGCTTCCATAATTGTCATCATGGTAGACTATAGTAACAATCAACATGTTGTATTATTTTAATGTTTTAAAGCATATTTTTATATATGCAAACACATATGAAAAATGTGTTTAGTATAGTGTACATACATACATATACATACACACATAAATACATACAAACATACACACATACTTACATGCATACATACATGCATATATATGTATATATATATATACATATATGGTTATATATGTGTAAAACACCATCTGAAATATCAACTAAAGAGATAAAATGGAATTAATCAAAATCTAGACCGAGGAACTGATGGTGCAGGCGTATATAGCATCTGTCTCTCGGAGTCATTATTAGGATTTGGTGTGATAATAGTTGTAAAATGCCTTGCAAACCTTAAATTGCTACATAAACAATTTTGTTGCTGTTCAGTTGTTTTTCAAGTATGTCTCACTGTCTGTGATGCAATTTAGGGTTTACTTGGCAGAGATGATTGGGTTGTTTGCCATTTCATTCTCCAGATCTTTTTAGAGATGGGCAAATTGAGAGAAATAGTCTTCAGTGACTTGCTAAAGGTTATTGAGCTAGAAAGTGTCTGAGGCCAGATTTGAACTCAGGAAGATAAATCTTTTGACTCTGGTTCTGGCACTCTTGCCACTATACCACTAGTTGCCTCGTATAAAATAATAACTACTATTAATATCATTATCTTTACTGGAAATGATTCTTACGAATAATCAAGATTTATGATAATAATAGCCCCACAAAGTAATATATAAGAACTAGTATTTGTTCTTAAAGAATGGTTATTATTATTTATTAAAATTTTTGTTATTGCTAAGAAAATATACCTTAGAGATAAAAGAGATGGATATGTCATGATTAGTAAAAGAAAACTGGGCCTAATAGAGGGAATTATTTAAGGAAAAGAGGTCTATTTTTCCCTTCAGTGCTTGGATGATATAATAGGATAATATTCCACGGGTGCAGATCATATTGATGACTTTGGCTCCCGGAAAACAGCAGTAATTCTCACCCCTTTAAATGATATTTTTTTTTTATTAAAAGCTCAGGTTCAATAACATACCCAGTTAATTTGGTGCTCCATGGGATTTTAGATTTTACTTTACACTTTAGTTTCTTTGATTTATTTTCTGTTAATAGCATTCAGTGACATCAGAGTTAACAAAATGGTTAACAGATTGTCTTCTTTAGAATATACTGCATTGGGAAAGTACTATTAAAATCTATTCCTCATTATGTTGATAATATATAGTCTACAACAAAAACAAAATATTTGGGATAGAAAGTAAATTGAAAGATTGCTCTTTAAAGTCCATCTTACTGCCAAATTGTTTCATTTTATGTTTTATGTGACTTCATATTTTGGATTATTTCCCCTTATTGCCAATCTCATTGAAGGTGGAGATCAGAGTCACCTACATTTGATACCAGTCAATCAATAAACATATTTAGGATTCACCATGAGCTAGGCAATGTGTCTTGGGACTGGAGATATAAAGATAAAAAAGAAACATTCTCTGCCCCTCAAGCAGCTACTATTTTATTGGAATAAATTCTATAGCTACATCTATAGATATGCCTATATAGATATATCTACATTTAAATATATAGGTGAACACACACATATAAATATATGTTTATATTTATATCTATCTCTCTAAAACATATTTCATTATGGAGACTGGTTCTGTGATTTTCTGGACTTAGGTTAAAAAGGTTGATAAACTCCCTCTATTAATGCAAGTGGAGAACTATATTGCTTCTAATATATAGTCTTAGAAATTTGCCTTGAACATGATGATTAAGTAATTTGCTGAGGATTACACTGCATGTTTGTGTTAGAGTTAGTATTTAAACCAGATCTTCCCTAGGTTGAAGTCAGAACTCTACTATTTACACAACAGTGCCTCTCTCACATATTGATTAAATAGTTAATGCAAGGTAAATTCAAGCCGGTTTTATTCAGAAAGACTTACTGTAGTTGATATAATTTGAGCTGAGGTTTGAAGAAAGCAATTCACAAATTCCAAAAGGCAAATTATTGAGCAAAGTCCAGGAAAAGGGGAAAAGAATGCCTACATCAGCAAGAACAATGAACCACTTTGATTGTGGCATAAAATGCAAAAAGAGAGTGTAAGGTCTGTTATGCCAGAAAGGATTAACTGGAATCAGAGAACTAAAGCTTTAAATGACTGAGAAAGTTGCATTTAGATTTGAGCTTTGCTTTATGTATAAATAGTGTTTTGCTTCCTTTTAATACCCTTTTCAGACCATTATACTCTTCATCAGAACCAAATAAGAAACAGCTACAATAACAATAAAATCTAAACTTGATACATATTTAATAAGTGATTTTTTTTAAAACTTTAAACCCACCATTTATTGTATCACTGATCTTTGGGACACCCACAATTTTGATTATTTAAAGATTGTAGTATTGCATTATTCACAGCTTCTATTTTTTTTTAATTTTAATTTATTTTCTTGGTTACATCATTCATTTCCACAAGGTTTTGAGTTACAGATTTTCTCCCCTTTTTGCCCCTACCCCCCAGCCCAGAACATTGATTCCACTGTAAGGCCCCTCCCATAATCTGATCCCTTTTATGCCCTCCTCCAACAGCCCACTAGCTTTCTAGAAGGGCAGGGAGGGGCTCCCTGCCCCTGTCTCTGAATATATTATTTCCCAGTTACATTTGGTTGTATAGCTTTAAATACTAGATTCTTGCAATTCCTCCCGTCACCCACTCTCACTGGGCAGAAATACAGGCTGTACCTGTGTAATTACACAGGACATCTCCATGGTGGGTAAATTGTGAGAGGCTAATTGTATGTCCCTACTTCTTTTCCTGCACCCCCCCTTGTTTTGTTCTCTACCCTGTACCTGTCCCTTTACTGAGATGTATGCTTCCCACACGCCTCCCCCCACCCCGCCCTTCCCTCCATCACCCTCCCTCTCATTCCCCTCCCCCCTATCCTCCTGTGTGGCAAGATACTCAGTTTAGAGTTTATGTCTTTCCTTCCCTAAGCCAAATTCAATGAGAGTGAATGAAAGTAAAGTTGTAACCGTTATCCCTTGCCTCTTTTTTATGGGATGATTAA
>CM053600.1:106512384-106536676 GCA_028646575.1 Pseudocheirus occidentalis | reverse complement strand
ATTTCTAAATGGAAAAGTCACATTGTCAGCAGAACACAAGCCTTGTTTTGGTCCAAAATATAGGATTGGAGGAGATGGGGCAAAGATGTGGATAAAAGACATAGAGTTACCTAAGCCCCTCCCAAAACCCTTTAAACAAACTTTAAATAATACCTCAAAACAAATGTTGGTGTAACAGAACCCCCCAAAATACAGGGTAAAAAATTCAGTCCAAGATCAGGTAGAATGTTTACAGGGAAAGTCTGTTAAACCAGAATGAGAGCAAAGCACAATCCAGAGCAATTCATGCCCAAGAAATCTATCAATAGACCTTGTGGCAAGTGATTTAGTGGTGGCAGTGGCAGTTTCCTGACCTCTCAGCCGACAAACAGTAAGGAGGTCAGACAACCAGTCTAAAAGAGTTTATAGAGGTCTCTTTGCTGGCACCAGAGGCAAGATACCTTTGCATTACCCACATTTGGATCTGGGTCAAACTCTGAGGGTCAAAAAGACCACAAACTTGAGCTTGGTGTTAGAAGGGAGTTGGGACCTTGGTCACAGTTCTAGGACAGAAAAGAGTGGTTGTGATTATTCACCTCTCCTTATATCATACCACCTTGAAAGAACCAAAACCTCACAGAATTACTTTTGAAAACAGATACAAATAAAGCCTGAATCTTGGCACAGTGTCTCCTCCATTCCAGAACCAGAGACCCACTTTAAAATAGAGTTAAATGTGAAGAAATTATCTGGAAAAACAAGAAAACAGTAGAAAAAGACCCTGAGTATAAAAAAGTGGTATGGTGACAGGAAATATCAAAATACAAACTCAGAAGATAGCACAGTTTGGGGTGGCTAGGGGATGCAGTGAACAGACCATTGGCCATGGAGTCAGAAGGATCTGAGTTCCAATCCTAGCTCGGACACTTAACACTTACTAGCCATGTGACCTTGGGCAAGTCACTTAACTCCAGTTGCCCCATTATCCCCTCCAAAAAGCAAAAAAAAAAGAAAGAAAAAAGAAGACAGCAAACAGCACAGTCAAAACTCCTACATCTAAAACCTCAGAGTAAAATATGTATTGGTCTCAGGCCACGGAAGAGTTCAAATAGAAGTTTAAAAATCAAGGAAGAGAGGTAGAGGAAAAAAGGGGAATGGAAATTAGAATGATTCAAGAAAAATCATGAAAAAATAGGCCAAATGGTAAAAGAGTCACAAAAATCCAATGAAGAGAATGCCTTGGAAAGTAGAATTGGCCAAATATGGAGGGAAAAGCTATACAAGAGTTCGCTGAAGAAAACAACTCATTAAAAAGAGAATTAACCAAAATGGAAAAAGGTACAAAATCTCACTGAAGAAAGTTATTCCTTAAAATTAGAATTGGCCAATTAGAAGCTAGTAACTTTGAGACATCCAGAAAAAAAAAAACAAAACAAAAGAAAGAAAATAAAAGAAGAAAATGTGAAAAATCTTATGTAAAAGAGGCATAAAAGAATTTTTACAGTGGAAGGGAATATTGGAGAGTCATTGGGGGGGGAGTTCATGTGAATTTAACTCTTATCAGAATTTCCTCAAAGAGGGAATAATATACACACTCACTTGGGTGTAGAATTCTATCTTGTCATGCACTGAAGTAGGAGGGGAAGGGGATAACAGGAGGTAGGGAGAGCTGATAGAAAGGAGAGTGGATTGAAGGAAGTAAAAGCAAAATGTTTTAAAGAATAGACAGGATTTAAAGACAGTGAGAATAAGATAGACAAGGGTAAAATAGGAAGGAAGAAAATATATGGTAATCATAACTGTGGAAAAATTGCTGCTAGTTTTTCTGATAAAGATCATATTTCTCAAATATGTGGAGACCTGAGTCAAAGTTTCAGAAACTAAAGCTTTTCTTTAATTGATAAATGGTCAAAGGATAGGAACAGGCAGTTCTCCGATGAAGCAATGAAGTTATCTATATGGAAAAACTCTAACTCATTATTGATTGTAATATAATCAATGTAAATTAAATGTAAATGTAAATTAATTTAAATTAAATACATAAGTTAATTTAAATGTAAATTAAAACAACTTTTAATACCACCCCACGCTTATCAGATTGACTAAAAAGGAATGTGACAAATGTTGTAGGAGATATAGGAAAATTAAGACACTAAAACTATTGGTGAAGTTGGATACTGATTCAATCATTCTGCTGTCCAATTTTGAACTATGTGTAAAGGGTTGTAAAACAATGCAAACCCTTTGACCAAGCAGTATCACACAGAGGCATGTATCTCAAAGAGATAAAAAACAAAAAAGGAAAGGCCATATATGCACAAAAAAGTATTTATAATAGCTCTTTTAGTGGTGGCAAAGAATTAGATTTTTTTTTGCTTTTTTTTTTTGGAGGGCAGTTGGGGTCAAGTGACTTGCCCAAGGTCACATGGCTAGTTTTTGTGTTAAGTGTCTGAGGCCGGATTTGAACTCAGGTACTCCTGACTCCAGGGCCGGTGCTCTATTCACTGTGCCACCTAGCCACCCCAAGAATTAGATATTGAGGATGTCCATCAATTGGGAAATGCAGAACAAATTTTTGCATATGATTTTGATGTAAAACTATAGTGTTATAAGAAATGATGAGCAGGATGGTCTTATAAAAATCTGGTAAGACATGAATTGATGCAGAATGAAATGAAACACACTAGGAGAACAGTGCCTGCAGTAATACCAATATTGAATGATGATCAACTGTGAATGACTTAGAAAGTGAATCAGGGGAGGAAAGAAGGGAGAAAATTTGGAAGTATTTTTAAATAAATGCTAAACATGATTTTGCATGTAATTGAGGAAAATAAAACAATATTATGAAAGACAAGGGAGAAAAAGGAAACATAGGATCTCAGTAGTCCATCAAACTAAGTTTATTAACTAGGGACATCAACCAAAGAACATAGACATGGGCAAATTAATTCATAATGAATTTAAAAACCATAAGTCAAGGAGTCTGTTATGAGGTTCTAGAAAGTTACTAATTATAAGAACTTTGTTTATGTGAATGTAATGCAAGATTATTCTATTTTAAGAAATGGTGAATTTGATAAATTCACAGAAGCAAGACAATAATATGTGAGACTTAGTACAGAGTAAAACAGATAGAAACTGAAAAACTCACTCTCTATTCACACACACACACATATAGATAGAGATAAAGATGACTGTTTATGTATATATATATACATATATATTCATAGATAATTATAAACAATCATAACAATAATGTGATTCAAAGAATGCTAAAGAATCTATATCCTACTTAATTGATTGTTATAATTCTAACCTTGGTCCAAGAGAACAAATAAGGAGGCATATCTTCCACAACTTTGCAGAGATGTGGTGTCTATAGGTATTTCTTAGTATCTGTTGTCAAATGTGATCATCAAGTATGACCATTTTCTTAACCTTTTGCTAATAGGTAATAAAAACTTATTAAGCACCTATTATGCCAAGCACTGTGCTAAGTGATGGTGATGCAAATAAAAATAAAGACAATTCCTACATCAAGGATTTTTATGATATACTGGGGAGAAAAAACACATAAAAGGAAGCTGAAAAGTGGGGGTAAGATGGAGAAGCAGCTGTAGGAAAATGGGGAAAATATTGTATTGGGCCTCCTCCTTAAATATAGATCCCAGAACTCCAGAGCCCATGGACTTTCCCTTTATTAAAAAGGATTAATCAAAGGGACAGAGGGTATTAATGAGATGTCAGCATCAAGATTGATTGAATCTTGCAAAATAATTAGATTTCTCAATGATGAGTTTCCTGGGTCAGGAAGACACTATGGAGAATCCCCCAAAGTTGTTTTTTTTGTTCATTTTAGTTTAGGGAGAAAATGGGGGGAGATGTAAGGAATGGGTAAGTTGAGATGTATACAGAAATGACTATGATAAACAAGCAAAAGACATCAAAATTTTAAAAGAAAGGCAATTCCTGTTTCCTCTGTCACTTTTTGTTCAAGGGACTTTGATAACTTATAAATTTAATGTTGAACAAGGGGAAGAATTAACAGAAATCAATAAACAAGGATTTATAGAATGCTTGCCATGTGTCTTACACTATTCATGATAAAGGGGAAAAACACAACAAAACACATTCATGTAGGAAGAATCCAGAACCTGTTCAGAGGTATATTCAGGGGGAATAAGTAAGGTGATAAGCTTTTATAATCCCTCTATTATATAACAGATACTGTACTATAGACTTTAAAAAAAATACTATCTTATTTGTTCCTACAACAACCCCCCAAGGTAGATGTTCAAATCATTTTCAGTTTACATTTGAGGAAACTGAGATAAACAGAGGATAAGTGATTAGCCTAAAGTGTCTGAGTATCTGGGTAAGTATCTGAAGCCACATTTAAATTCAAAGCATTCTGGCTCTCCAGAGACTACAAAAACTTTGTTCTTGAAGCCTTCAAAGCATGTACACTAATTTATTAGCTTAGAAACAATGGATCTTGGGACCAAATTAACAATAATAGTTAATTAAAATAGGGAACCCACTAGACTTTAGACTTTCTTCTCATTTTAGTCATACTCAAAATGAGTTCCTCCTTAATTTAGCCTCTGCTCATCTTGCCATCTAGACAGGCAAACTATTTGCTTTTCAAAATGCATGTTATTTTGTCATCTGTTTCTATACTTTTGCAAAGGACCCCCACATTCCTGGAATGTCCTTCCTCATTTGCTTCTTTTTGAACTCCTAGCTACCTTCAAGTCTCTCCTCAACTTCCATTTCCTTGAAGTGGCTGTTAGTGATCTTTCACCTTGTTATTTTCTGAAATTTCAATTTCACATCTATTTTGTACAGATCATATGCTTTTAAGGTAGAGTAGTATAGTGTTGCAATTAAAATTAAGGTAAACTGAGAACCAAAGTCAGAGCATGGATGATTAATAAGCTAGACCAGCAATAACCAATAAATTGGACCCATATCCTCTCCATAACCAAAGACATTGAGGGAGCGCTGATAGGATATTTTATAACAATTAGTAAGATAAGAGAGCAAAATCTTGAGCAGCATAGGTGTATCTCCTTCTCATTGGCTATCTATAATGCAAACAGAATTGATATTACATGATTTGAACCTCTCCTCTGAAAGCATTTAACCACAGCAAAGACACTTGATTTGAGTCAAAAGATAAAAGTTCCCAGGAAAGAAGAATAGCTGTAATAGTTTAAATCTATGAGACTTGACTTTTTAGGTTGATGAAGTGTATGCAAAAAGTAAGCAATGGGTGGGAATAACAAGGGTGAAAGTAATTACAAGACAAAAGTTTAACCATTAGTCAAGTTTCTCCTGGATGTGGGTGGTGCGTGAAGTTTATGAGTGGAAAGAACTTGGGAAAGGGAATATTTAATATCCATTGATTGATTCTTAGAATTCAAATAAATATTTACTTTAACATTTTGAAGAGAGAACTGACCTCAAAGTTAGGAAAAACTGAATTCAGGTCTTATTTCTGATACATACCGTCTGACCTGAGCTACTCACTTAATCTTTCAGCACTTTATGCAACTCGCTAAGACCATAGGTTGTGGAGAAGATGACAACTCACACTGGTAGAAGGAATTTTCTCATCTGGAGCTCCCTATACTAAGGAAATAAACAAATCTATTCCCTTTTATATATCTTGCCTATATGGGACTTTTATATGTCTCTAAATGAATGTGAACTTCTTGAGAGTAAGAATTATCTCACTGTTGTATCATACCCTCATGACTTAACAAAAGGCTTCTGACACTGATGGACCTTAATACATGTCCATTGATTGATTGATTGACTATATTTAGACTAACATGGTGAAATCAAAAAGTATTTAGTTCCATTATTGTATGAATGTTCAAGTCTAATTGGTAATATCAATTGGGTTCATAGATAGTTGCCAGTTGTTTTTTGTGTTTCAACTTGACATACAGTCAAGCTTCATATACAGATGTATCATGGTGACAAAAACTTCAATAGCATCTAATGATCTTCAATACGAAGATTATTCTTTTTTAAAATTCATAAACAGTGCATAACACTGCAGATGGTAAATGGAAAGTGTGTAAATAAATACTTATTGGATAAATGGATGATGGTTTTATGGATGCATTAATAAATGGATGCACAAAGCTCCTCTTTTAGTTTGTTTAGAAAAACAATTAGCTTGTTTTTCTAAATACAATGAATTTTCTAAGAAGAGAACATGTAAGTATATAATACTCTACATGTATCTCCTAATGAGTTTATTACTTTAGCTACCAGTTATTTGGCAAGGCCCTAGATAAATGAGACTTCATCCTGTTAGTACTAAATAATCATCATAGGACTCTAAATGCCATAGGACAGTATACCTTGTCAAAAACTCTGACTTGGGAAACTGTATAATTATGGGAGGTCCCTGAATTACAGAGGAATAGGCAGAGATATTTTTGCTAGAGACAGCAAGAGAAAAAATAGAGAATGTGTAGGAACATCATCAGAGAAAGATTGAGTGATTTTTCATCAAAGATATTGTGAGTTAATTTAAAGGGAAGCTATAGAACAATTTTCCTAGGGAATATTGATGCAAAACTTCCAAATAAATTACTAGCAAGGAGATTGCAGCAATATATCACAAAGATCACACATTATGAAAATGTGGGATTTAGACCAGGAATGTAAGGCTGATTCTATTTTAGGAAAACAATCAGAATAATTTACCCTATCAGTAACAAAACCAAAGAAATAATAAGATTATCTCAATAGATGCAGAAAAAGCATTTGAAAAAGGCAAGGCTTATTCTTATTAAAAATTCTAGAAAGCATTGGAATAAATAAAGCTATCCTTACAATGGCTGGGAGTATTTCTCTTAAGATGACAAGGATTATCTCTAAGCAGGATAAACTAGACACCTTCTGAATAAGATCAGAGGAAAAACAAGGGAGGTCATTATCACCATTATTATAAGATATTATACAATAGATGCTAGTTATAGAAAAAAAATGAAGGAATTAGAATAGGTGATGAGGAAACAAAACTATCATTCTTTGTAAATTAATTGATGGTGTACTTGCAGAATTTCAGCAAATCAAGAAAAAATCTAGTTGAAGTAATTAACAACTTCAGCAAATCACATAACATAAAATAAATCCATAAAGTCTTTAGCATTTTCACATAACAAAAAACTCCAGTAATGGAATATAGGAAGATAAATTACATTCACAATAATATTTCTTCATGCTACTTTGCAAAACAGGACATTGGAGCAGTTGGGGAATGGCAAAATGAGCTGCATATAATTGTAATGACATATTATTGTGCTATACGAAATGACAAACAAGATGATTTCAGAAAAACCTGGAAACACCAATATGAATTGAGGCATAGTGAAGTGAACAGAACTAGGAGAATCTTGCACGCAGTAACCACAACATTGTGCAATGAAGATCTGTGAATGACTTAAATATTTTCAGCAATACAATGATCCAAGAACAGCCCAAAGCACTAATGATGAAATATACTATCCACCTCTATAGAAAGAATTGATATTGATTGAATGCAGATTGAAGCATGCTGTTTTTCACTTTTTTGTTTCATTTTTTTCTTTTACTCAAGGCATCTTGTATAAAATGACTAATATGGAAATATTTTTATACATTTGCACATGTATCACCTGTATCTGATTACCTGTTGTCTCAGCAAGAGAGGAGGGGAAAGAGGGAGGGAGAGATAGAATTTGAAACTCAAATCTATTTTTTTCTTTTTATTGACTTGTTTGTTTACTTTTAGTTTACAAGATTCAGTTAAAGAATCACTTGAGTTTCAGGTTTTTCTTCCCTTCCTCCCCAGCCCTCATGCCCACCATGGTGGCATACATTCATGCACAGGTTCTGTAAACTCTTTCACATTGTACAATAGTTTGGTTGTATAAGTGTTGTAGCCAATGGAGTGAACAATGGGAAAAGAGAAACAAAACCAAACATAAAAGAGAATGAAAGCATGTATTGCTTCAGTCTCCATTTAAACTCTGGTCTTTCTAGATCTTTCTCTGAATGTAGATATCTCCTTCCATCCTGTAGAGTTGTCTTTTAACTCTGCATTGCTGAGAAGAGCCCAGTTTTTCATGGTTGGTTGTCACACACATGATGTATCTCTGACTGTGCACAAATTTTTCCTGGTTCTGCTCTTCTCACTCAGCATCAATTCGTAAAAGCCTCTCCAGGTAAGAATGAAGTCCATCTCCTTCCCATTTCATACAGCACAATAGTATTTCATCACATTTTTATGCCATAACTTGTTCAACCATTCCCCACCTGACAATTTAAGATTAATTAAGATCCCTTAAATTTCCAGTTTTTTGCCACCACAAAGAGAGCTGCAATAAATATTTTTGTACATATGGGACCTTTTCCCACTTCTATGATCTCCTTGGGATACAACCCCAAAAGTGGTATTACTGGGTCAAAGGGTATGCGATTATTTATAGGCCTTTGGGCATAGTTCCAGATTGCCCTCCAGAATGGTTGTTTCAGTTCACAGCTCCACCAACAATGCATTAGACTTCCAATTTTTGTACATCCTCTCCAGCACTTGTCATTTTCCTGTTTTGTCATCTTAGCCAATCTGACTGCTGAGTTGTGTTACCTCATACTTGTTTTGTTTTGCATTTCACAATCAATAGTGATTTAGAACATTTTTCCATATGATTAAAGATATCTTTAATTTCTACATATGTAAATTTCCTGTTCATATCCTTTAGCCATTTATCAATTGGGGAATGACTTGAATTCTTGTAAATTTTACTTAATTCTCTGTATATTTTAGAAATGAGGCCTTTATCAGAGACACTGGTTGTAAATACTCTTTCCTAATTTCCCACTTCCCTCTTAATCTTGGTTACATTGGCCTTGTTTGTACAGAAACTTTTCAATTTGATGTAATCGAGATTATACATTTTGCATTTTATAATGCTCTCTAACTCTTTTTGGTCATAAAGTCTTCCCTCCTCCATAAATCTAAAAGGTAAACTATTCCTTGATTTCCCAGATTATTGACAGTATCGGCCTTTATATCTAGATCATCCATCCATTTAGACTTGACTTTGGTGTATGGCGTTAGATAATGGTCTATGCCCAGTTTCTGCCATACTATATTCCAATTTTCCCAGCAGTTTTCGTCAAATAGTGAATTCTTAACCCAGAAACTGGGGTCTTTTTGCTTATCAAACCGTATATTACTATAGTTGTTGAGTATGGAGTCTTTTGTACCCAATCTGTTCCACTGATCCACTTCTCCGTTCCTTAGCCAGTACCAGGCAGTTTTGCAGCCTGCTGCTTTATAATAAAGATTAAAATCTGGTACGGCTAGGCCACCTTCCCTGACATTTCTTTTCATTAATTGCCTTGAAATTCTGGACTTTTTGTTCTTCCAAATAAATTTTGTCACTATTTTTTCTGGTTCCATAAAGTAATTTTTTTCGTAAATTGATTGGTGTGGCACTAAATATATAATTTAATTTAGGTAAAATTGTTATTTTTATTATATTAGCTCTACTCAGCCATGAGCAATTGATGTTTTACCAATGAGTCAGATCTGGTTTTATTTGTGTGAAAAGTGTTTTGTAGTTGTGTTCATAAAGATACTGGGTTTGTTTTGGCAGGTAGATTCGCAAATATTTTATAATGTCTACAGTAACTTTAAATGGGGTTTCTCTTACTATCTCTTGCTGTTGGACTATTGGAAATATATAAGAATGCTGAGGATTTATGTGGCTTTATTTTATTTCCTGCAACTTTGCTAAATTTATTTATTGTCTCAGGAAGTTTTTTTACTTGTTTGTCTAGGGTTCTCCAAGTATATCATCATGTCATCTGCAAAGAGTGATTGCTTGGTCTCTTCTTTGACTAATTTGATTCCTTTGACTTCTTTTTCTTCTCTAATTGCTACTGTTAACATTTCTAGTACCAGACTGAATAAGAGGGGTGATAGTGGACATCCTTGTTTCATCCCTGATCTTATTGGAAATGCTTCTAGTTTATTCCCATTGCATATAATATTTACTGGTGGCCTTAAGTAGATGCTACCCATTATTCTAATGAAAACTCCTCAGAATACTAAATTCTAAAAACATAAATATTAAATAATAAATACAAATACTAAATATAAATACTAAATACATTCCTACTAAAGATATTACTTTCTAATGTTTTTAGTAGGAATGGATGCTGTATTTTGTCAAAGGCTTTTTCTACATCTATTGAAACAATCATATGGTTTCTGCTACTTTTATTGTTGATGTGATCAATGATACTGATGATTTTACTAATATTGACCCATCCTTGCATTCCTGGAATAAATCCAACCTGGTCAAAATGAATTATTCTAGCTATAAGGTGCTGTAGTCTTTTTGCTAATATTTTGTTTAAGATTTTTGCATCTGTGTTCATAAGGGAGATTGGTCTATAAGTTTCTTTCTCTGTTTTGTCTCTCCCTGATTTAGGTATCAGTACCATGAAACTCAAATCTTTTAATAAAATGTTTAAAAATTGAAAATAAAATGTTTTCCACAATAAAATATTTGCAGATAATATGAAAAACTTTTGAATCTGTCTTCCAAGGCATTCCCAGAAACTATATGAACATAATTCCAAAACACTTTTCACAAATAAAGAGAACCAAGTGAAATAAATAAGAATACAAACCCAGTTAATAAATGATTGATGTTTTGATCAAGCAATCAATGCAATCTCTAATCATATGGAAAAAATGCTCTAAATCAATATTGATTACATAAATAAAAATTAAACCAACTCTGTTGTATCACTTCACACCTATCAGATTAGTTAATAGGACACAAAAGGAAAATGACAAATGTTGGAGGGGACCTGGGAAAACTCAAACACTGATTCACCGTCCATTTGAGTTGTGAACTGATCCAACCAGTCTGGCAACACCTTGAATCTGTGCTCCAATGGCAGTAAAACTTAGCGTATCCTTTTGACACAAAAGATTACTACTAGACCTATATCCCAAAAAGAAAGAAAGGGAAAAAGTACTTATATGTGCAAAAAATATTTATAGCAACTCTTTTAATGGTAGCAACCAACTAGAAATTAAGAAGATGCCTATCAGTTCTGGAATGGCTGAGTACGTTGTAGTATATTTTTGTGACGGAATATTATTTTGGTATAAGAAATTAAGAGCAGGTATATTTCAGAAAAACCTGGAAAGACTTATGTGAACTAATGCAAAATGAAGTGAACAGAAACAGGAAAACATTGCATACAGTAACAATAACATTTTGCAATTTTCTACTATGAATGTCTTTTTCTGTTTGCATTCTCAGCAATACAAAGATCCACTACATTTCTGAAGGACTTATGAGAGAAAGACTACAGGAGTATGAATGTAGATTGATGTATCCTTAAAAAAATAACTTTCTTTTTTGCCTCTTTTCTTTGACATGCCTAATATGGAAATATGCTTTATATAACTGTACATGTATAACTATGCTCAAAGGGCTATAAAATTGTACATACCCTTTTACAAGACAATGCCTCTACTAATTGTATCCCAAAGAGACAAAAGGGAAGAAAATTTAAAAAGGGAGAAAGACTTATTATAAACAAAATAATATTTATGACAACTCTTTTCGTGGTGATAAAGTACTGGAAACTGAGGGGATACCAATTAATTGGGAATGACTGAATGAGTTGTGATATATGATTAGGATGGAATACTATTTTGCTATAAGAAAAAATGAGTAGGTGAAATTTAGTAATATTTTGCAAATATCAAATAAAATAATTTAATAATATCAGCAATACAAATATCCAAGATGATTATGAAGGACTAAGGATAAAATATATTTAAAGGAATTAGGATAAAAAATATCCAACTCCAGAGAAAAACAGTTATGGAATCTGTTCTCAGAAGAAAAAATAGATTTTTCCCCCAACATAAAACTAATATAGTCATAAGTTGTGCATTGCTACAAGTGTTTAATCCTTATCAAATTGTTTGTCTTCTAAATTTTGTGGAGTAGAAGAGTGGGAGAGAAAGTGGGAAGAAATTTGGAATTAGAAACTGTAAAAAGTAAAAGTTAAAAATGTTTTCAATGTAACTGTAAAAATAAAATATTAAAAATTTAAAAACTGTACATTGCCAATCTGACTCTTTGTTACCAGTTTTGATGTTTCTTCCTGAAATAAATCACTTAGCATACATGAAAGAAGAAGGTTCACTTTCATATATTATTTGTAAATTGACAAATTATTATTTTCTTTTCTTTTATTAATCTTTTTTCAAAATTTTTAAAATTTATTTTCTTGTTTACCTCATTCATTTCCATGAGATTTTGAGTTACAAATTTTCTCCCCATCTTTCCTCTATGCCCAATCCCAAAACAGAGATTCCATTGTAAAGCCCTTTCCCTGATCTGTTCTCTTTTATGCCCTCCTCAAATGCCCCTATAACTTTCTGGATAAGGCAGGTAGGGTCAACCTACCTCAGTCCCTGTATATCTTAATTTCCAGTTGCATGTATTGTAGCACTTTAAATTTTAGATTCTTTTGGTATCTCCCTCATCACCCACCCCCACTGGAAGGACAGGCAATTCAATACAGGCTGTACATGTGTAATTATGCAGGGCATCTCCACAGTGGACATGTTGTAAGAAGTTGATTATATGTCCCTCTTCCTATCCCATCCCCCCTGCCTTGTTCAGTTCTCTACCTTGTCCTGGTCCCTTTACTGAAGTGTGTGCTTCCTCCCCCAGACCCTGCCCTCCCCTCAGGCATTCTGCCTCTAATCCCCATTCCCCCTACTCTCCTGTGTGGCATGATACCCAATTTAGGTTTTATGTCATTTCTTCCCTAAGCCAAATTCAATGAAAGTAAAAGAAATTAAAGTTGTAACAGTTATCCCTTGCCTCTTCTATATGGGATGATTAACCCCACTTTGTCTTTCCCTGTCTCCTCTCATTCTAGGCCTCCCCCATCTCAGAATTTTACCTTTTAAAGTATCATCCCTTTGTATTCAATTTATCCTGTATCCTCTATGTACACATATACACACATGCTCACACACATTGACTTGAGCAAGATCTGGCCCGGATTATAGTGAAGAACTCTTTTAAGAAAATTTTTTGTTCTATTACCATTTATATATTTCCTACATGTTCATCTTCCCAAAAGGAATAATTTTATTTTAACTTCCTCTCAGTCATGGAATGTATATTCATATATTTGGTCCATAGAAACATTTTTTGTGTTGTTGTGTAGCCATTTGTCACTTGTTTCAAACTCTTTGTGACATCATTTGGAGTTTTCTTAACAAATATATGGAAGTGGTCTGCCATTCCTTCTGTAGCTCATTTTACAGAGGAGGTAACTGAGGTAAACAAGCTTAAATAACTTGCTAAGCATTACATAACTAGTAAGTATCTGAGACCATATTTGAACTCAGGTCTTCCTGTCTCCAGGCCCAGTACTTTATCCACTATGGCATCTAGTTGCTTTTCCTCAACTTTGTTCCCAATATATTTTTAATCATCCACCCTGTGTGTCCCCCTTTGGTGAGAACTCAAAGTTTAAAGAGGTTGCTTGAGCAGTGAAGTGTAATGGAAAGAACTCTGAATTTAAAGATCAAATTATAGAAAGATGGGAAAGTCCTTAGATAATATTTAGTGCTCTCCTTTTTTAGATTAAAAAAATGAGGTGTTAAGACATTTATTGACTTAGTGTTAGAGAAATAGTAAATATTGGGATTCGTTTCTAAAATTGGATCTTTTGTCTCTAGATCTAATGAAATTTCTCAAGTATCATGTACATTTATAGCCAGAAAATGAGTTCAAATACTATTTCTGACAATCATATTTTCTGGCCAAATTTATAAGTTCCTACTATTGGATTGTAGTTCTGCCATGTATCACATATTGCTTAGGACATTACATTGTATTTGTTTAATCTATTTCAGTCAATACAATGGGTGCATGACAAAAGGTCCAATCCAGAAGAAGCAATTAGACTGTATGTAAATGAAATCAATAAATAAACAGAAAGATATCTTAATACAAGCTAAAATTGTAATTTGTATCATTATAAGAGAACAATTAGTATATTCATCAACCTAAAAGAAACCTTAAAATGGGGGATAAGAACATTTTATGGTCTATTAGATAATTATGGGAACAACAATTGTTTAAATATATTGGTAAGGCTACCCCATTACATTTTTCAGGTTATTCTTTCAAAATTTATCTTCTTATTTTCCTACTTTATCTCCTATACCTTTACAGTTTGTCACATAAATAATTTCAGGCATTAAATCTACCATTACAATTAGTAAAGTATATTCAAAAATATATATAGAAAAACAGGTTTTCCCACAGTAGAACAAATCACTGTAATTTTGAATGTGGATATTTTAGAATCAATATAGAAGGCTTTAAATTATAAGGGTGTTGAGTTTTCAGTGCATAGCTGAGTAAAATTATTCAGGCATTTTAAATTCTAAGAAAACTTAGTCTTCCAAATTGAAGCACTTTAAGTAAAAGGTTACAGTAATTGCAAATCTATATATATTGTTCCCAACACAAACTCTACGTATTTGAAATTCTAATGATTTAGAAGGTTTAACCATTTCCATAAAAGCACATAGAATCATATTCAAAAACAAGCATACAATATGTTCTCTTACATTGGAGATTACACTGTTATATTGCTTCAAAATACATTTAGATATTTAAAAATCCAACTGTTGCACATATTATCCTCATACATGCACACACACACACACCACACACATATACACACACTCACAAATAAATCTCTGCAATAATTATTTTACACACTCCCCAAATAATCTCTACTTTCAAAACATGTACTTTCAAGGTACACTCAGCCACCTGATGCAATGGGACAGTACTACCCCTAGAATGAAATCTCTGTGGGTAATAATACCCTATCAGCATGTATTTTTCAATCATTTATATACACATACATATTTATATACTAATCATTTTTTCTTTGAAAGTTATTCTGAACCCTCAGTTTGCCATTATTTAAACTTCGTCTTCCTTCTCCAACAAATTGACCCCTTATTTTTAATCACTTTTAATGGAAACAATCCATGTCCTATCTAAGACTACTGGTCCTATCCAGCCTTCTCTCTAGAACTTCTTCTTTGTAACTAATAAAGTAGACTTGATGTGAAACCTCTCTTTTTTCCTTTCTTAATCCCTCCATTCATCTTCTTGCACTTCCTGAGATTTGGTTTACATTTGATAACACAATCTCTCTGATTGTCCTTTCTAGTGCAGGTTGCCCTTTCACTCTTACTACCCTCCCTGTCAATGATAATGAAGAGAGTTGCAATATTCCTTACCCCCCACTACAATTTTTAGTCTTTCCATATGCCACCATCATTCAGCAATGCCTCTTTCCTTGAGTCTGATTCAAACCATATTTATTAAAGTATAATCCTGTTGTGTATGTAAACTAATAATTTTTCCCAAGTTACATATGGGATGTGGGAGAGAGAACTCATCCAAGATTTTTTTTTTCTCTTGTGCAATTTGTTCTAGAACTCACAATAATTGTAATGAAAAGTGCCTGGGAATACTGCTCAAAAATGTTGGGGCCAAATTGCATATATATCTTAATTGAGGCAAATTAATTTTGTGAACTATTATTTCAATGTTGGGTAGCAAGATGGTACATGGTATAGAGTATTGGCCTTAGAATTAAAAAGACCTAAGTTCAAACACATCTACAGACACTTACTAGCAATGTAACCCTGGATAAGTCACTTAACCCTGTTTGTCTTAGTTTCCTTAATCTGTAAAATTACCTGGAAAAGAAAATGATTTACCTCTCCAGTATCTTAGCCAGGAAAACTCCAAATGGGATCATGACAAGTCAGACACAACTGAACAATGACTAAACAAGAATATTTCAAAAGCTACAATACAGACTCAATGGTTAATGGCTAATTTAATATTAATAATTTATTAAATGCAAATTTTCTTTATTTTTAGATTTTAAAAGAAAAAATCAATGTGATTCCTAGTATAGTGTTTTATTACTTTATGTTCCTCATATAAAAACAGTTTTTAACATTCCTTTTTAAAACTTTGAGTTCCACATTCTCTCATTTCCCCTCCCTCAACCACTCCCATATTAAGAAGGCAAATAATTTGATATCAAGTATACATATGTAGTTAGGCAAAACATTTCCACAATAGTCATGTTGTAAAAGAAAACATGGAACAACAAGGAAACCCTCAAGAAAAATAAAATTGAAAAAGTAAAAATGTATTAAATGAATTAAATGTAAAAATGTATTAAAGTAAAATTAAAAATATTCAAAATCTACATTAATATCATTCCATCCTATTCAATTGATTCTGTGAACTCTGTCTATGTACACATATATACACACACTCAGATATGTATTCATAAGCATATATACCCTCCCATATGAACATATGTCTATGTATACATATGCAAATACCTTTATATTCCCTTCACCTATCCTCACCCTAAGAAAAGTTTCATCAGTTACAATTATTGTTTGTCCATGTTGACATATAAATAGTTCAACTTTGATAAGTTACTTATGAATTCTTTTCCATGTTTACCTTGTCATGCTTCTTGCATTTGAATGTCAAATTTTTTATTCATTTCTGTTTTTTTTTCCAGGAAGAACACTTGGAAGTCCTCCACCTCACTGAATGACCATATTTCCCCCTGAAACAGTATACTCAATTTTGCTGGGTAGGTAATTCTTGGTTTTAATCCTAGCTACCTTAATCTCCAGAATATAAAATTCCAGGCCCTTCAATGCCTTAATGTAGAAGCCACTAGATCTGGGGTTATCTTGTTTGTGTGTCTAGAGTATAAAAATTGTTTCTTCTTGGCATCTTGTAATATCTTCTCGTTTGATCTGAGAAATCCAGAACCTGGCTATAAACTCCTAGGAGTCTGCTTTTTGGGATCTTTTTCAAGAGGTGATTGGTGAATTTTTTCAAGGTCCATTTGGCCCTCTGGTTCTAAAATATCAGAATAATTTTCCTTGAGAATTTCTTGAAGGATGCTCTAAGTTATTCTTTTGATCATGGCTTTCAGATAGTCCAATAATTTTTAAATTGTCTCTCCTGGATCTCTTTTCCAGGTTGGTGGTTTTTTCAAGGAGGTTTTTCACATTGCCTTCTATTTTTTCATTTGTTTGGATGTGTTTAATAGTGTCTTGATTTCTCATTAAGTTATTTGCTTCCATTTGCTCCTCTCTAATTCTGAAGGAATTATTCTCTTCAGTGAGCTTTTGAGATTCTTTTTCCATCTGGCAAATTTAACTTTTTAAGGCATTCTTCTCCTCGTTGGCTTTTTGGACCTCTTTTACAATTTGAGTTAATCTATTTTTAAGCTGTTATCTTCTTCAGCCAGGTTGTAGACTTTCTTTTCATGATTTTCTAGCATCATTCTCATTTCTCATCCCTATTTTTCCTCCCCTTCTCTTATTTGGATTTCAAAATTTGTCTTAAGTTCCTTTGTGGCCTGTAACCAGTTTACATTTTCTTTGGAAGCTTTTTTTTGGGGGGGGGAGTTCTGACTGTGTTGTTTTCCTTCCATTCCATGCTATGATGTTTTTTGTCCCCAAAACAGGAATCTAAAGTTAGATTGTTGTGCTTGATTTGATTTTGGGAGCTAGCAAATTTGACTCCAGTACTCCTGCAAGGATTCATTTGGTCATCTCTTAAATGAGGTGATCAGTGGATTCTTTTTATTTCTATTTTAAACTCTGGTTTTAGAATATCAAGGCAGTTTTCAAGGATTATTTCTTGAAAAATTATGATCATGGCTTTCAGGAAGACCAATAATTTTTAAATTACCTCTCCTAGATCTATTTTCCAGGTCAGTTGTTTTTCCAGTGAGGCATTTCACATTATCTACTATTGCATTATGCTTTAATATTTGTTTAATAATTTTCATTTCTTCAATTATATCTATATCTATGTATCTTTAAGAATCTCTATGTATCTGTTTGTCTCTCTGCCTGTTGGTCTGTCTGTGTCTGTCTGCCTGTCTATCTAATCTTTTTTAAGGTGGAAGCCCGGGTTCTTGGTGTTAAGTGACTTGCTATACATCACATGACTAGTAAGTGTTAAGTATCTGAGGCAGGATTTGAACTCAGGTCCCCCTGTCTCTAGGGCCATAGCTCTATTGACTTTACTCTGCCACCTCATGGCCACAATTATAATTTTTAAGGAATTATTTTCTTCAGTGCTCCTTTGACTTTTCTTTTCCATCTGGCCCATTTTGTTTTTTGAGTATTTTTTTTCCTCAGGCAATTTTTGTGCCTTTTTCTCCAGCTGAACATTTTTTCATCACTTTGAATTTATTTATTTATTTGATTCTTTACATCACTCATTTCCACGAGATTTTGAGTTACAATTTTTCTCCACATATTTCCCCTACACCCCACCCTAAAACAGTGAAGGCACTATAAAGCATGTACGCTAATCAGCTCCCTCCTATGTCTTCCCTCATAGGCCCTCTAACTTTCTGCCAGAGCAGGATGGGTCTCCCTACACCAGTGCCTGTATAACAATTCCCAGTTGCATGTAGTTAATAATAATAAAGATAATAATAATAATAATAATAATAATAATAATAATAATAATAATAGTAATAATAATAATCTTTATGCATATATATTTTTAACATTTGATTGTAGAACTTTAAATTGTAGATTCTTTCCCTTCTTCCCTCGTTGTCCACACCCAGTGTAAGGACAAGCAATTCAATACAGGCTGTACATATGTAATTACCCAGAAGATCTCCACAGTGGACATATTGTGAGAGACTGATTACATGTCCCTCCTTCCTATCCCCCCCTTGTGCTATTCTCTACTCTGTCTCTGTCCCTTTACAGAAGTGTGTACTTCCAGCAACCGTCTCCCCAACCCTGCTCTCCCCTCCATCATGCCACCTCTCATCCCCATCCACCATACTCTCCTGTGTGGCAAGATACCGAGTTTAGAGTTTATGTTATTCCTTCCCTAAGCCCGATTCATTGAGAGTAAGGTTGGCCCTTTCCCTTTTGCCTTCCTGTTTTTCCCCTCCAATGTAACAATTATACCTTGCCTCTTCTATATGAGATGATTAAACCCATTCTATCTCCCCTGTCTCCTCTCATTCTAATCCTCTCCCAGCTCTGAATTTCACCTTTTAACATATTATCCCTTTCTATTAAGTTGGTCTTGTGCCATCTAGGCACACATAGAGACATATACTCAGATATGTATTCATATGCATGTATGTATATATGTATATGTATATACACATAAATATACATATACATATATACATATATATGTATTTGTATTCCCTTTATCTGTCCTCATACTAAGAAAAGTTTCATAAATTACAATTATTGTTTTTCCATGTAAATAGTTCAACTTTGAGAAGTTCCTTATGATTTCTTTTCCATGTTTACCTTCTCATACTTGTATTTATTTGAGCGTTAAATTTTCTTTTCAGTTTTGTTTTTTTCAGCAAGAATGTTTGAAAGTCCTCTGTCTCACTGATTGACCATAATTTCCCCTGGAACATTATATTCAATTTTGCTGGGTAGGTGATTCTTGGTTTTAATCCTAATTCCATTGATCTCCGGAATATGCTATCCCAGGCTCTGCAATCCCTCAGTGTAGAAGGTGCCAGATCCAGGGTGGTCCTAATTGTGTTAATACAGCATTCAAATTGCTTCCTCTTGGCAGCCTGTAATATTTTCTCCTTGATCTGGGGACTCCGGAACCTGGCCATAATATTCCCAGGAGTTTTCTTTTGGGGATCTTTTTCAGGAGGTGATTGTTGAATTCTTTCAAGTTCTGTTTTGCCCTCTGGTTCTAAAATATCAGAGCAATTTTCCTTGAGAATTTCTTGAAGGATGCTTTCTAAGTTCTTTTTTTTTGATCATTGCTTTCAGGTAGTCCAATAATTTTTAAATTGCCTCTCCTAGGGGCGGCTAGGTGGTGCAGTGCATAGAGCACCAGCCCTGGAGTCAGGAGTACCTGTCTCCAGACACTTATCTGGCCTCAGACACTTAACACAAAAAGCTAGCTGTGTGACCTTGGGCAAGTCACTTAACTCCAAATACCCTCCAAAAACACAAAAAAATAATAAATTGCCTCTCCTGGATCTATTGTTCAGGTCAGGGTTTTTTTTTCAAGGAGATGTTTCACATTGCCTTCTATTTTTTTTTTTTCATTTGTTTGGATATGTTTGATAGTATATTGGTTTCTCACAAAGTCATTTGCTTCTATTTGCTCCACTCTAATTCTGAAGGAATTATTTTTTTCAGTGAGCTTTTGAGATCCTTTTTTTATCTGGGAAATTCAACTTTTTAAGGCATTCTTCTCCTTACTGGATTTTAGGTCTCTTTTGCCATTTGAGTTAATTTGTTTTTTAAGGTGTTATTTTCTTCAGCCAGTTTGTTGACTCTCTTTTCCTGATTTTTCTTGCAGCATTCTCATTTCTCTTCCAAATTTTTCCTCCACTTCTCTTATTTGAATTTCAAAGTCCTTTTTAAGCTGATCTGTGGCTTCTAGACAGTCTTCATGTTCCTTGGAAGCTTTTAATGTGGGAGTTCTGACTGTGTTGAATTCTTCCTTTTCCATGCTTTGATCCTTTTTGTCCCCAAAAAAGGATTCTATAGTTCTATTGCTGTGCTTACTTTGCTTCCTTTTCTTGCTCATGTTGCCAGTGAATTACTTGTCTTTTCAGCCCTGTGGAACTCGGCTTCCCAGGGGAAAGTTTTGTCCCAGATTGCTGGGGTTTTCACAGCTGCCAGAGCTATTAGAAGGCTGGTGAAGGTCCCACCAGCTTTGGTTCACTGAAAACACACGCCAGGAGCACCCCCAACCACAATCAGGATCCAGGCCTCTCAACACAAGTGCACTTGGCCTCTGATTGATTGCTTGGCTCCCCTGCAGTCTGTAGTCTGGGAGCTCTGAAGCAGCCAGGTGGTAGCTAGTGTAGGGCTCCTTCTTCTGCCACTTGTTTGCCCTGCAGGCAGTTTGGCCAGACCACTTTTCTTCCCCAAATTTAGTTGAGTTCCATTGACCTTTCACTTAGTCCTTATTTCTTCTGGCTTGATAATTCTGTAAACTGCCACAGCTGCCATTGATCCACTCTCCTGAAGGCTCAAGCTACAGCTTGTCCTCCTTGCCCTGCTTGCCCCAGGGCCAAGCTGTGCTTTAAGGCTGGACTGGTTTCAGCACCCAGCATTGAAATGAGCCCCACCTGATGAGCTGCCTTCTGAGGGAAGTGTTTTTTTGTGAGTTTTGAAGTCTTAAAATGTGTTTAGATTCATATTTTATGGGTATTTTAGGTGGCCATTTGAGAGTTATGGTGTTTTCCTGCTTTTATGCTGCCATCTTGGTTCTGCATCTCAACGGTTTTGCCTTTAAAATCCTTCTTTCCTTACTGGCTTTTTGTAGCTCTTTTTTTTATCATTTCACCTAATCTGTTTTTAATGTGTTATTTTCTTCAGTATTTTTCTCTGTGACCTTTACCAAGTTGTTGTCTTTCTTGATTTTTCAAGATTTTATTGTATCACTTTCATTTCTATTCCTAATTTTTCTTTTAGCTCATTTATTTGGTTTTCAGAATCTCTTTGGGGTCTTTTATGTCCTTCAATTCACCTTCATATCCATATCCATATCCATATCCATATCCATATCCATATCCATATCCATATCCATGTCCATGTCTTTGTTTATGTCCATGTCAATTTCTATATCTATATAAATCTAATCTGTATTGATATAGTATACATGGCTTTGTATATTGAAGCTGTGCCTTTGTTATCTTTCCCTGAGGTTGTATTTTGATCTTCCTTGTTACTATTGTAATTTCTATAGTTAGAATTTGCTCATTTTCCATTCTGTTTCTTGATTTTTAACTCTTTATTAAAGAATGACTCTGCTTCCAAGGTGCAGGGTGCACTGTCTCAAACTTAAGGGGGTTTTGTGTAACTTTTCAGATACATATTTAGAAACATAACTTTTCAGTTCTTCCAGGGTGCAAAGCCAAGCATGCGTAGCTTTCCAGAAGAATGCTCCTGTGAAAAGCTTTTGAAGATTCTGATGACGTAGTATAGTGAACTCTCTATTTATTCAGTAACGAAGAAGAACAAAACATGCATAGAAAATCAAGCTACAACATTCACAATGTTACAGCTTATCACAGAAAATCAAAATACAGCATTCGCAACAACTTATCACCTAAATGGTTATATATTTTTCACCACAGTGGTCACATAGTGTTGAACAAAGACTATTTAAGTCAATCTATCACTTAGTAACTCAATAATTCAATATTTGTTAAGAACACTCACCTCCTAAAGGACACTCACAAAAATCAAAGTTCTCCACTCATGGGACACATCAAATAACAAATCAGTCACTATTCAGTTATCTTCCATTATTCAGTCATCAGAAATTACATAGACCATCCACCCGTAGTTCACTAGTAATTCATAATTTTCTCAGTCATACAGTACCCAAGTAAAGTCTTCTTTCACCTTGACTCAGGGTAGGTTCTGAGATTCCCTTTATCCCCTTCCATTGTTCCAACTCCTACTTGGTTTCACCAAACTTTCATCGAGTTTTAAAAGCAGATAACTCCCAGCTCCTTGTCTATCTCTTCATGCAGTTCCTGCTCCACATTGAAGCTGACAGTGTCCAGTCCATCTTAAATCCTTCACTGTCTCTATCTTTGAGAAGTCAAGTCTTACCAAAGCCACAAACAGACAAAATAACAGCACCACAATCATGCTTCCTTAGTTTTCTGTGGCTCTGGCTCACCCTTGGAAATCCTCAGCAGCTTGACTGGCTGTTGGCCTCAGCAGCTCCTCAGCAGCTCCTCAGAAGCTCCAGTTGTCTGTCAGACTCAGGAGAAGTTTCAGTTCCATCCCAGAATAAAAATCACTTCATCCAGGTTCTCAACATAAAGATCATTCTCGCCAGCCTGGGCCTCTCTTCCTCAGCCTCCAGAACCTGGCTCCAATAAGATCTGAAATTCCAGCAAGGGTGTCTCCTTATATACCTGTAAGTTCCTCCCTCTTCTACCCCTTCCTGTTACATCAACAGCTTGCTGTTACATCAGCAACAGGCATTCATACCATTTGTTTCTTAAAAAGGCTTGATCTAATTAATTTAAAACTAAGAGCTAAATACCTGTTAGCTTTGCCAATAAAAAGGGATCAAATTATATTACTATTACACATGGTAGTAAGATCTGAGGAGAGATGTTTGCTATTCTCTTGTCCTCTACTCTGGTATGTGAGTGGCCACAAGCACACTCTTCTGTCCTGGAACTGGAACTGTGCCACTGTGGCTGCAAATTCTTGTCACTAGTGCTCCTCCTCTCATTGGGGCTATCACCTAAGACTATGACCAGAATCTGAATATGGGCAAAGCAACAGATTCCTACCTCAGTGCTAGCAAAGAGATCCCTGTAATCTTCTGACCAGTTATTTGGTTCCCTTCCCATCTGTGGTTTGAGAACTCAGGAATGAGCCGCTATTGCTTCTGATGCTGATTACGTGGTTCCTGAGGCCTGTTCCTGGTTTGCTGTGGATGGATCTGTGCTGGCTCAGCCTGTGCTGGACTATACTCCACTCTCACCCAGGAGTGATAGACTTTATCTGCTGACCTTCCACATTTTCTTTGATGCCTGTGGACTGAGAAGACTGAAGACTGCTATTGATACCTTTTATTCAGTCACCATGGGGCCTGCTCTGGGTTTCCTGGGGCCTAGTTTGCACTGACATGGCCTGTTCTGGATTATGCTCCCCTTTCAGTCTGGTAAAATGTTGGGGGCCAAGACCTTCAGAGGTCCTGGCACACTAGCACCCCAGTTCTACAAGGGCACTATAATTTTGTTGGGTGGATGCTCTCATTGGCCTTGTGAATATCTAAAGTATGTACATTTGCAAGTCCTGATTGGGACTCCTGATCTACTGTGCCCCCAGAGGTGGTTTTAGGATAAAGATCTGGAGGACTGATTAATCTTGGGCTGAGGTTGAGGGATGGGCAAGGCCTAAGATGCAATCACCCCCGAAAATAAGGAATATAAGCCCTATGATTTTCTTGTATCATGGGATTGGTATGGAATAGCTCTGGAATAAACAGACTATGAAATCCATCCCCGTCTCTCTCTGTCTCTTTCCTGTAATCCAGCCATGGGCTGTTCTCTCTCTTTCTCTCTCTCTCTCTCTCTCTCTCTCTCTCTCTCTCTC
>CM053600.1:106472066-106511884 GCA_028646575.1 Pseudocheirus occidentalis | reverse complement strand
GTCATCTTCTTCATCTTCCTCCTCCTCCTCCTCCTCGTCTTCCTCGTCCTCCTCGTCTTCCTCCTCTACCTTTTTCCGGGCAGCTTTAGCCGCCCCCTTTGCCCCATTGAACTTCCCTTTCGACTTATAATCTGTGACATCCTTCTCGTATTTCTCCTTCAGTTTGGCTGCCTTATTATTATAAGGTTGCTTCTCATTGTCACTCAGATTATTCCACATTTTGCCAAGCTTCTTTGCCACATCTCCAACTGATATGCCAGGGTTTGTAGACTTAATCTTGGGACGAAATTCTGAACAGAACAGGAAGAAGCCAGACGGTGGCCGTTGAGGTGCGTTAGGATCCTTCTTCTTTTTGCCACCCTTCGCTGGTCCATCCATAGTCTTTCATTTCTCTATCATATCTTACCTTATCAGCTTTGGCCATCTCATCAAACTTGAATTTCTCTTTCCCCGACATAGTCTTCCACCTCTCTGAACACTTTTTAGAAAACTCGGCAAAGTTAACAGGAACCTCTGGATTCTTCTTCTTATGCTCTTCCCGGCAAGTTTGCACAAAGAAGGCATAAGCAGACATCTTGCCCTTCAGTTTCTTGGGGTCACCTTTAGCCATGGTGAACTCTGTATTGTTCGCTAGTCTCTAATTTATGGGTTTTGATTAAGTCCAGTTGTGGTGACAAGACCACCTATTTGCCTCCTTTTATTGAGATTATTAGTAGGGAATCTATTGACTTCAGAGATGACAATAGACATGAATGAAAGAAATTGGGCAGCCCTTTCTCAGGAATGCTACTGAACAGAGATTCTTAACTTTTGATGCTTTATTTAAAGAAAATCTTACTGTGAACTTAAATCACTAATTTAAGTTTGAAATGTATTGTTTGAAAGTGTGAAATATTGGTATTCATATATCACCTGTTTTTCCTGACATCCATTTATCAAAAGACAAGATAAATTTCATCCTCCCTAATTTTTTTTCTGAAGTAGTTATTGAACTATAAAAGGAAACTTCCCAGTAGTCTTTCAGAGTACAATAAAAAGGTAATTTAAGGATTGTGACATCATGGGGAAGCTTTTTTCTTGAAAGCATTTGAATATATTGCTCAGAATATAAATATTTGACATGGTAACAAATCACAGGTTGTCACAGCTTGGAATCCTCTTTTTGTTACCAAAAATATTCAAGTAAGTTTCCTTCTTTTGGACTTTGAATTGAATAACTTAGAGAGAAACAGGTAAATTCTGGAAAATAAAATGTATCCAGCTTTTTACATTTCCTTTACTTTTGAGCATATTTTTCTCTGGCAGCAAAATCATAATGGATTCAATGTACGAGGGATTGAGGAGATAATTGGAGGATTGTTCCAGATTATCTGTCACAAATAAGTTGCATTTCATTAAAGTGGATTTGAAATAGTTTGTAAATTATACTCCATTGTAAAATTACATTGAAAGCACTTGCTTCTAATCTTTCAAGTCAGGGATTCACCTGTGAGTTATTAGGAGGGAAATATTTTGAAGGTCTTAAATAAATACATTGTATTGCTATTATTACCATTATTGCATTATTTTGTAAAGTTTAAAAACTGTAATCTGAAATAGGTTGCTCCTCTGAACATAGAATTTGAGGTTCAGAGAAATCATACTTCTGTTAATTTTATAGAAATTTTTTGCCATCAATTTCAAGAAGACATATATGTTTCATTAGCTAAGAAATGTAATATTAAGGATATTAAAAAAGGAACAACTGTAAAAAAAACACAAGAAAGAAAATATCACTGACTGCAGATACAGTTACTAATTATCCTGAGCATTTTTATCTTCCTGCCATTTGTACAGAATTGAGATGTCTTGGTATTTTTAGACATGTAGAAAAAAAATCCCTTACCCAACACATGTCAACAAAAAGGGAGGAAATCACAAATGAATACATGAAAAGAGTGGAAAAAGAACAAGAGACAGATATTAGCTGTCTAAATGAAGAATGTTTGTCACATTAAACTTTATGTAATAATGTAAAGAGCAGAAAAAAAAACCTTGAGTGCTGAGTAACATCTACAGGTTGGATAGTTATGTGATGGGAAGTAGTCTTGTGATTGTGAAAGCCAAAAAGTAGTGTAGTTTCCTGTGGGAGCAACATGTAGAAGAACTAATCTCTTGGTTTTGAAGCTCCCTTGTTGAAAAGGGGATATGAATTGGTCTAAGGAATAATAATACCTGGGAACATTTGGCCTTGTTGAGTAATTGACATTTTCATTTTGATTTTACTTTTAGATGAAAAAAAATACACACAATTAATAATTTATCATTTTCCTCCATTGAAATAAGAGAGTATATTCAAAGAAAAGTATTTCCTTGAATTAATATGGGAATTAGGTCAAAAACAGGTTGGAGATTCTTCAGCAAACACGTAGGACTTATACAATGAATTTCTACACAAAGGGGAAGAGATAGTGAGAAAACCTTAATGATAGTGTCCTCTTGTGGTAAATTATTCTTAGGATACAAATATGGTACTGATATCTAAACTAGGAAAAGTCAAAACAGAGAAAGAAAATTAGAGACTAAATTTCCTAATGAAATATAGATGCAATTTTGTTTTAAGAAATAAAATATTAGCAAAGAAAATACAGGAATCAGTCAGTAGAACTGCTTTTCTCCCCCATTAGAGAATGTGGGGTGTCATGTTTTGGTCAGAGAGTGAGTTCTTAACCCAGAAGCTGGAGTCTTTGGGTTTATCAAACAATAGATTACTATAGTCATTTACTGCTGTTTCTTGTATACCTAATCAATTCCACTGATCCACCACTCTATTTCTTAGCCAGTATCAAGTAGTTTTGATGATTTCTGCTTTATATCATAGTTTTATATTTGGTATAGCCAGGCCATTTTCCTTTTTCTTTAGTTTCTTTTATATTCTTGACCTTTTGTTCTTTCTGATGAATTCTGTTATTCTGTTTCTCTACTTCAATAAAATATTTTTGGTAGTTTGATTGGTATGACACTGAATAAGTAAATTAATTTAAGTGTAATTGTAATTTTTATTATACTACCTCAGTCTGCACACGAGAAATTGTTATTTTCCAGTTGTTTAGATATGACTTCATATGTATGAAAAGTGTTTTGTTTGTGTTCAAGTTACAGTACTTCAACAATTCTGGAGATTTATTTGGATTTATGCACCCAAAGCTATATGATGTAGATATCCTTTAATGTAGCCATATCAGTCTTAGGTCTGTATCCCAAAGAGTTCACAGAAAATGTAAAAGGACCATATAATAAAAAAATGTAGGATCTGGTTTTTGTTGCAGAGTTTCAGAAGCTCTGGCCATGTGCTAGTTAATCAATATAGGATTGTGATAGATTACTGTTGTGATGTAAGAAATTATGAAACTCACTATTTCAGGAAAACCTGGGAGGATATGCATGAACTGATATGAGGTTAGGTGAACAGAATTAGGAAAATTGTTACACAGAAACAACAATAATATAAATATAATAGACTGTGACTGAGTAATGAAAATCTCTAGAATGATACAACCCAATTCTAAAGGACTCATAAAACAAAATGCTATCCATCACAATGTGGAGAACTAACTGCCAAACTCAGAGTGCAGATTGAACCATATATATTTTTTTCTTTCTTTTCTTGTTTTCTCTCCCTTTTAAACATTACTGAAGTGGAAATGTGCTTTGCACATGTTAACATGTATGAAAGATATTTTAATTCTTTCCTGTTCAGTAGGCAGAAGTTGTAGATGGAGAGAATTTGGAACTTAAACTGAAGGAAAAAAGGATTAATAATCACGTAATGTCTCCTTGCAGATAATGTTCACTTAGTGACTCTTATTGTCATCATCTCTATATGTGTTGTTATTCCTGTTGCTGCAGTGAATGTGATTCTAGGTATCTTCCAAGTGTTACACATTACTCATAATGTCAAAGTTTTGTTAAATTATTGTAGGTGTATATGGAATACCAGTGTAAACTAGAGATCTATTCTGCTGTGGTCAAAGATTCCAGTCAGATACTTCAGGACCAACAGATTTTCTAAAATGACTATGAGACTAATTTATACCTTCTCTGGCTTGTATGCTAGATTAATTTTATTTGATATCTAATTTTTAAGGAATATTTTATAACAAAAATGTAGTTATTAGGTAATGAAGATTTTATTATACTTAGCATTTTGTGAATTTTTTATATTTAAAATCAATAATGGGGAAAAGATAGAATCATGATATATTTATACTCATCTTTATTCTTGCTTTCTGGAAATAAACTGTAAAAATTCACTTCATAGAAAAACCATTTTCATGGAAATGACTTAATTCTGACCCATTCCATTTTTAGATAACATGATGTTGGCCTCTCTAGGGCTCAGAGTCATCATCATCATCATTATTATAATTGTTCTTATTTTTTTGCTTGAAAAATGTTTAAGACAACTCAATATTATTACGTGGTAAACAATCATATAGACAGAAAAGCTGCAGAGTAAATAGATATTTTATATACTAAAGTTTAAAAGAAAGTATTTTGTTATATAACATAGACTTAAAAACAGTATTGTAATGCTGCTGTCAGTCAACAAGAAGATCCCTAAAAAAATCAATAAAGGCAAGGATTTTACATAACTCTTTCTTTCTTCAGGTTTGCCATTGTGGTTGTGAACAATAGATTCTTTTGATAATGCTATCATTTTTCCCAATGAGTAGACTTGGAATTGTTTTAACAAGAGATAATGGGAAGTGGGGAATACAGAAAAGTTCAGGCATATGTTTCTTTTATGTGTTATGGACGTAAGAATCCTTGTTGGTAAAAATGATGGTAGGACAGAAACAGGAATCTCAGGATTAGGTTGCATTTTAGAAAGCTTATATACAAATTAATTTTTAAAAAAAGCTTATATATGATATAGTTCTCCCATTCCAAAAAATCCTTCTCCTCTGAGACTTTTTTCAGTTACCTAAATGAACCTAAAATCATAAGTGTTAAACATCATTAGGTAAGAAGAGATAATACAATTATATTAAACTTAGTTCCTCAAAAATAGTATTGATTTTTTCTTATATATGCCATTCTTTAGCTTCCTTCATAACCCTTTAGGATATTTTCAGATTTTTCCTTTTACTCTTATAGACAGTTTGAAACTTACATAGTGAATATTTCATGTCCTAGTTTGTATATAATGGAAAAAAATGAGAGTAATTAATATGTCCCTTGTCTCTTTTCAATTAAATTATTTCTTCCTCAGATTTTATTAATTAAGCTACATGTGTACTTAGATGGAAGTTCTTTCAGAAAGAAAAGCTGTAAGAAATATATGGCATGTTTTCTTTTGTTACTGTGTTATATAGTAAACTATTAAAATATTATGAAGAAAATTTGCAAATAGGAATAATGAATTACATTTGACCAAGTTTCATAAGATCATTGTATACATGTAATAGTTTTTCATAGAAGTTTTTTGAAATTTTTTTTACAAAGATCACATTCCTTGAGATTGTACTATCCTGAATTACAAGTTTCTTTGTCATGTACATTCAAGTTAATTTATTGTTTAACATTTCAGGGACACTTAATATTTTAAATAACTCTTCCCACTGACAACACAAATCATAATATCTACATGCTTTAGTAAATGACATATATGTATTGCCATCCTTTATGCTGAGTGTACTCTGAAAAATGTTAAACTGTTCCTTAGATAAGAGAACCATTGCCAGGTGGTAGGCAAAGACTATCTAGCTTTGATGGAGTTGCTAGTGGCTTGTGCTTCACAGACATAGCAATTAAAAATGAGCACTGAAACCCCACAATAACAGGGTATAAAAGTGTATCCTATATTATTTATGGACAGATGGTATATCTTTCCATATTTCAACAAGACTAGTTGTAGTACTGTTCATGCTTCCTAGAAGAGTAACTTAGAAAAAAAAAACAACTTTGCTCTCTCTCTCTCATTTTAATTCTATTCTCCATAACAACACAGTCAAATAATCAAATCCCATAGTTGAATGGGACATCAGAAGTCTGTGGGGACATGCATAGATAGTTATTATCTCTTTAAGATAACTATGGCAGCTTATTGAGGAAACGAAAGGCATATTTTGGAATAAAGTAAAAGATTTTTATTGTCAAAAATGTTAAGGTATTGCTGTAATTATAAATAAACATGCTAATATATTTTAAAAGGACAAAAAAGTTGACTTAATTTGAGTTGTTACTTAGGAAAATCTAAAAGTCTTACTGGAGTTGTTAGCAGATTGTTGTGTTAGCTTATTTATATATGAAGAAATACAGTTTTCATATGATTTAGACAGTATCTTAAAAATAATGTATAATATATATGTGAGGAGTTGGAGTGTTTTGTCAACAAAGTAAACTGATACATCACTACTATTGGAATAGTTTAATCTTATAATGAGTCAGAGAAATATTTTATTTAATTATAAAAACTACAGATGTTAGTGTAAAGAAAAACATTTCAAGGGAATACTTGATATGAATAACCTTGTTTTACAGACATCAGTGACTCAAAGAATTATGTAAGTAGGTAAATTTTTATATGTATGGGATTTTTTATCACTAAAAAGCATTAAGATTCACTACCAAAAAAGAGAAGTCATCTAATATTAGTAGATTATGGAGTATGATTAAAAAAGACATACAGTTAAATAGAGGAAGTTTGAGTAAGTTTGACTTTTTAAGTGAAAAGCAATTCATTGCATTTCTATGGCTCTTATTTAAGGGACTGAATGAAGAACTGACAGAGGAATTCAGTAATAGAAGAACAGGAGAAAAATTGGAGACAGAGAAGGAAGGTTAAAAAGCTGTTCTGTAGAAACTGTGTCAAAAGCAGTCAACTGAAAGAAGAGTACAGTTGAATAATTTCTGATTGGTTAGAGACAGAATTGTCTACATTGTCCAAAAGTTTCAATGACAGCTCTTGGTCTGCAGCACCATCTAGAGCTATAAAGAAGCATCTCCTGAGTGTGGTTCTCTCATTAAGCAGTGGGGATATTGAAATATCTTTTGACTTATCATGAGATGGTTTAGTCAACCTAAACTGTAATGCTTTGAGATTAATTCTGAGTGGATAGCATAAGCATCTATGTAAGTGAATGATTGTTTATTCTGGTCTGGGTAGCCCAGAGATAGCCACTTTTATGTGTTGTGCAGTTCTCTGCCTTAAAGAGAACTGCTGGTCACATTAAGAGCGAAAGTTCTATAAACACCATTTTAAGCATGATGATAAATTAGATGTTTGTAAATGAGAGTAAAAGAGAGACAATACTCCCAGTTGAAGAGTGATATGATTCAATAATATGGTCAATAATTAGTGCAATATGGTAGATTTTACTGAAAGGACTTATAACAATGAAATCAGCAGTTCCAGACTTGTAAGTAACTAACACAGGAGCTTTCAACTTCTATATACTTCTAAGTATGTATATATACACATATATGCAGCACACATATAGACAATTCATATATACATGATGTATATATGAATACATGTGTATATATATATTGTATATATGCATATATGTATATGAATACATGTACACAAACTTATATAAATGTGTGTATACATATTTCTATCCAATTGAACATATGTATATACTGAAAACAATGGTGGAGAGTTTGGTCCAGGTTCATGTGTATATTAGGATCTTTTTTATTCTTTACATATTTGTCTTGCAAATATTAGAATCTACAGCTTTATTTTTTGCCATTTAATTAAGAAAATAGTTATGTTTAGCATTTAAATGTCACTATTGTTAATCGTTAGTTGTATTAGTGTCACATTGCATAGTTTCAGTATTATGCAAATGGCTTGTTGTGTAGCAAGAAAACACATTGATTTGGGGTTAGAGAAAAAAAGAATGTTGATTAGGAAGTGCATATTTTCCCTCAACATGATAACTAGGAGAGTTTGACTGTAACTGTCTGGTGGTGGTTTTTCTCTGGGAAGCTAGACTTAATATGATGAGAACAGGTTGGAGTGAACAAGGCAAATCCATAGAAACAATGTAGTATTGAAATGATGATGACAATATTGGTATAGTATGTGTTACATACTATACCTAGCATACACAGGTCTGATTGACTTATTACATATTTAATTGCTGTGCCCTGTCTTAAAAACAGACGGGTGGTAATATCCTCTCTTTGTCTTTGTTTTTTGTCTCTGTCCCACTGTCTCTCTGCCTCTGTTTTCCTGTCTCTGTCTCTGTCTTTCTCTGTCTCTATCTGTCTATCTCTCTCTCCCTCTCTCGTCTGCTACAAGACATTGAATGTACCTAGGTGAGCAGTTGTGCCCATCCTGTCATTCAGAGCAAGCATAATCAGCTCAACACATCAATTCAATGTGTTTAGGATCTGATAACCCTGTAACTTAGTCTGAATCATTGGAGAAGCTCATTGCTTCTGTATTATCAAAATGACTGATCATTTTTGGCAATCCTGGTGAAGCTTTACTGATGACTGCTATCACTACTATTGTGCCTAAAGTGGTTAGAGATGATAGGCTAATATTAAGAAGGATAAAATCCTGATATCTTTCCTTCAGGATTTTTAATTGGAGAATGGAAGGGTGATAGAGTATAGTAGAAGTATGGATTGAGATTGAGATTTTCTCTAGACCATATTACTATTGTTGGACAACTATTGTTGACCTTTCCTGCTATTAGTATTATGTTTAAATTGTTTTTAATTATAAGCTTTAGATTGATTAGAAATTTTTAAAACTTATAAAATATCTAAATAGAATTTGCAGATTTTCCAGTGTGATGGGTACTTGGCAACAATGAGAGTGGAACATAAGAATAATACGATTCTCATGTCCTATATATATATATTTTGGTAGAATTGGGGGAGTAGAGGGGAAAACAACAACAAAATAATGACAGCAACAAAAATATAATGTCAATCCTTTTATACTGAATGTCTCCATTAGCCAAAGTAAGCATAAATTTCTATTATCTTTTGTAAGTGATCTGTATGTCCTGTTTTTCAGTCGTCTTTCCAAGTTAGAGATCATGGTTATGGGATTGCTTTTTGTAGTCTGTTTACCTGTCTGTTAATACATTAAGCAATGTTCTACAACTGCTACAAAGTTTGTACTGTTTATGAAAGTTATTGGATCAGACTGTAAGGAAACACAAGCATATATTTGAATTTTATTTCACCCAATAAAAATTCATCTTCCAATAAGATTACTAGGGCCACCTTATATACTCAGACATTGTTCCAATAAACTTAGAATTGGGACTTTACATTATGCAGAAAAAAAGGAATAGAAGAAGTAAAGGCAAAGAAAGCAATGGTATTTTCATCTCTCTGGCACTGCTGATCTTACTTTGTGCTGTCATTTCTGTTTAGCACATGAACGTGGCTATATTTTCATCCATATTCCAAATTTGCACAAGTAAATTTCAAGAAATATAGTTTCATTTCAAGTGGAACATAAAACTATATTAATATATATGAGCATATATATATATACAGAGAGAGATATGTGTATTATATTTTATATATCTTTATATATAAAATATAATAATTATATATATAGAGAGAGAGAGAGACAGAGACAGAGAGACAGAGATGTGTGTATTATATTTGTCATGATGTTTTTAAATATTTTGATGGAATAGGTTGCTGTAATATGATTTCACTGTGCCATGTTATTTAGATATGTTTACCAAGGTCATTGTTAGAAGCAGTTTGCTTCTTTACCCTAGATGGTAATTACAGATCTTTTGCATTGAAAAGTAGAATTGTATATCACAAAGCATCTTACCCTGCTACCTTGTTCTATGCATTAAGAAAAAGGAATGGGGAAGTTCAGAGATGTGTCCAAATTCACGTAGAGATTGCCCTTACATAGAAATCCAGAAATAATTCAAGGCAAAAGTTTTAATTAATATCCTTTTATGCAACTGACACGGTGGTGTGAACCAAAGAAATGAAGAAAGGTGAAATATTCTCTTGATCTCAAGATGCTAACACTTTAATGGAAGAGATGACATAAAAATAACTGCTTAAACACACATATGCACACACAGAAGATATATATATATGTGAACTACATAAGTATATATGCACATGTGCATATGTATATATGTATACACACATGCTCACACATGCATACACATTTGCACATATACATACACCGGAGTAAAAATCCCAGAGTGAAGGCACTCAGAAGGAACAAAATATTGTAAAGATGGAACCTAAGCTGAGACTTAGAGAAAGTCAGGGAAACAAGGAGGCAGAGACAAAGACGGAAAGAATTTTAGCCATGGGTGACATCCAGAAGAAGAGAAGAAAATGAAGAGATGGTATGTTTTATGCAAGGAAGACAATCAGCCTAGTGTTTTTGGATAACATATAGGGTCTTGGCAGGGTAAAGTGTAAGAAAAAAGTAAAGATAGAAAGGGTGTATTCCTGAAGGACTTTAAAAGATGAAGAAAGGGGGCGCTAGGTGGCGCAGTGAATAGAGCACCAGCCCTGGAGTCAGGAGGACCTGAGTTCAAATCCGATCTTAGACACTTAACACGAAAAAACTAGCCGTGTGACTTTGGGCAAGTCACTTAACCCCAACTGCCCTCCAAAAAGCAAAAAAAAAAAAAAGATGAAGAAAGGTTTATAGTTTTTTTTTTCCTTGGGAATAATTGAGAACCATTAGAGGTATTTGAATGAGAGAGGGATGTTACATGGACTAACCTGTGATTTAAGAAGATCACTGAGATACTCTGATAAGCAGAGGATAAACCAGAGTGGTGAAAAACAAGAGGTGGGGGGATCATTCAGCCTGATATTACACAAATAGAGGTGATTAGTGAAGAGAACCTACACTAGACTCTGACAGTAGAGAAGAGATGCAAACATGTATGACAGATATTATAAAATTATAATTGACAGAACTTTAAAATACATTCAATATATGGAGGGGGAGAGAGAAGTCAAAGATGCTACCTAGGTTATGAGCTTGAGTTGCAGGGAAAATGTTAGACATTTTGACTTTAATGAGTAAGTTAGGAGTAAAGCAAGATTAAAAGGTTTTTTTTTTGAAAAAGACATTTTGCACTTAATTTTTAATATGCTGACTTTAAGATGTCTATGGCACCTCCATCTGAAAATATCTAATAGGTTGTTGGATATGTAAGACTGAAAGTCAAGGGATAGATTGGATAGATATATCTGGAAATTCACCACATAGAGATGATAATTTATTCTATGGGAATTAAATCTATGATGAGACCATCCAGTGAAATAGAATATAAAAAGAGAAGAGGAACCAGGACAGATCCTCAGGGCCACTTATATATTTAATGTTATTATACATATATATGAATATTTATATTTCTCTTAATTACTTTCAGTTATTTTCATAAAATAAATGATTTAAATTTTTCTTTATTTTATGCAACCCTTTCACTAACTCAGATTCCCTCCCCTCTTAAAGAAAAGTAAATGTTGCAATCCTCATAGGAAATAAGTTTGCTTGAGTAAAACAAAGCCCAACATTTACGATATCCAGAAATTTATTTCTTATTATGCCCCTTGAATAATCAGCCCTTTCTTGGGAGGTGGATAAGTTGCTTTGTCATCAGTTCTTTTGTTTCATGGTCATTGCACTGATCAGGGCTCTTAAGTCTTGCATGTTTGTCTCAGAAATGGTGTTTTTGTACAATTTGTTCTATAGTTTTTGCTAATTTCATTCTGTATCAGTTCCCAATCTCTTAGATTTCTCTGAATTCATTTTTCTTTTCATAATTTCTCACTGCAAAATATATGGACCCAGCATATAGCAAGTACTTATTGAGTAAGTGACAAATTATTCTTTTCATTCATATGCCATAGTTTTTCAGCCATTCTCCAACTGCAGAGAACCCCTTCATTGTTCCCAGTTCTTTGCTATTAAAAATTTGTTATATGTAAATATCATTGTAGAATAGACTCTATTTTTTCTTCTTTTATTCATTTCTTTGGAGGGCTAGGCTTAGTAATTGCATTACTATAACAAAAACTATGAACATTTTAGTAATGTTTTGGGGATAGTTATGAATTGTTTTACAGAATCACTAGACCAATTAATTTACAGTTCCACAGGCACTTAATTAGTGTACCTATTTTCCCACAGCCCATAAAAAGTTTTCATTTTCCTTTTTTTGGCATCTCTGCCAATCTGACTGATTTAAGGAATAAATTTAAAAGTTGATTTAATTTCATTTCTAAATAATGAGAGATTTAGAGATTTTTAAAAATATTTTTGCTATTAGAAAAATTGTTTAAAGAAATCTATATTTTAAAAAATTATACTGTATATATCTTTTAACCATTTGTGCTTCTCATCGTCATATCTTTTAATTAATCCCTTATACATCTATGCCAGATATATACTGAAAAGATTTCCTCTCAGTTACCTCTTTTCTATCTAATTTGAGCTGTATTCAAATTCATTTGGGCAAAAATATCTTTTAAAAATTTTATGTAATAAAAATTTCCTATTTATTCTTCTATTACCCTCTCTGTTCTTTATCTTGTTATGCATTCTTTCTTTATCCCTAAGAGTAAAACTTACTTTATCTCTTCCAATTCTGTTTTTAAGGAGTTTTTCTTTGTGTATTTTTCTGCTTCTTTCACTATTTGACATATTTTTAAAGGTGTTATTTTCTCTGGTATTTTTTTGCCTGCTTTACCAAGCTGTTGGGTTGTTTTTTTTGAGATTTTCTTTTATCACTCTCATTTACCCCTACTTTTTCCTTTCTTACTTGATTTTTAAAATCCTTCTTGAGCTTTTCCAAGAATCTTTTTGACCTCAGATTATTTCATATTTTTCTGTGAGGCTTTGAATACAGCACTTTTGATCTTGTTATCTTCTATGCTGTTGTTTTATTCTTCCTTATCACCATAGTATCTTTCTCTTTTCAGGTTCTTTTGTTGTTATTGTCTGCTCAGTTTTACATCATCTTTCTTGACTTTTTGTTTTATTTTCAAGGTAGGTATTCCTTCTGGGGATATAGGAGGCACTGAGCCAAACTTCAGGATTTTTGTGCTTTTTTAAAACTGGTTCTGGAAGTGTGTAAGTTTTCAGTTCTTCCAAGATGGTATGCTCTAAGGAGATATGTATTTAATAATGTTCTGTGGTATGCATTTGTCTGTGATGGACCATAAGCATTTCTCACCCAGGAACTGCTACCAAAGTTCCTGGTTCTTTGGGTCCTCAAACTATGGCTTGATATATCATATTCCAAAATATTAAAAGACCTTGAATTATAACTAAGTATAACCTAAAGTGCTAAGTGCTTAATCCTGTGTGATCCTGACTATTGCTCCAAAAGATTTAAACAGTTTCCTTTTTGCTGCTTGGAATATTTTTTCTTTGACTGGAGACTTCTGGAATTTGGCTATAGCATTTACTTTTTGAATCAATTAGATAATTATTGGACTACCTGAAAGTAATGAGCAAAGGAAGACCTTTGATCATGACTTTTTTGGTAGTCCAATAATTCTTTAGTCTTCTCTCCTCAACCTCTTTACTAGGTAGGTTGTTTTCGTGTGATATGTAATACTTTATTCAGTTTCATGAACCTTTTGACTTGTTAATTGTTTCTTGATGTCTCATGGCATCATTAGTTTCTACTTTTCCAGTTCTAATTTTTAAAGAATAATTTTCTTCAGTGAGCTCTATACTTTTGCCCTCACCCATTTGGACAATTCTGCTTTTTAAGAGTTTCATATTCTTCAATATGTGTTTTGCTTGTTTTACCAAACTCTTAATTACCTTTTTATTTTTTGTTGTCTTCGTATGTTTGCCTAACTTTTCCTCTACCAATTTTATTTGATTTTGAAAGTAACTTTTTTATTTCTTCCAAAGATTTTACTTAGGCTTATGTCCAAATCAATTTTCCCTTTTGGCCTTTGCTTGTAGCAGTTTTGACTTCATTGTCTCTTTAATTTTGGTTTTGATCTTCCTTGTCATTATAGTAGGGTGTGTGTGCATGTGTGTAGGTGTGTGTGTGTATGAGCGTGTTCTTTTTTGTTGCTTGTTCATTTTCTGACACGATTTCTTGATTTTAAATTTTATGTTCCCAGAATGGGAAATGAAAAACACTTTCTCAAATTTGTCCTTTTTTCAGTTGCTGTTTTTAGACTTAATTCTCGGAAGTTGGAAATTTTTGGTACTTCTAAGGTAGTGCAATTGTACTTTCTAATCTCCTGCACTCTGGTCTTTAATCAGGGAGGCCCCCTCATTCTTTGGGATTGTAATTGATACTGCTCCTCAAGGACCCTCTTCCCTTTAGGACCAGAAGACTTGCTGTCTCTCAAGGTCTCTGATCCCTTTTGAGAAATAGTGATACTGCCCCTCAGAGTTTCCTCTCCTTCTTTACTGAAAGAGCTTTTCTCTGCCTTTGAACTATGAATCATAAGTGGGTATAGGCAATGAAGTTGTCAAAAAAGGTCTGGTCAGGTCTTGTACTCAGTACTAGCATTCAGTAATAGACATTCCTTTTCTGTTTGATACATTCTTTTAACCCCCTCTGGTTTGAGAGATCTTGAAACTTCTATTTCTGTCACTACCACTTGGTCCTTCCATTGGTGTTTGATTCATGTAGACTTTGGGTTTGCCTCTACTCTAGTGTCACAAATCTTTCTTTTTGACCTCTTAAGTTGTCTTGGTCTTAAAGAATGTCCCACTTTTACCCTTTGTTGATTTTATTACTACAGAATTTGATTTGAAGTGTAATTATAAATTAATTTGGAGGGGAATGTTGGTAGTACTTAGTTGAATACTTTCTCTACTCCCATCATCTTGGCTCTTCCCCTGCTGTCATGAAACATAATGTTAATGTATTTTTAAAAATTATGTATCTAAATTGATGTAGTAAACAACATTTCTGTTTTTGACTAGTACCAAATGATTTTGATGACAATTCCATGTAACATATTATTTCTTGGTCCTGTTCTTTTTAGTATTTTTTGTCATAATTTCCCTTGTGATTATTGACTTTTGTTCCGTCTAGGAATTTATTATGCTTCTATTTTCTAACTTTCTAAAGTAGCATTGAATGAATAAGTTAAATGAGGTTGTATGATCATTTTTATATTGATATTCCCTAACTATGAGCAATTATTATCTACTTATTTAAGTTTTCATTTGTGTGAAGTGCATTTTATATTTGAATTTGTAATATGTTCCTTTTTTGTCTTTATACATGACTTGTTGTTTTCGAGATTTGGTTGTTATTTTGACTGGAATTGCTCTTTCTATCTCTTCCTGGTAGGTTTTATTTGTAATATAGAGAAAGTCTGGTCATTTGTGTAGTTTTAATTTATTTCTTGTTACTTAGTTAAAGTAGTAATTTAATTTTCGTTGGCTCTCTAAGGTTGTCTATGTAGACCATCTTCATATCTGCAAAAATTTATCATTTCCTTTTCTCCTCACTTCTTTCCCCACGGTCTCTTTTCTTGTCTTACTTCTATAGTACTATTTTATTTTAATATACATTAATGGCTATTCTTTTTCACACTGATTTTACAGTCCCTGGTTTATTTTTATTATGTAATATTATGATTCTTTGTTTAAGATAGAAACTGTTTATCATAGTAACATAATGTTCATTTTGTCACATTCTTTCTTATGTTTTCAACATATTTTTTGCATCTATTAATGTAATTTCTTGACCTGAAAATTCTCATTTATATTGTTTCTGTGTTTATTATTTTCCTGATATTTAAATTTCTTGTCATTCTTAGTGGAAATATTACCTGATTATAATCTGCAATCTCTTTGAGGTTTTCCATTGAATCTTTGATTATATTTAAAGACAATACAGTTTCTTTATTTTCCTTCATATTCATGTATGTTTTCTTATGTTTCAAGAGTATATATTTTGTGAATAGCATAATTTTTGGATTCTGCATTCTAATTTACATAGATTTGAAGGCTGCACATTAAGGAATCTACATTCATTTTTAAGGTTAAGCTACTTCCCTTCACATTCTGTTATGATTGCTAATAGCATATATCCTTTATATACATTTTTTTCTCTTTTTTCCTCTGACACTTTACAAAATAGTTATTAAGAGAGGAGTCTATTCAGTGAGAGTGCTTTGCTTTTGTTATAATCTACTTTTGTCCCTCTTCTCCCTTTTCTGTTCCCAGTCACAGCTTCTTGCCTTTATCTTCCTTTTTCTTTTACTCTTCCCTTGAAACTCTGTCCTCTAAATATAGTTTCCCTTGCTTATGCCTAAAACCTCCAGAGATCTTGCATACCTTTCCTTCCACCTTGCTGTCTTGCTAAGTTTTGTGTATTTCCAAGTTAATCATTCTTTTTATATGTATTCAACCATCCTTTGTATTTGCTGATTAAGTTATTCATTGTTAGGCTTTTTTTTCCTTCTGAAATATCATCCCCCAATCTCTCCTTACTTTACAAGATTAGTTGACAAATCTTATATGATCCTTATCGTGACTTCTTGAGACTTTTATATGTTCTCTTTCACTGCTTACAATATATTTTCTTTGCCTCAGATGCTCTAATTTTTTTCCCTGCTCCTGTGAATTTTCATTTGGATTTTCTTTCAGGATATGTTTAGTAGATTCTTTCTATTTTCAACTTCCCTTCTGCTTCTAGGTCTGGACAGTTTCTATTCATGATTTGTTGAAAGATTAATGATTCTTTCTTTGTGGTTTTTCAATAGTCTGATGATTTTTATAGTATTTTTTCATTAGCCCATTTTCAAGATCAGTAAGTTTTGTATTTTCTCTTCTAAACTATTTATTCAACTTCTTTTCTTCTCCTTTGACAACTAACCTTTCATTATCATTCTTTACTCTAAAGTTCTAATTCAATTTATTCCATCTTTTAAACACTCTTGGAAATTTCTCCCATGAATAACAATAAAACTTGTGGCAGATATGCGGTTTTCCTTGAGGTTTCTCTCAAAGCCTCAGATTTATGGGCAATTATTCTTTTCTTCTGGTTTTGTACCTTTGGCACCTCTGCTTCTGTACTTGTCATTGGAATATTTTTTTCTTCAGTAAATTTTTCAGACTTACTCCATTTATAAGGATTGTTTCAGGGTCTGGTCCCCCCTCCCACTTTTAGTGGAATTATGGAATCTGCTTTATTATGGAACTCTGTTTTCTGGGGTCTGGAAAATAATCATTTTTATATTCTTCAGTGCATTTCAGGAGTTACTACCAAGTTTACTGTATTGAAATGGAGTACATATTAGCTGCATTGTTTCATGTGACTACATAGGATTGATGTACACATTACACCAAGCTAGAGCAGAGCACATCCTGATCTTTGTCCTCTCTTGTCATCAAGTATCAATCCAATAAATTCAAAAGAATGAAAAAATAGAAGAAAACGTAAAATGCCTCATTGGAAAAATAGGAGAGGTAGTATCATAATCATTGGACTACCTTAAAACCATAATAAAAATAGAATCTGGCCATCATCTTTCAGGAAATTATCAAAGAGAAATGTTCTAATATCCTGGAACCAGAAGGCAAAATAGGAACTGAAATAATCCCCTGATCACTTCAGTAAAGAGAAACCAAAATAAAAACCCCATTAACCCATAGCCAAATTACAGAACTATTAGGTCAAGGAAAATGTACTGAAAGAGGATAGAAAGAAAAAAGTCAATTGTTGGGGAGACATAATCAGGAATACACAGGAATTTGCAGCTGCAAGATTAAAGGATAAAAGGTCACAGAACATTATATTTTCTAAGACATAAGAATGTGGACTATCATGAAGAATCACCTAGAAATTAAGCATAATTCTCCAAGTAAATGATCATCATTCAATGAAATTGAAGGATTTCAGGCTTTCATACAGAGAACAGCAGAATTGAACTGAAAGTTTGATTTTCAATATCAAGACCCAAGAGAAGCCTAAAAGCATTAAAAAAAATGGAAAAGAAAACATAAGGAATTAAATGGAGCTGAACTCTTTATAACCCCATCCCTACAAAGGAAGATGATACTCATAATTATTAAAAATTGTGCCATTACAAAGGATAAGAATGAGAGGAGACAGGGAGAGACAGAATGGGGTCAATCATCTCATATAGAGGAGGCAAGGGATAACTGTTACATTGGAGAGGAAGAAAAGGAAGACAAAAGGGAAGGGGTCAACTTTACTCTCATTGAATTTGGCTTAGGGAAGGTATGACAAACTCTAAACTGGGTATCTTGCCACACAGGAGAGTAGAGGGGATGGAGATGAGAGGTGGGATGATGGAGGGGAGGGCGGGGGGGATGACTGTTGGAAGCACACAATTCTGTAAAGGGAAAGGGACAGGGTAGAGAATAGAACAAGGGGAGGAGGGATAGGAAGGAGGAACATATAATCAGTCTCTCACAAAATGTCCCCTGTGGAGATGTCCTGCATAATTACACATGTATAGCCTGTATTGAATTGCTTGTCCTTCCAGTGGGAGTGGGTGATGAGGAAGGAAGGGAAAGAATCTAGAATTTAAAGTTGTATAATTAAATGTTAAATATATAGATATATATGTATTTATTATTATTCTTATTATTATTATTAACAATAACATACAACTGGTAATTAAGATATACAGGCACTGGGGTAGGGAGACCCATCCTGCTCTACCAGAAAGTTAGAGGGGAAATGGAGGAGGACATAGGAGAGAGCAGATTAGGGGAGGGGCTTTACAGTGGGATGCCTGTTTTGAGATGATGGGCAGGGGAAAGATGGGGAGAAAATTTGTAACTCAAAAGCCTGTGGAAATGCATGATGTAAACAAGAAAATAAATAAATTACTTCTAATTGAAAAAAATTTTGTGATAATAAAAGTATATTTTTACAAAAAAAAAAGAAATTGTGCCACTAATAGTACAATTAGAAGGAAGATACATAGTAAATTATTTCACATGAAGAGGTGCAAAAGATCTATTATAGTGGAGGAGAAAATGTGAGGCTCATCAATGGGGTATTGCGTTAACCTTACTCTCATCAGTATTGACTCAAAGAGGAAATAATACACACAATGAATTCAACATAAAATTCTATCTAACCCTATAAGAAAGCAGGATGGTAGGAGACAAAGTAAAGGGGGGTTGGGGAACTAAAAGAAAAGTGGTCAGAGCAAGTTCAGTGATAGACAGAAGCAAAACACTGTTGAGAAAGAAAACGTGAGAGAAGAGAAAGGACAAATGAGAAAAAATTGGGTGAGAGAGGAATGTACTGGGAGAAAGAAGAGGAGACATAGCATGGGGTAAATTATCTCGCATAAAAGAGACAAGAAAAAGTTTTTACAGTGGAGAGGAAGAGGGAGAGTGAGTGAATCTTAGTCTCATTAGATTGGCTCAAAGAAGCAATAACATACACATTCAAGTGGGTATAGAAATCTGTCTTAAGCTATGAGAATATTGGGGAGAAGGTATAAGAAAAAGGGGTTGTTAGTGGGGAGGGTAGATTGGGCAGAGCATAGTTAGGAAAAAAACACTTCTGAGTAGGGACAGGATGACAAGAGAGAGAATAGAATAAGTAGGGGAGAATAGGATGGAGGGAAATATGGTTAGTCTTTCACAGCACTAACATTATGGAAATGTTTTGCCTGACTACATATGTATAACATATCAAATTGCTTGCCTTCTCAATGGGGATGATGGTGGGGATGGAGGAAGGGAGAGATTTTGGAATTCAGGATTTTAAAAATTGATGTTAAAATTGTTTTTACATGGGGAGAAAAAAGAACTAAATAAAATTACAAAGAAAAAACTAATAAAAGGAATCATAGACAATGAAATAATTTAAATATGAAACCTATGCACCCAATGGTATAGCCTCCAAATTCTTGAATGAAAAGTTAATAAGAGTGGAAAAAAAGACAGCAAAACTATCTTAAAGGGAGACCTCCCTAACTTCTCTTCTCAGGGCTAGGTAAATCTAACCATAAAATAAACAGCAAAGAAAGTGGGGAGAGTAATAGATTCTTGGAAAATTTAGACATGAAAATAACTAAATGGGAAAAGAAAAAAGCATACCTTTTATTAGAGCAATCATGTCTCCTTTACAAAAATTGGCCATACAGTAAGGGATAAAAACATCATAAACAATTAAAGTAAATCAGAAATTTTAAAGGCATTATTTTCAAGTCATAATACAATAAAACGCTCAATAGATGGCCATGGAAGCATAGAGTTAAAATTAATTGAACTAAAGATTCATGCTAATGAACAAATTTGTCATAGATTAAATCACAGAAATAATTAACAGTTGTGTTAAGGAGAAGATAACAATGATACAATAAACCAAAATGTGTGGGATGCAGCCAAATCAGTACTTAAGGGAATATTTTTTAAGTCTAAATGCATATATCTACGTCAGCAAAAATGAGAAAGAGGAGATCAATGATCTGAGCATGCAACTAAAAAACAGTAATAAAAGAACAAAATTAAAATTCCCAATTAAACTCCTTGGTGACGTCCTGAAAATTAAAGTATATTAATGAAGTCAAAATTTATAATAACCCCATATTGAAGTAATAAACAAACCCAGTAATGGATTTTGTGGAAAAAAAACAAATTTATAAATTATTGGCTAATTTTATTTTTAAAAATGAAAGAAGTACACCAAATTGCCACTATCAAAATTTAAAAAGTGAATGTGCCATCTATGAAGAAGAAATTAAAGCAATTATTAGGAGTCATTATACTTAATTATTTGCCAAGAAAACTATTAAGGCAAAATGGATAAATATTTACAAAAATATGAACTATTCAGGTTAATGGAAGATAAAGCAGAATACTTAAATAAATTGAAGTTGGAATAAGAAATTGAACAAGCCATCATTGACCTTCCTAAGGGGAAAAAAAATTCCTGGAGAAGATGGATTGTAGATTAGCATGAATTTTACCAAGCATTTGAGGGAAAAAATATGTCTAATGTTATTTAAACAATTTGATAAAATATGTACAGGAGTACTGCTAAATATCTTTTGTGAAACAAATATAGTTTGATGCCTAAATGAGAGAGAGAAAAAAAGCAAACATTACACCAATTTTCTTAAAGAATGTCAATGTAAAAAACAATGCTAGCAAGGAGATTAATACCTCACGAAGGTTGCACATACACTATGATCAAGTGATATCTACACCATGAACACAGGAGTAGTTCAAAATTAAGAAAATGTATAAGCATAGTTGACTATATGAATAACAAAAACTATAAGTATATCGTTATATGTAGAAAAAAACCTTTGATAAAACATAATTCATATTCCTAGTAAGAACAACAGAAAGCATAAAAATCCATGGAACCTTTCTTAAAACAAGAAGCATATCTAAAACCATGCCCGTGCATTATCAATAATGCATTGAAGCCATCCAAATAAGTTCGGGGTAAAGGAATAATTTCATTTATTGATTTGATATTGAACTAGACATTTCTAGCTGTACTCTTTCTGTGGCGGCCAAGAATTGGATATTGAGGGGATGAACATCAATTGGTGAATGGTTGAATAAGTTGAGGTATATGAATGTAATGAAATACTGTTGTGCTATAGATATGATGAGCAGGCAGAGTTTAGAAAACCCTGGAAAGGTTTATGTGAACTGATGCTGAGCAAAGTGATCAGACCCAGAGCATTGTACACAGTAACAGAAACATTAAGCCATGATCAACCATGATAAACTTAGCTCTTCTCAGCTGTACAGTGATCTAAGATAGTTCAAAAAGACTCATAATGGAAAAATTCTATTCACATCCAGAGAAGGAAATGTGGAGTCTGAAAGCAGATTAAGGCATACAATTTTCACACTTTTTTTTTCTTTCTCATGGTTTTTCCTTTTTGTTCTGATTCTTCTTTCACAGTGTGACTAAAATAGAAATATATTTAATATGATTGTATGGGTATTACTTATATTGTTTGTCATATATAGGTGGTGAGAAAAATTGGAATTCAAAACCTATAAAAGTGAATATTTAAAACTGTTTTTTTCATGCAATTGGAAAAAAAGTAAAATTCTGTTAAGTGGGGAAAAATGAATTCTAGATATAGCAATGAGAAAAAAAATAAAAGAATAAAAATAGGGAATGGAAAAGTAAAGCTTTTTCATGAAGTGAAAAAATGAAAAAAGTAAAGAAAAAGAGAACCTTAGAAAATCAGCTGACATAGTACAAACAATTTACTAAAGTGAAGTGGTAGGATATAAAATAAACCTACATAAAACTTAAGTATTTCCATATACCACAAAACATGCACACATACACACACACACACACACGAACACACGCACAGCTGGAAAAAAAATAGAGAAATTCCATTTAAAATGGCTGTAGACAATACATAATACCTGGAAGTCTACCTGCCAAGACAAAGTCAGGTATTATGTGAATACAATTACAAAATATATTTTTAATACAAATAAAAGAAAATCTAAACAAATAAAGATAATATATAATCTATATTGAGTTGTTTCTCTTCCCAGTGAGGGTAGGTGAGGAGGAAAGGAGAAAGAGAATTTGGAACTCAGAGTTTTAAAAGTAAATGTTAAAAAATTGTTTTTATGTGCAACTGGGAAATAAGATATACAGGCAATGGCATATAGAAATCCATCTTGCCCTATAAGAAAGTAAGGGGAGAAACGGGGTGATATAAGAGGCAGCAGATTGGGAGAAGGGGTATTCAGTATGCTTGCCATCTTCGGGTGGGGAGCAGGGGAGAGATGGAGAGAAAATTTATAACTCAAAATCTTGTGGAAATAAATATTGAAAACTAAAAATAAATGAATAAAAACAAAGATATTACTCATTTGTAAGCAGAGCCAATAAAATAAAAATAACTATTCTACCAAATTTATTGGGTGCCAGATCAATTAAATTACAAAAGAATTATTTTTTTAATGCTAGAAAATTTTATCTGGAATAAGGAAATGTCACAAATATCCAGGAAATCAAGAAAAAACATGTGAAAGTGGATTGGCAGATTTCTAACTATTTTACAAAGAAGCAATCATCAAAACAACCTAGTACTGGCTAAGAAATAGAGTAGTGCACCAATAGAATCAATTAGACGTACAATGCAGAGTTGTAAATGACCACAGTGAACTGGTGTTTGATAAACCCTAATCTAAGCTTTGGGAACAAGAACTCACCATTTGAGAACAACTGCTGAGTAGAATGGAAAGCAGTTTGGTAGATACTCTATCCCAGGATCAAGATAATATTTGTAAATGATGCAGACATTAAGGGAGGCAAAGTGCATCAGTGCAGCTCCAAAAAAAGGCAGAAACACACCCCTGACCTCAGCACGGACCAGGCACTACCATTAGGACCCCAGATCAGCATCAAATAAGCTGCCAGACTCCTATAGCCTCTGGCAGTGCCAGTTGCCCTCCACCCCACCTCCTCAGCACAGCTCCACACACAAAGATACCCTTTGGACCTTAAGACAACATCAGTGCAGTACCAGGTCAGCCAGGGTCAGCAGCCACCAGCAGAAAAAGCCTGAGACAATTTCACTTCTACCCTGAGAGATAAAATTTAAAAGATAAAGCAACTTAACCCCCCCCCCCTTCCCTCCCACAAACATACAAAGATGAACAAAAGATAGCAGAAAAGAATTTGACCATAGAAAGTTAATTCAGTGACTGGGAAGACCAAGACAAACTCAGAAGAGGATAACAATGTCAAAAAGCCAGTAGGAAAAAAAAAAGAAAAATAGGAAGTGGTCTCAAGGCCCAAAAGAACTCATGGAAGAGTTCAAAAAGGAGCTTAAAACTTGTATAAGTGAGGAAGAAGAAACATTGGTAAAATAAATGAGAGTGATACAAAAGAATTATGCCATTTCCTTCTTTGCCTCATTTTTATAGATGAGAAAACTGAGGCAAATAGGGTTATGTTACTTGTCCAGGGTCATACATCTAGTATTTGCCTAAGTCCAGAGTTGGACTCAGGAAAATGAGTTTTCCCAATTTTATATTCAATGCTCTATGTGCTGTGCCCTCAGGCTGCCCTTAATTGAAAAACAGTTATCTGTTAGGTTATTCTATGGTTCATATGGTGCCATTATATCATTTCAACAAAACATTGAGTGAGTTTGGCTAGGAAATTTTGTCTCATTTCATATTCCCAGGAAGTATTTCATCATTTATTTTACCTAAATACATTTAAATTGTGATGGACACAATTCTATAAAACACTGTGAGAAATTATTTTGAATTTGAGCTTGACTCTGATTTCAACTTTACCTTGAATCTGTTTAAATATTTTCCAGCATATCAACTATACATAGGAGCCCACTGTCTTTCTCATTCTTAAACATGTGCAAAAGCAAACAAACAATAACAAATTCAGAATATAAGCTGTTGTCTGAACTAGTTAATAAAACAAAAGGGATCAGAAGAAGCATTATTTGAAAAGGAAAAAAATATAGATTATCATCGTCATCTTTGTCTTCATTATTATTACAGACTTGCCCTTTATCCACACAACCTAGTTTCTGCTTAGATGAAGTTGAATTGATAATATGACTTTTCCAAACTGGAGAATTAATAAAATTTTGTCTGAAAAGTACGTTTGCCTTTAGACAATGTCACAAAAATGTCAGGTGGCCTTCCATATTCCATCTGTGTGAGACATAAAAACCATTAGCTAGAAACTGAGTAATTTTGACAGCATTATCCTGTTTAAATCCTTATGTCTGTAACAGGAGATTTTCTATGACATTTATTTTTCTGCTATTTTAGTTATTCTGAGCAACTTGCACAGTACTGACGAATAGGTGGAAAGTTTTTTTTCTTCTTGAAATCCTTATCAAATATATCCAATAAATATATTCATTGGAGTCCTACACTACTTCCTCATCATGGCATGTAGGTGACCTTGACTTCTTGAAAGCTAATTTGATGGAATGAAGGATATATCATATTCTAAAAAGTCATAGATGTTTTGAGCCCAGCCTCTTCAATTGACTGCCTGTCATCTGAAAACAAACCTAGGTGAGTTGCAAGAGATATCAGGTTGATCTCACAGTAATAAATCATGTAATCACAATAGTTCTTATAGACCAACAAAGTCAAAGGATATTTGTGATTAATATTGGTAAGAGATATACCCACACTGAAAATATCACATCCATGAATATTTTAAACAAATCTAATAACTAGTGATGTTCAACTCACTCTATTAATGATTCTGCATATTTTGTTAATAAAAACTCAAGCATTTATTTAGCACCTACTTTGGATAAATATGTTATTCACTGGTGAGTGAAAGAAAAACACAGAATGAATGTGGTCATGAAGTTGCTCACATTCTACTGAAAAGAAAAAATAGTAAACTGTTAAGTATATATAATTTGTATGTATGTGAGTATGTGTGTAATTAACAACTGATGGAATTACAGCAAAACAGGACAACAGAAGCCTTCTTCTTGGATGAGAATCTTGACCCAAAACATGAAGAATATTTGAGAAATAAGGGAGGGTGAACTAGGGAGGGAGACTGTTGAAGGCTCTGGTAAAATCTTTGCAAAGACATGGAGGTAGTAGATAGAATGGTATGGATGGTGAACAGCAAGAAGGACAATTTAGTTTATACATGATCATGGAGGCAGGGCAGAACAGAAGGTATAATTAACATGAGAAACACATGAGTGCTTTATCTAGTCTTCACTTTTGTATTAAAACAATTTTAGGGGCAGTTAGGTGGCTCAGTGAATAGAGCACCAACCCTGGAGTCAGGAGGACCTGAGTTCAAATCCAGCCTCAGACACTTAACACTTGCTAGTAGTGTGACCCTGGACAAGTCACTTAACCACAATTGTCCTGCCTTCTCCCCACAAAAAAGAAAAAAAAGAATGGAACCATTTAGGGCATTCAAATTGCAATGTTTTCTAGCTGTTTCAGTACTCCTAGCTAAACAACACTTCAGAAAATATGTGTGTATACATGTATGCATTTGCATGTGGCCTTTGGCCTTTGGGCTTAATGACCTTGGGCAAGTCATTAAGCCCAATTGCCCTGCCCCCTCCAAAAAGCAAAGACAAAATAAAATAAAATAAAATAATTATAAATGACAGGTATTTACTTAAAGGTTTAAAAAGTAACTTAAAAACAAACTATTGAACTGAAAGCAATAATCTCATTATCCACAATCTGGACGTATAATAACCTTAATGCTAATAAGAATTGTGAAAGACACTTTTATTCTCTTTTCTTCCATTGCTTCTATTCCACCACTATATAGTCCAGTCAAATTGAAGTACCTGCTATTCCATAACTACCAATAGCAATTTTCTGCCTCTGCATCTTTGTTCTTGCTTTTTCCTCCACCTAAAATGTTCCCCTTTTCACTCTGCTTATCTAAATCATAGCCATATTTCAATGCTTAGCTCAAATTTTGTCTCTCCCATAAAAGGTCCCCTGATCTCCTCAGCCAGCTTCTCATTGCATTTTTATATTTGTCTTGTAATATCTTTCTCCATTTCTTAGCATTTGTACTAGACAGACAGGGATTTCATCATCTTACTTTTACTTACAGACCCCTTGCCCAAACATCTGCTTTGTACTTAGCAGCAAACTATAAATATTTATTAAATGAATAATTCAGATAATGGGGGAAAGTACCCTTCCTTAATCACAGGGACATACAAATAGAATTAGACCTAGGAAAGCTCATCAGATGAGGTTTGTTCTTGGAATGACCCCATATCTTCATTCTATAGTTTATAGTGCTTAATTTTTGTAAATCATTTTACAAATTGATATACATGTACATACATTCCTAAGTCATTCAGTGTCTTCTATGTGAACTTTGACTGTTTATGGCTTTCATTTGTAATGCCAAATCTAGTTCTGTTAAATTTCATACCTCTCCTTGTTCTGGAGTTCATGTAATACTAAATTTTTATACCTCTCCAAGGTCAGGAGTTTCCATAATACTAAACTCCTTTTTATTTCAGAGAGCTTACTACACTCTCCATCTGCAGCCCTGTCTTTTGACTATTGTTTTCCTCTATTAGATTGTAAACTCCTTGAGGGCAGTGACCACTTTTTTTTTTCTTATATGTATTCCAAATACCCAGTACCGTGCCTGGCATATAATAGGACTTCAATAAAAATTTATTATATTGAATTGCATTAAAAGTATTCTCTGAGACCATTTTCCTGAAATCACTGAATGACAGCTAATCAACTGAATGCATGAATATTAATTTCATAATTTCTTTCAGATTGATATTTTTCTATTCCTATGTAACAACATTTTTGTCATTTTCATAGGAATTTTCTGAAGACAATATCTAAAAGCAAAGGAGTTATTTGATGGAGAAAATCCTATGAGTTGTGGAATGTGATAAATGGGTACACACACATTTAAGCAGGTACTTTTTTTAATAGTGCATCATTTTTTCCCAGGTACATGTCAAGAAATATTTTAACATTCATTTTTACACGATATTGAGCTCCAATTTTTTCTTCCTCCCTCCCTCCCTTTCCCTGTTCTGAAAATGGTAGGCAATTTAATATAGTTTATACATGCTATCACATGTACAAACAGGAAGATTTTGACTTCCCTCAGATCATAGTCACCAGTCTCTTTCCATAAAATGTAGAGAAAGTATATGTTAAGAAATACCAGGGACAGAGATATAATTTTCCAACATGAGGAATATGAACTTCCCAAATTGAGTAAGATGAAACAACTCCTTAAACCAGAAGTGAAATTTCACCAATGTAATTTAATACTACAGTTCTATAAAGAATGAAATCCATCATATTTTTGAGGCAAAAGTTTGAAGGAGATATTTTTATTATCATAATGACAGCATCAAGCACAGTATTGCAATCTTGGGTACTTGAAAACCTCAAAAAGCAATGTCCATTCTTGAAGTTATCTTTTCATTTGATCTTTTATCAAATAGCTAATCTGAACAAAGTTTACCTTTTGATTATACAGTATACTTTAAAGAGATAAAAATGATCCAATTAATAAAACATTATAAGCACAACGTAAATTTTTTTTTGCCCTATAGTACTTTACACATCTTAACTGTTGGATTCCTCATTCTCCTCCTCCTGCTCCTCCTCATCCTCCTATTCCTCCTCTTCCTCCTCCTCCTGCTCCTCCTCCTTTTTCTCCTCCTCATTCTCCTCCTTCTCTTCCTTTTTAGTCTTCCTGTAGAACTGCTTCATTCCTTGGAAAGACTCTTCTATTGAATATGATAAAGATTATTTTATCAATCTTTATCTTCCATTTTCTTGTGAGACTGGCCTCAATTGATTCCTCATTTACATATGGCTGTTAAAATCATAGAGAAGTTCTTCAATTTAATTTACTTCTGTCAGAAACAGTATCATACAGTGGCAAGAAAATACAAAAATGGTAACTGTAGTACCTGTTTTGAGAAAATCAGTTAATTAAGAGTGATACATATAACTGTTTACAAAGTGGGTCATACTGGACCCTAAATAAGGCCAGCAACCCCAATGAAAAAGCTGGATACTCCTTATTGACACATAGAAAATAAAAGGTGGGAGGACCTGGGTAGTTGGGGAACATTATAACTGGGTATATTGGGGAAAGTGGACTAATGTTCATCGGGTGTGGCTCACCACGTTTCTCAATGATAATTTAATAATGATTTGTTTATGTAACTTATCTTCTTCTTATAATTTGTTTAGGAGATCAAAACTACTAGGTTAGTTGTCGCCTTGGGGGAGGTCAAACATCTGTTTTTTTTATCAAAATAGTTAAGGACAGATGCCTGATAATCTGAGGCAATGGCACCAGGTTAAGCTAATTTTAGGCTTATAGAAAACAAGCAGATGTCCAAGGGACTAACTGCAACAATGATTTAAAAAAATACATTCAATTTTGACCATACCTTTAAACTTGCTCAGAGGTTCAATTACATTTTGAGCTTAATTCTAGAACTGAGAAACATGGCTTTAAAAAATAGGGAATGGTATTAACAGACTAGAATAAATTCTTAAATTATATATATGTATATATATATATATAATGTTTAATTTCCTCCTCACTTTTTGTCCCGTACTACTCTAACTCAACACTTTGGTATTTATTAAAGGGGTAATTTATAGGCCATTTTGGATAGAATTTGGATTACCTCTTAACAAATTGGGTTTATTTTACCTATTATGGAAAAGGCTAGAAGGTTTATGTATTTATTTTAATGGTTTATTCTAAACATGCATAGAAAGAAGGAACTATTAGAAACAAAATTAGAGTAATTACCCACTTTGGGGCACTTTTAACTCATCTCTCCAAATGGCACTAATTAACACTTAACTCTTTGCCCATACAGTTATTCATGATCCATGACAACCTTCTATTTCTTGAAGTGATCTTACAAAAATGAAAAAGAAAATCGCAAAGTTTTTTAACCTAGAAGAGGAAAACTTTATAAAATGATAAATGGGATAGCACACTCATTGGCATTATTACCAAATGTTAGGATAGAGCCTTGAACAATATTGAATCAATTTAAATCAGTTATATAGATTGCGGATGTTTAGCAGAACTTCCTGACTCAAAGTATTCACTCTGCTTGATGGGAAAATTAATGAAGTGAAAAACGTGACATTATTCAAATTTTAGTTCATACATCTAACCTTAGGAACAAAAAGGACTTCAGGAATTTTTAAATTCTAACATCTCTTTCCAATACTGAGACCCAGAGAGTGGAAATGATTTGCCAAAGATTAAATCTAGGCATACTGTAATCTGATCTAGTGTCCTATTAGTCTACACTAACATTCCAAATTTAAGTAAGTAAAGGAAATGGATAACTTCAATATTAGCTAAACATTTATATTTTTTCAGATTTTTAGAGTGGAGAAAGAACGAAATGTCAGTTCTTGTTTCTGGAGTAATTTTATGTATTTCTGGATAAGTGATTAGTCTAGGTTTTTCATTTGGTTTTTGTTTTGTTTTTACATTTCAAGTATACCATTGGGATATATAACTTCTCCACTATTTTCTGGTTTTTCCTCACATGACTAACCCATTTTCTTTCCTGGTCATTTATCTCTATGATGATATTTCTCTCTCTCCCACACACACATATGCACATATGCACACAGTTCTTCATTGGTGGTATTGAACAGCCTAATGATACTTTACATGCACTTCTCCATTGCTCTTTGAGTCTATTAAAATTTTATTGACTCTGTAGTCTTCCATCATATTTTCATGTATTATTGCTAAAAGAATGCTGACTATAAAAATGAGTCTTTGTTTCAGAGAGATTCTTTTAGAATTTTTGTTTATTTTTATTTTAATTTATAGAATTAAGCATTTCTATATCACAGTATAACAAAAAAGATAATTCCATATGAAACAACAAATCTATTATGTACAACTTTTTTTTCTTTCCTTCTACCTCTCTGCCCTAGAGATGGCTACCATTAGACACACACACACACACACATATAGATATAATCCTTCTCTACATACTTCTATTTATTTGTTCTCTCTCTGTATGCAGAAAGAATATTAAGGTCAATTAAGCAATGCACATTCACCCACGTTTGATCTATCTAGCTACATGTTTCAAATCAATTCTGGGTCCAGTGTTTTGTTAATATTTTTCAAGATATTTTTATCATTAACAAACTCTCTTAGAAAACAATTAATATTAATCCATAGCTTATAAGATCAATAGCTTGAAAGAACATTAGGAATGATCTAGTTCAATTCCCTCATTTTTAAATGAGAAAATTTTCTTCTTTTTTTGAATGTTACAATGGCATTGTGATCTGCTCCCTGGAAGGTATACTCTTGTTGATATCAGAACCATGAAATACTGAAATGATTTTATTCCATTACCACATTAAATAAAATAAGTTATACATAAGTCTTTACCTCATATTCTCATGAAGACACTTTCAGAGTTTGTGGACAATATAATAACTAGTATAGTAAGTCAAAGGGAACTTTACACTTAGAGGGAGCCATATCATGTGATCCTTATCTCATCAAAATTCTGAACTCCATTAAAATCATGAATTTCTCCCTTCTCGGTGTTCAGTTCAGTTATGGTCACCAATGTGCATTTGTAATTCATTGCCTAGCTCCTTCTTACTTTAATCGCTGGGGTAGAGATTCAAGACACACAAGTTTTTGGTTTCACCTTTGTTCACTCCAGCACTACAGCATGCAATTCCCCTATATTTTCCATCTTTCTTCTTTCCATTTGCCCTCAGAATAGTTATTCCATTATTACTAACTTAGTCTTCATCCTTAATGACTTCCATGCAAAGTTTTACATCATCATGTTTGACAAACAGGATTAGACAGGTATTAACTATAAGAAATATTATAGTCAAATTTTAACTACATTTTTAGTAAAACATTTGAGTGTCTCTCCCACCCTACTTTTATGGAAAATATGAAGAGATATTCACTAGATAATATTTCATTTTGGTAGGTTAAATACACTTTCATTTGGAAATTACTTTGACCTTATAAGTCAAAAAGATTTATTACATTCATAAATATAAATAAATTATATTATGAATTAAGTTCTAAAAGTATATGTATGATAATAAAATATATATCCCATTCCTTCAAGGAGCTTCCATCTTAAGGAAGGGGAAGGTGTTATACACAAATAACCTAAAAAGTAAAGGAGGAGATATGTGTGAGGGGGAAAATTCATGCAGGGAATGATGTGTGAAAGAATTCCTGTGAATCAGCTGTGGCTTCCAAGGCATAATGAAGGAATAACATGGCTATCCTATGCAATTCCTTTAAAATGGAAGTAAAAGGGTAAAAGTAAACAATCAGAAAAGGGAAGTGGGAGAAGAGATCCTTAGGTTCATCATGAAGAAAGAAGTTTAGAGAGTCATTAAGATTCTTGAGGGGGATCTCTAATACTTTGTTTAAAATGGAGGTTCTGGGAAGAGATGGTGAATCAAAAGGAGAGATCACAGTTGTGGAAGAATAAACATGTATATGTAAAGGAGACAATATAATACAGTTGAATAAACATTGATTTGAAGTTGGGAATTTTAGCTTTGATTTCATGCATTTGGATATTTTTAAAAATCTCTTTTTTAATATAATTAGTTCCCTTGGCTATAATATATATTGTGTTTTATGTTTGTTTTAAAATATTTTTTTCTAAGAATAGATTTATAGTCCACACCAGATAGCCAAAGAGGTCCATAAGAAATTTGAGCATGCACACATGCACGCACACATGTTGTTTAATGATTTTCTTTGTTTATTGGCTTGGAAATTTTATTTCAGCTTAGAAGAAGGAAGAACCTATCCTTGTCAAACTATGGCTCAACAAGTTTTTTTTTAACCAGTGACCAAGAGGAGGTTGTAGAGGGCATATAGAACAAATCTGTAGATTACACAAAGCAGGAAGTTATTGGTAACTCGGTGCAGCTCAGTTAGCATACAAATGTATTGACAAGAAAAGTGAGTCAAATATAAGGAGATAAAATTATGTAGAGGTAAATGTAAAAAAAAAACCTTACATTGGGATTAAGATGGAAAAATAAATCAACTTCTCAACATGTTTAAAAAAAGATTTATTCCTAGACAGACATCCATGTAAGAAAAACAAACAAACAATAAAGAAACCAAAGCCAAAAATCCTTGGAGTTTTAGTGGATTCAAAACTCAATGTGACTCAGCTGTGTGAAATGGTAGCCAAAGAGAAGTTAAAGCAAAACTAGGCTCCATATTCATTTTTTTAAGTACATGAAAAAGCAAAACCTCTGTCCTATAAAGACTATTGCTGGAATATTTTGTTTACTTCTGGGCATCACATTTTAAGAAAGACATTTGATAAGTTAAAAGACATCTAGAGGACAACAACCAGGACAAGAGTATTTCAAAATTCCATTAGATAAACAGCAGATGAAGAAAATAGTTTGTTTGACTTGGAGAATAGAAGACTTTGAACAGGAAAAGAACTAATTTGCTGTTTAAAGCAACTTATGGATTGTAACATAGATAATGAATTAGATTCATTCTGTTTGTTCACAAAAGTCGTATCTGCAACCAAGTGGGTAGAAGTTACGAAGTGTCAAACTCAACCTTGATTTAAAGAAAAACTTCCTAACAATTGGAACACACATGTGCACACACATAAGCACACAGAAAGAGAGGGAGAGAGAAACACAGAGAGAGAGAGAGACAGACAGACAGACAGAGACAGAGACAGAGACAGAGAGAGACAGAGAGAGAGACAGTGACAGAAACAGAGACAGAGAGACAGAGAGACAGAGCCAGAGATAGAGACAGGGACAGAAACAGAGATATTTTTAAACAAATTCTTGGAGTATTATATTGACAAGAATGTTTCAGGGATTATTGTTCCTTTAAAAAACAAGGTTGGACAAAAGGAGTTCTGAGGTTCCTTCAAAATGAGATTGTTTGCTTCATTAAGAAAAAGAATGTAAATACTTTAACCTTATTAAATTCCTTGTGATATCTCTATCCCATTTACCTTTTTATTCTTCCCTTGAGTCTTGTATTTGAAGACTGAATTTTCTATTCATCTCATATCTTTTCATAAGGAATGACTGAAAACTTTCTTTTTAATTGAATATGCATTTGTCCATCTGATGGATTATACTCACTTTTGCTGGGCAAGGGATACTTGGTTGTAATGCATTCTCCAGAATGTCACATTCAAAATCTACCAGTCCTTTAATGTAAAAACTGCTTAATCTTGTTTTATCCTGACTGTGACTACGTGGTACTGATATTGTTTCTTTGTGACTGTTTGCAATATTTTCTTAGATCTCTAGGCCTGAGAGCTCTGAAATTTGGTTATATTGTTTCTGGGAGTTTTCATTTAGGAATCTCTTTCAGGAGGTGATCAGTAGATTCTTTCAATTTCTATTTTCCCCCTTATTCTAGAATATCAAGGCATTTTCCCCCTGAACTTTTCTAGAAATAGGATGCCTAGGTTCTTTTTGAAAATCATGGTTTTCAGGTAGCCCAATAATTTTAAAATGATCTCTCCCGGATCTATTTTCCAAGTCAATTGTTTTTCCAGTGAGATTTCACATTGTCTTTCACATTTCTTCATTCTTTTAGTTTTATTTTATTATTTACTATTTTCTCATAAAGCCATTAGCTACCATTTACTCCATACTAATTTTTAAGAAATCAGTTTCTTCAGTGAGATTTTGTACTTCTGTTCCCATTTGGCCAATTCTAATTTTTAAGGAGTTGGTTTTTTTTTTCCTTCAGTGATTTTTTGTGCCCTTTTCCCATTTGGCTCAGTCTGCTTTTAAGGCATTCTTCTCATCATTTGCATTTTATACCTCTCCTTACCATTTGTCCCAGTCTGTTTTTTATTTTTATTTTTATTTTTTTTGCTTTTTGGAGGGCAGTTGGGGTTAAGTGACTTGCCCAAGATCACATGGCTAGTTTTGGTGTTAAGTGTCTGAGGCCGGATTTGAACTCAGGTCCTCCTGACTCCAGGGCCGGTGCTCTATTCACTGCGCCACCTAGCTGCCCCCTCCAGTCTGTTTTTTAAAGGGACTATTTTTTTACAGTATTTTTTGTGTTTCTTTACCTTGTTGACTCCTTTTTTTTTATCTTGCTCTACCTCTCAATTGATTTTTGGAAACCTTTTTGTACTCTTTCATGTTCTGAGATGACTTCATATTTTATTTGGAGGTTTTGAATGCAGGTGATTGACTTTGCTGTCTTCTTCTGAATGTGTGTTTTGATCTTCCTTTTCAAGATAGTAACTTCCTGTGTTCAGAAGTTTTTATTGTTGTTTGCTCATTTCCCCTATTACTTGACTTTTACTTATTTTTTTAAAGGTAGGACTCTGTTTCCAGGGTGGAAGGCACACTGTCCCATGTTTCAGGGATTTTGTACACCTTTTTTCAGATATACTTAAAGGGACCTGTAGGATTTCAGTTCTTCCAAGAGGAAAAAATCTGAAGAGGGTTGTACTTATACCTCTATAGACCTACGCTCTGGTCTGTGAGTGACCCAAGTACCCTTTTATGCCCTGAAACTGTGAAGGGGGTTCCCCTCTCCTCTCTGGCCAAAAGCTCTGCTATGCTACTGCAACTCCTTATCCTGGGACTGCCAGTCAGTGCTGGGACCTGGATGTGAGTATGGACAAAGTAACTGTCCTGTCTCAGTGGCTGTAAAGAAAGCCCTGTAATCTTCTGACTATCTGTTTGATCTCCTACTGTCTGTGCGCTGAGAGTTCCAGAAGCAACAGTTGCCACTGCTAATTCTGTAGCTCACAAGACCAGCTCCTGGTTTGCTGGGTGTTATAAGTTTTGTGCTGGCATTGTCTTTGCTGGGCTCTGCTCCACTCCCATAAACACTTGACAGAACTTTATTTCTGGCTTTTAAGTCATCTTTGCTGTCTGTGAACTGAGATGTGTGGACACTGCTACTGCTGCTGCTGACTCAGTTGACCTAGGACCTGGTCCTGGTTTGCTGGGGCCCATTCTGCACTCAAGTAGCCTGTATTGGATTTTGCTCGACTTCCACCCTGGTGCAACAGACATTTTCTGCCAATCAAGTTGTCTTGGACTGGAAAGTTCTTTCAACTCTGTCTTTTTGTGTGTTCTACTACTCTATAATTTGTTTACAGTCATTGTTTAGAGATAGTTAGAAAGTTTTGGGGAAGAGTTCAGGTGAATTACATGCGCGTGCGCACGCACACACACACACACACACACACACACACAACTATTTGCCCCTAATTGTAGCCATTTCTATGGTGAGGTGGGGGGGAGAAAAAAAGAAATACCTATGAAAATGTTATTGCTTATTAGAAAAGAATAGCAAGTTGTACATAACAATTTTCATGCACAATTGTCTTTATTTTATTATAACTATGTTATGGAAAAGCTTATTTTATTCTGTAAATATGCATTAAGATAATATATATATATATATAGTAAAAAAACCAAACAAGTAACATTTCTCCAATTTCTTAATGAGATTTTTCTTGATCCTATTAGTAGCAGCTTTTGCTTTCTGAATAAATTTAACACTATTTTTAAAAATCTAGTGGACTTAACTAAATATTATGCAGTAAAGCCACGTGGATGAGTGTTTTATACTTCTCTGACTAGGACAATGGGAACCAGTTTTTCAGACCATGTCTTACCAAAATTTTATATCTACCACAATATCCCAAGTACTCTGCATATAAAGAGTAACAAGTAATTACTTAGATTGTGTGACATATGTATAAAACCATTGAAGAATGGAATGTTTAGGGAATATTAAGAAAGCAAAAGTAGAAGAGAGTGAACCTAAAATAAGTGCTTTGAGCTATTCATCTTTCTAACATTTGTTCTTACTTTTTATAGGTAACTTGGTCCTCACCATTATTACAGGGTGTGCACAATTATAGTTAGAGAGAAGGATATAAAAGTAAGTATTTGTATTTATTAACTCTAAATATTCTAAATCATACAGTATTTAGGGCTAAGGGTGATTTGAGTTAAACCTCCACATTTTGTGGATCAGGAAAATGAAGTGAATGCTGGGTTTCTGAATTAACTGAGTAAAAATTATATGGATAATTCATAGTAGAATTGGCATTTCAACAAAGCTCCTTTTCATTAAAGTAAGTTTTTTTTCTACCACATATTGTCTCTGAGAATTCATATATATGAGTGTGTGTCTAATTAGTACATTACATCTTAAAATAGCTCTACACTTACTGTATTATTTTAAAAGAAGATAATTTAGTGAAAGAAATTATGATCACCTGGCCATATTCTAGTTTTTTACAGCATAGAATCATATTCCAAGTATCATGGTCCACTAGATAGTAGCCACTAATAATTTAGAAAATTATTATTCAATATCTATTGAAAATTTTTTTATGACACAGATTAGGACAGGCTACTAATTTATTGAACTATGGCAAGACAAAATTGTATTCTATGATACATACTGCACTGATTATAGCTATTTTTAAGAAAATTTTAGTAAGTAAATTCATTTTTTTCTCCAGTCATCAACATTATTTGCCTCCAAAAGAACTTTTTAATTCCATACTCAGTAAAACTGTGGATGTATCGATCTGAAATCAACTGCTGACACAAGTATTTTACTTAAGCCATATATTTACTGAACTGCAAATGCAGCATTATGACAGGAATACATAAAACGGCTTTCTACAACACACAAAAACTCAGTGCAAACACTTCATCCAAATGACAATCTTGCTCTGCTGATTCCTTCTTTTGGTTTGTGAAACAGGCAATGCATATGTTGAAAACCATTACTAAATGAAATAAAGTCAAGATAAATTTCTTCCTGGAGGAGAATGGCATTTATTTTGAATTTTATTCTTTATAGAAACAATTCAAATTTTTCACATATATATTATATATTACAAAATCTTCCAGGGATTCTTGCTTACTCCAGTATAAGGCTTCTGAGAATATATTGAAGAATATATATTTTTAAAGTTTTTACTTTTAGAGAAAAACTTTTTGTGGGTTAATTAGAAGTTTATTCAAGTACTAAAATATTTATAGGAAAAGAAAGATTATGGAATATAACTGCTATACAATAAACTATTCTACTAAATGGCTATAAAATTAGAAGAAAATTATCACCTGATTGAGTTATTTTCATTGTAATTTAACATTATTTCTTATTTAATAAATGGTCTTCAGTTATAGCATAGTCCCTGTGCTATGCCTTATTCTTCTAGTATTTTGACTCAGTTTTATTAGCAAGAAATAATATGATTACATATCTCCTTGGATTCCATTTCCACAGACTGACCAAACTTCTATAAATATTAACATAGGTGGTTTTTTCTACGATTTCCCCCTTTTTACCCAAGAGATCATTATAAATATAATGCCCCATGTCCTCCCCACACACAAGACAGTCTGCCACATAAGTATAGTTTAATTAGGAAAGATAAGCTTTTAGTTATTTGTGGCAAAAATAAATGTCAAATGTCCTTTTCCCTTGAGAACAATCCACTTATTTTGCCAAATGACTTATTCTGACATCTGGCAACAATAGAACTATAATTTATTTTAATCTTTATAAGGTACTTTCCTAAACACAACCTTGTGAAGCAAGTAATAAAAGTATTCTTATTTTCCTTTTAGAAATAGTTAATAACATTGTAGATGTAAAATGATAGTGATAATGAAACTCATTCATCTAAATCCAAATTCAGCGTTCTTTCCCTTGTACCATGCTGACTCATTTGTGGCTATTGCTCCTACTCTAAGTAAATCATGTAATGGATCTACTTCATTCAACTTAGTGTCACACAAATATTGCCACCAAAATATGGGTCACTTCCTCTGTTCACCATTTTAGTTTGCACAGTATTAAGGATGAGATATTGAACAAGATAGTAACAATACAATATAGAGAAAATAACTTGGGAGAAAGAGAATAATGAGACTTCTGTGTGATATAACCAAATAAGATAACTAGATATTTTTTCCCATCCCCATGACATGAGAGTGAAAGTTACAACAATTCAGGAAGAAGAAATTTCAGAGACCTTGAATATAAATTAACCAATGGGGAAAAGAAAAACAATAACAAAAGGAAATATGACCTTAAAGCTTTAGTAAATGAATTTAGATGTCTATGAAAAAATACTACAAAATGAAGGAAAATGATGAAATGAGATCCAAGTGGAATTTGAGAACATGGAATCACAACATGCTATTCTTGAGTAGTTTAAGGGAGAAGGGAGAATTTAGAGATTAGAATTCATATGTTACAAAGGAAAAAATAGAACAACTTGAGTGTACAATGTCAAGCCTCACTAACAAAACAAAATAAAGAACAATAGTTTAGAAAAGCAAATATTCAGAAGTTTAGGAAAACACAGAAAAAAGCAGAATCAAATAAGCCCCCCCCCAAAAAAACCCATCAAAATATGTTCACTAAGCTATCAAAACATATGAATCTCAAAGATACAATCATAGGTCTCCCAGAAGAATATAACAGGGCAAAAAGTATTTTTTTAAAAAGAACAATCCAAGAAAAACAAAAAGATTAAGAAGAGAAATCAATTAATTAGAAAGTGATATTAAATCTTTTTTTTTTGAGTTTCAGATTTTTCTCCCCTTCCTCCCCACCCCCCACACCTGCCATGGTGGCATACAATCATGTATAGGATCTGCAAACTCCTTCCTATTTTACAATAGTCTGGTTGTATAGGTGTTATAGCCGATGGAGTGAACACTGAGAAAAGAGAAACAAAAGCCAAAAATAAAAAGAATGGATAGCATGCATTGTTTCAGTCTCCTTTTAAACTCTGATCTTTCTGGATCTTTTTCTGATTGTAGACATCTCCTTCCATCCTGAGACTTGTATACTTGTCTTTTAAATCTGTGATGCTGAGAAGAGTCCAGTTTTTCAAAACTGATCATCACACATATGATGTAGCTGTGACTGTGTACAAATTTTTCCTGGTTCTGCTCTTCACACTCAGCATCAATTCGTATAAGCCTCTCCAGGTAAGCATGAAGTCAATCTCCTTCCCATTACTTATAGCACAATAATATTCCATCATATTCATATACCATAACTTGTTCAGCCACTCCCCAATTGATGGGCATCCCTTAAATTTCCAGTTTTTTGCCACCACAAAGAGAGGTGCAATAAATACTTTTGTACATATGGGACCCTTTCCTACTTCTGTGATCTCTCTGGGATACAACCCCAAAAGTGGTATTACTGGGTCAAAGGGTATGCTATTATTTATAGCCCTTTGGGCATAGTTCCAGATTGCCCTCCAGAATGGTTGTATCAGTTCACAGCTCCACCAACAATGCTTTAGACTTACAA
>CM053600.1:106455110-106471566 GCA_028646575.1 Pseudocheirus occidentalis | reverse complement strand
TAATGTAGCAGCTGCCAAATCCTGTGTAATCCTGACTGTAGTTCCACGATATTTGAATTGTTTATTTTTGGATGTATTCAGTATTTTCTCCTTGACTTTGTATCTCTGGAGTTTGGCTACTAATTTTTCTTGGAGTTTTCAATTAGGGATCTCTTTCAGGAAGAGATCAGTGAATTCTTTCAGTAACCATTTCTCCTTCTGATTCTAGGACCTCAGGACAGTTTTCTTTGACAGTCTCTTGGAGGATGTTGTCCAGGCTGGTTTTTTCGTCATGGCTTTCTGGTAGGCTGATAATTTTTAGGTTACCTCTCCTGGATCTATTTTCCACGTCAGTTATTTTTTGAGTGAGATATTTTGCACTTTCTTCTAATTTTTCAATCTTTAGATTTTGTTTGACTCTTGCTGCATCATAGAGTCCTTAGCTATGATTTGTCTGATTTTAATTTTTAGTGAATTGTTTTCCTCAGCTAGTTTTTGGAGTTCCTTTTCCTTATGTTCATTTTTCATTTTGGGGGAGATATTTTCTCCAGTTAGATTTTTGACCTCCTATCTTAGTTCTCCAATTTTGATTTTTAAAGATTTCTTTTCTTCAGTGAGATTTTTTTCCAATTTGGTCACTGTAGATTTAAATGTATCTCCTACCTATCTAATTTCATTTTTACAATCTCTTTTGAGATCCTCCAAGAAGGCTCTTTGGGCTTTAGACCAATTCACATTCCCTTCTCTGGTCTCCAGTGTGAATATATAGTCCCTGCTGCCTTCTGAATTTGTTTGTTCTTGCTCACTATAAAAAGATTTGATAGTCCTAGCCTTTACTGTTTCCTTCTTCCCCATTGTGAGCGCCTATGCCCTGGATTTTTAGAGTGGATATCCACTTCTGGGGTGATGAGTATTGAGTTTCTCAGGCTGGGAGGTAGGAGTTTGTTATCTGTAGGCTCTAAGTGTGTAGCCTGAGGCCAAGACCAAGACTCTCAATGATTCCTCTGAGTTACCCTAAGGCTTACAGAGTAATCTATGGGGGTGGGGTGGTCTGGCTCCTTCAGGTTTCTGAGACTGTGTCTCTGAGCTACACACAGCTCAGACAGCACAGCTGCAGTTGCTAATTAGTCTGGTGGTACTAATGCCCACCTAGATTTTCTTGTTAGGGCTTGCTGGCTCCTGGGCTTAGACTCTGTACTGTCTTCTTTCCCCTTTCCTCAGCCATGCCCAAGCCTGAGGCTATTTCTACTATTTGAAGATTTCACTCTGGGTAGGGCATTTAACTCTGGGCTTGTCTAGGTCAGGCAGGGGGGATGAGAGCAACTAAACTTTATTCCTCCATCTTGGCTTCTGGAAGTATGGGTGTGTGGTTTTAAACATCCAGGTTGCCCCCAGAAAAAGCTGATGACCCTGCTGTGGACCCTGAGTTTTTTCCTACCTGGTTTGATGATCCTCTGTTCTGTGGTGAGATGGCCAGTCTGTGTGAGTCTGCTGGCTGGCTGGGCCTTCTTCTCAGTCTGCTGTATTCTGCTCTCAGCTCCAACCTGGTATGGCTCCCTTGTGGTCAGCATTCTCCTTACCCAGACCTGAGTAGCCACTTTCCTGGGCTGGGAATCTGTCACGCTCAGTCTCACAATGAGTTCTGTCACTCTTAAATTTGTTCAAATTCGCTTTTTAGCCTTTAGCGACAGATTTGTTGGAGGAGCGTGGGAAGATTACTGCTTCCTTTCTGCCATCTTAGCTCCCTGCACTTTATTTCTTTATTTGCTTAAAATAATTAGTCTTTTAAGCTATTCCTAAATGGTTTTGTCTTTAAATTAATATCATACTCATGTTTACCCCAATCTTTCTTAAGAGATTCCCAATCATTAATAACAATCTTAGTAATACATTTTGTATTTTTACATATTTAAAAGTAAACAATCTGTCCTGATGAATCCATTATAATCATTCTTTGGTATGTGCCTTACATTTCTCTTGGAACCTATAAGTTGAATCTTCTATTAAGCTCAGGAATTTTTTTTGACAAAATTTTGAAAGTCTGAGAGTTTATCAAATGTCTTCTTTTTTTACATTCAGAATAATATTTAACTTTTCGTGGTATGTTATTATCAGGTGGGTCCCCAGCTCTTTTGCTCTCCAAAGTGTTGTGTTCCAAGACTGGTCATTTAATATCCCTGTTGTGAGGTCATGTGTAATTTTAATCGTGGCACCATCATATTTAAATTGTTTTAATCCTGATGATTTTAATATTTTACCCCCTTGAACTAGGGGCTTCAGAATTTGACTATGAGTTTTCCTCATAGGATGCCTTTTACGTGATAGTTGATGGATTTTTTCTATTTCTACTTTATGCTCTTGTTCTAATGTTTCAGGACAACTTTCTTTAACTATTTCTTGCATTATTGTATAAAGATTCTTTTTTTTATTGTAACTTTCAGTTATTCTGATTAATTTTATATTTTCTCTTTTTATCTATTCTCCAAATCTGTTGTTTTTCTTTTAAGATGTTTCACTTCCTCTTGTATTTTTTTTATTATTTGTATTTTGTTTAATTATTTCCTGATCTCTTAAAATTTCACTGGTTCTGCTTTGCCCAGTTTTCATTTTCACAGCGTCATTTTCTTCCTTACATTTCTGGTTCTCCTTTTCTAATTGATTGACTTTCCTTTCATACTCTTCTTGTTTTTCTTAAATTATTCTTATTTTCTTTTTTAATTTCTCCTCCATCACTGTAATTTGATTTTTAACATCTTTTAAAAGATTTCCTATGAATTCTTTTGGTGCTAGTCACCATTTAACGTTACACTTTGGGGCTTTCTTTACTTCAATATACTTCTCTGAAGATGAACCCTGGTCATCTCTACTCCCATAATAGCTTTCTAGCATTGTATTCTTTCTCCTTTTCCTGTGCATTTTTGTGGTGATAATCTAATTTTTGTAATTACCTTTAGCCCTGGGGTATGGGAAATTGAGCTTTTTGCCTCATATATTCAGTTCTCCCCTCTAGCTTTGAACCAAAGCCAAACCTTCAACATCGTGGCTTTCTCCCCCACTACTTCTGCATGTATTCTGTTTCCTTCTTGCTCCTACTGCTCTTTGTAGCACAGCTGGTTCTGGTGTTACTTCTCTGAAGAGGGTCCTTTGATCTTCTCAGGTTCAGATACCCAAATTCCCTCACTATTCTGGGGTAAAAGTTCCTGTAGCTGGGGCCATGTCAGCCTCTCAAGCCAACTAACCCCAGGACTTGCTGCTTGTTGTTTAAGAGGTTTCAGCTTGTTGTTAAAATACAAACTAGCCTGGAGAAGATTACTCTGCACTGCAAACAAACTGAGTCCTGGGATTTTTCTTCTAATCTTCTCAAATTGTCCCATGAAGACCCTGTTTGTGTCCCTATTTTTATTTTATTTCCATCCACACTTTGTTTGCCTTATGATGTTATATTAACTCTTTTGTTTGGGGAAATCTTGAGAGTTTGGAATTTTCTGACCAATCTGCCATTTTTCCAGAATCCTCTCTATGCCTAAGCTTTTTGAAGTTTTTAGCATTCATGAATTTTGGTCTTCATCAAAAACTTACTTGTCATCCATAGATAAAACCATATATTCTATATGTGTCTCAGTAGTTGAGAAATGATTTTCACTCCAGTGTGACTTGCAAGTGGTCATCTAACCTTCACATGAGGACCCCAAATACTTAAGGAAAAAAATATGTATTGGATGATGCATTTTATGTCTTTAAAATGATGAAGTGAAACAGATAGCTAGGATGGTTTCCCCTTTACAATTTTCTTCCTCCCATGTTTTCTTTCCTTCCATATTAATGACAGTTATAATTTTGTGGTTTTATATGAAAACAGTATAAGAGTGTAGAGAAACATAAATTTATGATAGGGAGCACAATTCTCAATTCCATTTGACATCTAACAGACCTTAAAATACTGTCATTTTCCTTTGTGCATTTCTGAAGACTATAATTATAATTCAATATTTAAATCTACTATTAGATTTATTGACTTTTATTGACAAAAGAATGACTGAAATAATCAAAATCATTTTATATTCTTTGTGTACCTGATTCAAGTGTTTTCCATTAAAAAAGACTATCTAGCACACAAGTAAACTCTTCAGTCCTATACATTTCCAATATTCTCTATTATTGAATCCAGTTCAAGATGAGATCAAGCATGTGTGCCAATTATTTCCAGCTATCTGTGTGATGGATTAGCTCTGTTCAATTTGAGTTGTAGTCTCAGCAAAATTCATTATAAAACAATGTACTAAAACCATATATTTTTTCCTGAGAAAATAAGGCAATAAATATATTTATGATACTTATGCTATATATTTGAGAAAAAAAATATTGTACAAAGAGTGGAAGATGAGGGGTTTTGCCTAGGGTTTTTAACATTATGGAACTGTCATCATTTATTTCACAATTCCAATTTTCTAAGGTTTATAAGTTAGGCCTGAAGTGAATAGAAACCCTCCCCTACACTTTGCACCAGAAGGTAATACAATAAGCCATATGCAATCTTACACCAAATTGATAACTATGTCACATACCAGATGGATTGAGTATATTTTGCTCAGAATAAGTCATTTTAATGAACTGAGTCAAAATAATGTTTTCATTATTTTATAAAAAGGAAATCACTGACTGCTCATTCTATTCCTATCAGGGACACATCTGTTTGAATAGTCAGTAAAGTTATAGCCTTATAGTAGAGGATATGGGTCTGGATAAAAGGAAGGAAAATGGAGAGAGGGAAAAAAATGAAAGACACTCTTCTGTTTCTGAATACAACCACATGGCAAACCATATGTGCAATGAACATGTTTTCCTTTGGCACAATTCAGTTTAGGTTGAAATATTTCTCTTCTTGGGGTATAGATAACCAGAATCTGCACAATCTATCATATATATTGCTTGATTTTATTAAAACCTAAAGAACCCAAATGATAGTTGTATATGTATAAATGATGTTGGACAATTTTCCAAAGATGGAAGGAAGCATCTAGTATTTTTTCCATGTCTTACGGAAGTAATGCAAATATGACAATTCACATTAAACTATGCATATAAATAAATATATATGTGATGAAACTATATATATATATATATATATATATATATATATATATGTTTCAAATATATTACCACTAAATCACCTAAGCAAACTGCTAATTGTTCCTTTTCTTGTGGGGTTTGAAACAGAGATGCATAAATAAAATCCCTAATAGCTTATTAAGTTGCATTTTTCTACAAAATGTAGGTTTTCTTCTTGTTCTTTCATGGTTGGTTGTACTCATGAGATACATATTTTTTTTGCAAATGTATATCTGAATACACATATAGATTTGAGGTAGAATATATATATATATACATATACATATATAAAATAATAGATGGATGATGTAGATAGATAGCTATGATTTGATGAGTATAGAGAAATTTTGACTGGGGAACCTCCCTCTACCAATACTATTCAGGACCTTGTTTGCTGCTTATACTCTTGTGTTTTCTAGAGTACTGAGAGGCTAGCTGAATTTTCAAAGGTCATATAGCCAGTATATTTAAAGATGAAATTTGATCCCAAGTTTTCTTATTGTTGTTGTTTTGTCTACCATTTCATCGTGTATGTTTTTGTGTGGGTTTTTACTCAAATGAATCTCTGATTTTACTGATTCAAAAATTCTTCACAAAGTTGCTGATCATAAGCAATCATCCTCTGCAACTCTTGTAAATGGTCTTCCAAAATATAACCACAAACAGGAGTCAAAGTTTTCAAGGTTTTCTTCACTGTCTTAAAAAATTCCATGGATACCAGTGGACAATTGTAGTTATCTACTTTTCATCATTGCTCTTGCCTCATAGCCAGTTAGACTTTTCTTGCTGTCATACAATTCCTAGAAAATGTCCTTTAGTCTTGTGCTTCTTTATATAGTTCCTTGTCAGTTATATATTGTGCTCTACTCACATCCACAAGGAAAATTTTCTACTGACTTTTGTGTATATTATACTTTGGTTTTTAAAGGGATAGTGCTCTAGATCTTGCTGACATAAAGCAACACAAGTAAAATGTTAGTATCTCAAGATCAGCTTTTTATTGAAAGCTTTGAGTGAGCTAAAGATCTTTTAAATTCCACAAAGCAATCCATACTGCTCTTGTTCTTATTTTGGCCTCAGATCCTTGTCCAGCAGTCCTGCCTATCATAGATGTATTTATTACTGGGCAAGTTATTTGTTTGTCCTTTGAAACACATATTGAAATATGGTCTAGATGTTTTCTTCATACTAATAATATTTTCTGTGTGGATATACAAACCAAATTAATTTGAAAAATTAATCATTTCTAAAACTAGATAAGCATATGCACTACATGGAACAAAATGTACATAATATATAATTTCATAATTGCATAATTTACATATCTCTGTATATAGGATCAGTTGAATATGAAGGGATGATACTTTAAAAGGTGAAATTCTGAGGTGGTAGAGGACTAGAATGAGAGGAGACAGGGAGAGACAAAAATGGGGTTAATCATCCCATATAGAAGAGGCAAGGGATAACTGTTACAAGTTTACTTTCATTTGCTCTCATTTAATTTGGCTTAGGGAAGGAATGACATAAACTCTAAACTGGCTATCTTGCCACACAAGAGAGTAGGGGGAATGTGGATAAAAGGCTGGATAATGGAGGGGAGGGCAGTGTTGGGGGTATAGTTCCTGGAAGCACATGCTTCAGTAAAGGGATGGGGACAGGGTAGAGAACAGAACATGGTGGGGGGGGGAACAGGATAGGAAGGAGGGACATATAATCAGCCCCTCACAATATGCCCATTGTGAAGATGTCCTGCATAATTACACATGTCCAGCCTGTATTGAATTGCTTGTCCTTCCAGTGGGGGTTAGTGATGAGGGAGGAACCAAAAGAATCTAGAATTTAAAGTTCTACAATCAAATGTTAATATATGCATATGATAATAATAATAATTATTATTATTAACTACATGCAACTGGTAATTAAGATATACAGGCGCTGAGGTAGGGAGACCCACCCTGTCCTACCAGAAAGTTAAAGGGGTGTTGGAGGAGGACATAAAAAAGAGCAGATTGGGGGAAGGGCTTTATAGTGGGATTGCTCTTTTGGGGTTGTGGGCAGGGGAAAGACGGGGAGCAAATTTGTAACTCAGGAAAGGAACGATGTAAACAAGAAAATAAATAAAAATTTAAGACTAAAAAAATAAAACAAAAAGAAGAATATGTTAAAAAAATAAGTAAATAAAATTTTAAAAAAGAAAAAAAACTACCAGTAGAACTACAGACCAATTTCATAATGAATAAGTTCAATAAATTATGTAAAATGCTGGCAAGGAGCTTAAAGGAAAAGTTTATCAGGACCATACATTATGACTAAGTGGTATACAGAGAAAGAAGGGAGAACTTGTTCAATATTAGGAAGCCTATCAGAATAATTGACCATATTCATAACAAAATAGACATATGAATATGTTTTTTGTTCTTTTTCGAGAGGTAGTTGGGGTTAAGTGATTTGACCAAGGTCACATAGCTCGTAAGTGTTAAGTGCCTGAGGTCAAATTTGAACTCAGGTCCTTGTGTCTCCAGGGCAGGGAATCTATTCACTGTGCCACATAACTACTCCAGAAATCTTACGAATATCTCAATAGAAGTATAAAAAGCTTTTGACAAAATACGACACTCATTCTGATTAAAAAAGCAAGGGACTAATCTGAGCTGTCCTTAAAATCATAAGTTGTGCCTACCTAAAACCATCAGCAAACATTTTGTATAAACGGACAATCTAGAAGCCTTCTCGATAAAGTCAGGGGTGAAGCAAAGATGCCCATTATCATCACTACTATTCAATATTGTACTAGAAATGTTAGCTATAGCAAGACAAGAGGAATAAATAAACAGAAGGAATTCAAATTAGGCACGAGAAAACAGAATTATAACTCTTTGCCTATGATATCATGGTATACTTAGAGAACCCCAGAGAAGCAACTAAAAATTAATTCAAATATTAACAACTTTAGCAAAGTTGTGGGATAGAAAACAAATCCACATCAAGAATCAGCATTCCTATATATCACCATCTAAGTACAGCAGAGATAGAGAAATTCTATTTAAAATAATTTCAGATAATATAAAATAGTTGGGAGTCTACCTGCCATGAAAAACTGAGGAATTATATGAGCATAATTATAAAATACGTTTCACACAAATTCAGATCTAAACAATTAGAAGAAAGGAAAACAATTGCTCATCAGTAGGGTGAGACAATTAAATACAAATGACAACTGTATTTAAATCAGTTTACTTATTCAGTGACATACCAGTCAAACTACCAAAAATTACATTATAGAGCTAGAAAAAAGGATAACAAAATTATTCTGGAAGAACAAAATGTCAAGAGTATCATTGGACTTAATGAAAAAAATATGAAGAAATATGATCTAAATATATCAAATCTCAAACTGTATCATGAAGAAGTTATCATCAAAACTATATTGTACTGGTCAATAAGTAGAGTGGGGGATCGTTGGAATAGATTTGGTATGTAAGACTCAGTAGAAAATGACCATCCTAATCTAGTGTATGATAAACACAACAACCCAAACTTTGAGGAGAACTCACTCTTTGACAGAACACTGTTGGAGAAACTAGACAACAGTATGGCAGAAATTAAGCAAAGACCAACATCTTATATTGCATGCCAAAGAGCAAAATGAGAACATGATTTAAATATAATGGGCTGTATGATAAATTTAGGAAGCAAGGAATAGTTTAACTGTCAAATCTATAGAGAGAGGGAGAATTTATGACTAATCAAGAGATAGAGAGCATCACAAAATTTAAATGGATAATTTAGATTACATTAAATTTTAGAAGTTTTGCACAAACAAAACCAATATAACCAAGATTAGAAGGAAAGCAGAAAACTTAGAAAAAAATTATAGGAAATGCCACTGTTAAAGTCTCATTCTCAAACATATAGGGAATGGAGTCAAATTTATAAGAACATATCTTTCCCCAATTTATAAATTGTCAAAGGATATGAATATGCAGTCTTTAGAAGAAGAAATCAAAGCTCTTCATAGTCAAAGGAAAAAAATGCTGTAAATCAACATTGATTAGAGAAATGTAAATTAAAATATCTCTGAGATACCACCTTGCATCTATAAGACTAACAAAAGTGGTGAATGAAAAAATGTTTGAGGGGTTGTGGGAAAATTGGAACAGCAATGGTGCATTTGTGAATTGGTCAAACCATTTGGTATTGCAGTTAGGAACTATGCTCAAAGGCCTATAAAACTGTGTATATATATATATATATATATATATATATATATATGCAGTTTTGACACAGGATTATTATAACTTAGTGTGTATCCTAAAGAAATCAAAGACAAAGGAAAAGGGCCTCCATATACAAAATAATATTCATAGCAGCACTTTTTGTGGTGGCAAAGAATTAGAAATTGTGGGGTTAACCATAAATTGGGGAATGGCTCAACAAATTATGGTACATTATGGTGATCAAATACTATTGTGCTAGAAGAAATGATGAGCAGGATAATTTCAGAAAAACTTGCAAACACTTACGTGGAATGATGCAAAAATGAAGTGAGTAAAACCAGGAAAATATTGAACACAGTAACAGTAATATTACACAACGACCAACTGTGGACCACTTAGCTGTTGTCAGCAATACAATATTTTATATATTAGTGTAGCAGCAAGCACTTTAGCATACCCACGGTGGCTGCTAGCACAGGATCTTTGATCTGCTTTTCTAAAGGAAAGCAACTCAAAAAGGGTTAACAATCTTACTTTAATCAATCAAACACATATCATTTACCCAGGCCATGGGGAAATGGTCAGCACCCTGAACTTCAGAAAATTCAAACAGAAGTCACAAGCAGACAAAAATACAGAGAGAGAAAATAACACAATTCAATACACAGGGCTAGCTGTCTGACCATTACATCAGTATTTAGTTAGTCACCAGAGAGAGAAGCACCAACATCTGGATTTTCAAAGCCAGGAGTCTCATTTGGCCAAATCACAGAAATCTTCCCAAAGTTATCCCCAAAGCAAAACCTCAACTTGGAGGTATATATAGCCTTCTCCAGGGTCAAAGAACATCATAACACTCATGATCCACTTGACTACAAAGTAACACAAGTTGTGCCTTCCTGAAAAACAAGTGTCCCCAAGAGTAAGCTTCTCCTGTGGGTTCTGCTCTATGCTTCAGCAAACTCTTCCCACCACAGGCTCCATTTGATCACATTCAGCCTATTAGGGGGCAGAGTTTATTTTCAAATCAGGAAAGATCCTCAAGTTCAACTTAGGCTTATTGAGGAACAGGGAAGATATTTAAATTCCCATTACAATTACAATTCGGCAGTCCATAAACTACACAATTACACTTTACCGATTGCTGGAGCTGACAGAACTATAGGATCAAAGAGTTTAAAGAACTGGATAATCTTTAGAAACATACAAATGTTGGAGGGGATATGAAGAAATCGGGACACTAATTCATTGATGGTGGAATTGTGAGCTCATACAACCATTTTGGAGAGCAATATGGAATTGTATCTGGGGATGTATTTTAAGCAACCTATAAACTTTTCCCAAGCAATATCATTACTTAGTCTGTTTCCAAAGAGAATTAGAGAAAAAGCAGAAGAACCTATTCTTATAGCAGCCTCTTGGTGGTCACAAAGAATTTGACCATCAATTGGGGAATGGCTGGAAAAGGTGTATGGTATATGTTTGTGATGTAATACTAATATGATATAAGAGATGATAAGCTAAGTTATTTTAGAAAAACCTGAAAAGACTTGCATAAAATAATGAAGAGTGAAATGAGCAGAACCAAAAAACACTGTATACAGTAATGTCAATATTCTTTTAAGAATAACTTTGAGGAAATAATTTATTTTGGCTATTATAAATGCTCAACTATAAAATATATATGAAGAAATATGTTATCTTTATCCATGGAACTATGCAAGGGATATGTACGTATGTATGTATGCATGTGTATATGTGTATATATGTTGTATAAAATGTATGTAATATTTGTATTCAGTGTATATAATATACATTCTGTATATACATGCATATTCTGTACATACTTCCATTTACAATTCTTTCTCTGAATACATATAAGTATGTACACACATGTAAGTCCTCTATTTGTGTGATATATGTATGTATACATACATGTATATATTGTACATACACATCTATTTGTGTCTAATGGTAATCATCTCTATGGTGGGGGAGTGAAAAAAATTACATTATAATTTTGTTTTACATTTAAACAAAATAGCAAGTCATATATAGTAGATTGATAGACTTACATGCAATCATCTTTTTTATTGTACTATGTTATGAAAATGCTTATTTTATTCTATAAATTAAAATAAAATTGAAAAATGAGGAAATTGGAAAAAGAGAAATAAAAATTAGAAATTGAAAAAAAGAAAAAAAGAAAAAAAGAAATACTATGGCTTATCAGCTTCATTTTCAATATGTGTGATGTGGTCAATTCCTGTCTCATAATTCTGATTCTGAGAACTGGTTGCTTACGAACTTTAATAATATTTTGTTGCCATATTTTAGTACATTTATTTCTCTTATTTATATTTTTTCACTTTCAAATTTCTCCTTTCCTTTCTCCCCATCTTCCTCTTATTGAGAAGCCAAAATATACAATGCAGATTAAGCATATGAAGTCATGCAAAGGAAATTCCTATATTATTCATATTTAAGTATGTTTGTTCAAATTTTACTAACCCATTATCAGTGGTAAATACATTTGTAGTTATTTATCTCATAGTGATGAAAGATATATAGCACCTTATACTCCTACTTTACTTAATTCCTATAAGTAAGAACTTAAGTTTTCAAAATTATATTCAATCAGAATTAACCAAGAAGCATTTGTCAAGCACCTTCTATGCACCACCTACTGTGCTAGTGACTGAGGACAAAAACAAAAAATAAATAAATTGAATTTTCAAAGAGTTTATATCCTAAGTTAAAAGCTGCAATCTATGGTCATAGGGGAAAAAATTACTACTGTCATGTGAACTTATTATTGAAAGTTGCTTTAACTAAGTCTGTATACATATATATCTATCTCTATATATGTAATAATATTGTCCAAATTGATACCTATTTTCATGTATTCCATAAATTCATGTATACCTTATAATAACTATCAAATAAATAAATACATTTTGAGTAAGAATGAAATGAGTGCCTTTTGAGACTTTAAATGGGTAAGGGCACATCATGAGTGATAATGTGAATTATTACTCCTTCAAAAGAGGAAAGCACTTTTGTAGTTAAGGGATATGACCTGATGAGCTGCATCTGTTCAACATATTATTGCAATTAAAGTTCTACCAACTGTTAATGGTAATTAGCATATTTATTAGCAGTTCTAGTTAAGAAGCAGACATCTGAATGGGCTATGTGATTTAAAATTAGTCTCTTTAGGTTAAAAATGATTTCTCCAAATCAAACTGGACGTCTCTGACTACAGAAACTTGAATCACTAAAAATGTTTGGAAAATTCGGGAAGGCATAAAGGGTGATAGGAAACAGTCAGTGTAGGAATTGTAAGGTTTGTGCATGCGTGTGTGTGTGTGTGTGTGTGTGTGTGTGTGTATAAATACAAAAACTCTATGAGGTAGTTGCTTTCATTATTCTCATTTTACACTTAAGGAAACTAAAGCAGACAGAGGTTAACTGATGTGATAAGGGTCAAATATTTACTGAGCACCAGAAACTACATTTGAACTTGTCTTCCTAATTCCAAACCTCCTTTTCTATCTACTGTGCTGCCAAATATCCCATGTACAAGATAATGTGTGGAAAATAAACATATAAATTAACTGTCAGTAGTGTGTAACATAAAATGTTGCATTCTCCAAAAAAATACCTCACAACATACAGTCTTCACTTGACTCTAGACATAAAACTCTTCCTGCAAGAAGAGTTTTTGAGAAAACTTCTGAGAAAAATTAGGCAAAGAAGGAGTCCAACAGACCAGGCATAAAGAGATAGGGGAAAAACAAAACGAAACAGTATTGCAAAGTGCTAAAATAGGACAGAGTCTGTCAGCACAGAACATTGGCTAAAGATATATTTAAAGAAAGAAATCCTGAACCCAAATGTTAAGAGATGGCATAAGATGCAGTGTGTTAGATAGACGGATGGATACTTTCAAAAGGAAAGACAGGGACCGCTGCTAATTTCCTCCAGATTTTACTCTAATAGCTATTGCTCTGAGAATACATTTCAGCCTTTAGCTCACTCCACTTTACAATCATCAAATCAAATCTTAATATTTACATGAAAATGATGTGACCATAAAACCCTATTTTTTATTTTTTTATTCAACAGTTATTCACTAAATGTCATAGCATACAAAATTTTAGAGGAGAATTTAAATTAGTTACTGAAGGAAATTCAGAGTAAAACAATGCTAGAGGGGGAAGAAGGAGTCCTAACAAATTCTTTTTATTTAAACGGCAAGTTTTAACAAAGTGACCACAGAGTCCGAATAAAAGTTTTAAGGAGCTTTAATTTAGCCAGATGGCTGGCTGTCTCCATGCTAATTAAAGGAGCAGCAGCCTAACGCAGAAGTACAGAACCTTTTATTCCATTCTCCCTAATTGTCTAGGGTTTGTTACCAATATTAGTTGTCATCCAGGTACAGGGGATCTGTTCTTTGTCTCAAGGGACTGTAAACAACTTACGGATTGATGAGGAGTTGGGTATGGGAACTAGGAGACTGCAATTACCTCAGTACTGATTAATCAAGAGCTGGACATAGGAACCAGGGAAGTGTGGTAACCCCACTATTGATAAATGAAGAGCTAGGTACAGGAGCCAGGAGAGTGAATAAAGGATTGGGCATGGGAATGCAGACTCAGGCACATAGCAGAAGAAAATAAGATGGATTACCTGAATGCCTTTCCTACCCAGCACTGGCTGTTCTTATTGATTCTTATCTTGGGTTCATTCCAAGTTTACTGGGCCTGCTAATTATTGGTTCAGTTTGGGTACACAGGGCTTACTGATTTCTAATTTCGCAAAGTATAACTTTCTTGTTTCCTGACTAATCTCTTGACTCCTACCTTGAGTTCCTGTGATTTCCACTTAACTAGTTCCGGACTACTTCATTATGATACAAAATGGTGTTGATACCTAAGCAAGGAAGAGCCAAAACAGAGAAAGAAAATTATGGACCAATTTCCCTAATGAATATTCATGCAAAAATTTTAAAGAAAACATTAGCAAAGAGATTATATAGCAATTTATCACAAATATAATACACTTTGTTCAGGTGGGATTTATACCAGGAATCCAGGACTGGTTCAGTTTTAAGAAAACTATAATTGACCATATCAATAACAAAATAACAGAAATCATATGATTATCTCAATGGATGCCGAAAAAGCTTTTGACAAAGTACAGCACATCTTCCTATTAAAAACATTAGAGAGCACAGGAATAAATTGTTTTCTTTCTTTTTCTTTTCTGTATTTTGACTTGAACATGAAAACATAAATCATAATAAAAAAGAAAAGCATTATAAACTTAAATATTAAAAAAAAGAAAAATAAGAAAAGAAAAAACATGGCATGCACAGAACATAAGAGGTTATTCACAACATATATCAATAAGTTTCCATTTCAAGAAAGTCTATATATTAATCACATGTTATGTGGAAAGCTGTCCTTCTTTGCTTCTTTGTATATTTTCTTTTCTTCTCTGCTGTACTCTCTTAACTTTGTTCTATCCCACTCCTTCTTTCTCCTCCCCCCTCAGGATACAATTAAGTATGTATATATTTAAATATAGATAGACATAAGAATATGCATATACATATATACACATACATATATCAACATATGCTTTCCCTAAAAAATTCTATCCTTAACATTTTTTGTTTGTGTGTATTTCTTTTTCCTATCCTTCCTGACTCTTCTACTTTACTTCTATCTGCTACCTTGACCTCCTATTACTTAAACTATCTCCCCAACATTCCCTCACTTATGCTCCTATTCCCATTAGTTCCTTTGACTTATTCACTCACCTTCCCTTCTAAATATCCATCCCTTATCCTCCTAAGTATCCCTTGCTTGTCCTCCCATTAAGATTAATCTAAATACCATTTTATATCCCTCTTTAAATTATTCCCTCAACTTCCACTGTAAAGATCCCTCCCTTATCCTCTCCCCCTCCCATGTCCCTTTGGCATTGTATTTTTTTTTTCCAAATTTAGAAGACTTTTATACTCGTCTGGAAAAATGCCTACTAGCTATGGATTGACTTAGTCCTCTTAGAAAGGACTTTGAAAACCAAATAAGAGAAGTGGAGGAAAAATTGGAAAGAGAAATGAGAATGATGTGAGAAAGTCATGAAAAGTGAGACAACAACCTGACTGAACAAAACAAAACCTTAAAGAGCAAATTAACTCAGATGGCAAAGGAGGCCCAGAAAGCTAATGAGGAGAAAAATGCCTTAAAAAGTCCAATTTGCCAGATGGAGAAAGAGTCTCAAATGCATTCTAAAGAGAATAATTCCTTCAGAATTAGAGTGGAGCAAGTGGAAGCTAATGAATTTGTGAGAAACCAAGATACTATTAAACAGTTACAAAAAAAATTTAAAAATAGAAAGCAATGTGCACTATCTCCTTGAAAAAACCGCTGACCTGGAAAATAGATCCAGGAGAGACAATTTGAAAATCATTGGTTTACCTGAAACCCATGACCAGAAAAAGAACTTGGAAAGCATCCTTCCAGAAATCCTCAAAGAAAATTGCCCTAATGTTTTAGAATCAGATGGCAAAATAGAACTTGAAAGAATTTACCGATCATGTCTTCAAAAATATCCCGAAAAGAAACCTTCTAGAAATGTTATTTCCAGGTTTCAGAATCCCCAGTTGAAGGAGAAAATATTACAGGCTGCCAAGAGAAAACCATTTGAATACTGCGGAAGCACTATCAGGATAACCCAAGATCTGGCAGCTTCTGTACTGAGAGATCAAAGGGCCTGGAATATGATATTCTGCAGAGCAAAAGAGCTGGGATTAAAACCAAGAACCACCTACCTAGCAAAACTGAGTATAATGTTCCAGGGGAAAATATGGTCATTCAGTGAGGTAGAGGACTTTCAAGCTTTCTTGATGAAAAAACCAGAACTGAACAGAAAATCTGACATTCAAACACAAGAAGCATGAGAAGGTGAACATTGGAAAGAAATCATAAGGAACTTATCAAAGTTGAACTATTTACATGCCGAGATGGAAAAACAGTAATAGTGACTTATGAAATTTTTCTTAGTATGAGGATAGGTGAAGGGAACTCAAATGTATATATATATATATACCTACTCATATGTCTATATAGGAAGGTATA
>CM053600.1:106408589-106454610 GCA_028646575.1 Pseudocheirus occidentalis | reverse complement strand
AGAGAGAGAGAGAGAGAGAGAGAGAGAGAGAGAGAGAGAGAGGTAGGGAGAGAGAGAAAGAGAGGGAGAGAGGCAGAGAGAGTCAGAAACAGACAAAGACAGAGAGAGACAAATAAAAGGGAATACAGTTGGGTTGGGGAGGAGAACTGTCACCACCAGTCACTCACTGAACCATCTTCTTGAAGATAAGGATGTAAGTGGAATAATGGTATCACTTTGCTTCTAGACTGAAAAGAGAGTGGTGAAATGAATGACTAAATATGAGACACCATTAATTCTTTTCCATTACTTTTGTTATAATTAACCAACTTTTTAACATAAGTACTAGAACCCTTTTCTGAGCTATACCTGTGCTCTGAAAGAAAATTTTTACTTTTTTCATTCTAAATTTCCAAGTTGAGAAATCTGAGACGGTATTGACAGTGTTGACTCTTTGTAGAGAGAACTCAGTTTTGAAATTAGTTGTTCTGTCCCTCTCAACTAAACAGAACTCCCTCGTTAGTCCAGCCACGTGTCCCATTACTGGTCTATTTTTCCATGATTTATGTTTCAAAAATCAACTTATTAAGGGAAATGCCACATTATTCTGCCCTGCCCCATTCTAAATCACTGCTATAAACTGAAAAAGGAGAATATTATGAAATAGAACCAAATGTTCCTGTTTTTTTTTCAGAGCATACAATATATTTCATGCTCTCAAGACTTAAGCTACTTCCTAGCACTGAACATACATTTAGAAAACAATCTTTCAGTATTATTATATAATAGAGTTCTTTGTTGAACTGTACAAATTAAAATAGTACCTACTGTGTACTCAGTGGCCAAATTTTTATCCCTAGATGAACTGCAGAGACTGACAAACAAATTTCCTCAGTCTGGAACTTTCTAGTGAGCCTTCTCACCCCCTTGACATAATAATCTTTACCAAAACTTCTAGTTTCGCACCATGAATTTCCCTGACATGTTTGTGCAAAACAAACACTCTTCTCTCCAAGGCATCTTATTAGGTGGGAGCCATTTTTCTGTAAATGACCCCTAGTGAACTGCAGCTAGTGTCCCTCAGCATCAATTTTTCACCTCTCATTGGAACAAAAAGACTTATTTGCTAAAGGTGGAAGATTTCAGAGACCTGGGAAAGCTGTCCTGTCTCTTGGACTCTTCATACAGATTTCTTTGATTGACTGAGATGAACTATACTCAGGTCATTCCCTTATCTGTCTCCTGTAACATATAAAACATTCCCCCCCCCCAAAAAAAGACTATACTATTTTAGTACAACCACCTATGTTTAGAAATAGTCATCTTTTTTGTTTGTTTTATACAATGTTACTTTGAGTAATGTTTAGACTATGAATTTTACCCTGGGGTGCTGGGGTGCCTTTGTAATATTTGGGATGCTTTTGTCTGTAACCTCAGTTTGTGAAATCATGTTTTTGTGTTTGGGTTTCTCTGTAACATCAGTTTGTAACAAGCCTGTGGAATTAACTTGTAAAAGTCAGACTTTTCCCCAGACATAAAGGCATTAACTCTTCCTCTCCCCTGCCCCCAGCCTAAAAGTCTTTTCCATGAGCCAGCAGTCTGCCTAGATACCATACCCATGAATACATCACCCAAGTATTTTTAGAGAAATACGTATCTCCTTTGTTCTAAGTGGCCAGCTGCACCTGAAAACCTTGAACAACATTATCAGAAGAGATAATTCCCTCCCAATATGGTACCTCCTGAATCCCTAATGAATCTAGCTTCGAAACTTGTGACAATAAAACCTATCCTCCCAACAGCCATATTGGACCTATTTCATTCATTCTTGAGCAAAAGTAAAACCTAGTGACATGTCAAGGCAAAAACCACACCTCCTGGTAGCCCCCTTTCGGGCTTTCTCCCAGTGAATTATGGGCAATATGCCTGTGCAGTTGATGTAAAATTTGCATGTCCTTTTAAGCACTGACCACTCCTGAACACTTCCCAACCCACTCCCTAACTCCACCCTTGCCCATCTAGTTAGCATAATTAACCTTTGAATGACAGTTTTATGGCTTTTAAAAACTGTGTCTCTGGTCCCTGCACTTTGGAGGCTATCTTTAACCTTCTCCTACCCACTACAAAGCATAACATTAAGCTTTATAACTATGCCTTAGATCCCTGTAAGCTTGCAGGTCATTTTAAACTTCTCCTGCCCACTACTAAGCCAGCATAAAAATAAACTTTTACAACTCTGTCAAAAGATTTCTTGAGTCCTGTGCAATTCTTTCCAGACAAGAACCCTCAAGGGATTCATGAGATTCCTCAAATACCCACCTCTTCCCTATCTCTTCAAGAATAAATCACTTCTTGTTTCACTTTTAGCTCTTTACTGCTATTATCCAATCCCTATTTCAAGAACCCTAATTAGTGCATATCAAGACTTTTAGTTTTCCTCAAAAATTCCACTAAACTACTCTGTAAAAAGGAAGCAGCTTTGGTACTGAAAGATTCTGTTCCCTCCTTAATAAAAAAGAAAAAGGAAAGAAAAATAAAATATATTACTAAAATATTAAGTATACATTGCTAATATTATCACTGTATTCCAGGATTTCTTAAGTATGTTTCATTGTTTCATAGAAGTAAATTAACATTAATCAATAATGTTAGAGGAAATATTTATTAAGCAACAAATTGTTGCTGACAAAAGCCTATCAACAATTATTTGAAAAGGTAACAAATGTCCATTTGAAATAGAATTATTGAATCTTTCTGGCTCAGGTTTTTGGCTGAATTGAAAAAGAGAAATTCAATATTTTTGCAGAAATTATAAAGATTTACATTAGTTAACATTAATAAGTAACATAATGGCAGGCTATCATGAAACTAGGACATACTTATGGCCAAGATACAATAGCCCACTGAGTTTTGTTATTATTGTTTATGTTGATTAATATATTTTACTTCTTTCTTTAATATTTAATGAATCTAAGATGCATAAACCAATGGCATAAATTTGTTAAAATAATTGGCCTTGCAAAGAAAGCATGTGGCTGATTTAGAATGCAAGATTTTAATGGCACTACTATAACATTTATGATTTAATTATAGGTAATAATTATTAGAAAACTATTTACCATTAGAATGTATTCTCATCTAGTGCTTATATTACTCCCTTAGTATAAATTAATCTCTTCAAGAGGAACATTAGCTTTGTAATAAAATTAAGTTTGGTCCAAAATTTCTTTAGTTTTATTCATCCACTCTCCTTCCCCTCAAAAAGTATGCTCATAAGAGTGGTTTTTATAGCTATAAAGATTAGGCATTATAAAACCTACTATTCTTTGAAATGTGTAAAGATCTTATTCAAATATGATATATCACCATTAGTTAATACAACAGTTTTTATTGGTTTTGTTTACTGAAATCCCAACTATCTAGCTGGAAGAAGTAAATACTAACTAAGCTAACAAAAAGTAAATTATTATTTAAAAAAAAAATATATATATATATATATATATACATGCACACACACATACACACACACATACATATATTTGGAGGGAGGAAGGCAAGACAATTGGGGTTAAGTGACCTTCCCAAAGTCACAAAGCTAGTAATTGTGGTCAAGTGTCTGATGCCAAATTTAAACTCAGATCCTCCTCACTCCAGCTGTCCTGTAAATTATTTTAAAAAAGTATTAAGATAAATATTTCAAAGTAACTTAGGGACCATGGTTAAGTGGATGTATTTACTTATATTATTTTAGCAACATTCCATTCCTATTTTATCCTTTCAGGTATAAATACAGAAAAGTATGTTCACTTTATGGAGTAGATGTGTTTCTGTTATTTATACCTTAGCAGCATGTTTGGGATATCTCATTTCATTATGGGTTAGGTTAGGAAATAAACCAAAGAAAGCTAAATGAGAACAGCCATGGTCATGAAAAAAACATTGGTAGTAAATAAGGATGCTATCAAAACATCCTCTGGGAAAGAAGCCTAGAATCAAGGTGGCTAAATTTAAAGAGGTGAAAAAAAATTCAAAAAGTTTCCCTCCAATGTATGTATTCTTCGCCTTTGTTTTTCCACTGCATTTAGGAAAGGAGGTAGTGGATAGGGATCTGAGATGTCTGCCCATTGGAACCCAAGGTCTATAGGAAGCACATTAACCTGCAAATTCTGTTGCAGGGATCCAACTAGTACTTTCTCAATGGTCTTGCTATCCCTTTCATTTGACTTGTATCCCTGTTGCAGCTTCTGTATAGCCAGCACAGTGTTTTATACCTTCAATTACATGGAGCACTAATGGAAGTAATGGTTCAAATCATGTATCTATTGTTACATTGAAATGAAATGGGGATTTGCTGCCTAATTGGATTGTTTTGAAGAAAGTATAAACCTTCAAGAAAAAGAGAAAATGCATGTTATTACTCAAGGACACCAGATTGTATCAAATGTAGAGGCAGTCTTCTATTTTTAGATTCTATTGGTAACTAAATCACAAACTCTTTTAAACTTGAAGGACATTCTCAGGAGTTGCTGAGATTTACCACACCTCACTCCTACCTCCCAGTAACAACAACAACAACAAATGTATATACTCTTAACTAGGCTAATTAGTCTTTAAAAAAAGGTAACATTTCTGGACAATAGCACCCCAGTCCCAGGGAAAAAAGCAAACAACAAAAAAAAAACAAAGCCCCCAAACAAACAAACAAACAAACAAACAAACAAAAAACAAGCTTTCCAGCTTAACAGGGCCTTCTAAAACTTGCATTTAACTGATATAGACTTCAAGAATAGAGTAAAAGGGATGGAGACAAGAAGACAAAATCAAGACATGGATTTGCCTGAATTTTCTCAAATTCCCTTTGAAACAATTTTAAACTAACACCTCAAAATGAATTCCGGAGCAGTAGAACCAACAAAAAGACAGGGTGAAACAGTTTTGCTGTCTGTAACAGTAATTAATTTAGCAGATACTTAGCTGTTAGCAACTAAGGGCTAAGTACTTCTGTGAAGAAACAGAAGATATGAAAGCTGTCTCCTGTTGCTCACATAATAGGAAGGGGTTGGCTGAGACAGGAAGCCAATATGTGTTTGTATGTATATAAGAAGATTCCGGGGGCGGCTAGGTGGCGCAGTGAATAGAGCACCGGCCCTAGAGTCAGGAGTACCTGAGTTCAAATGCGGCCTCAGACACTTAACACACACACACAAAACTAGCCGTGTGACCTTGGGCAAGTCACTTTACCCCAACTGCCCTCCAAAAAAAAAAAAAAGAAGATTCCCCAGAGGCAGACAGTGAGAATCAAGCATTTCCCTCCTGTTGGCTCCTGGTGGAGGAAGCAGAATTTTCACAGCATCTGGAAGTTGGCCTGCTGAACTGAGAACTGAGTTGGAGCTTTCTATGAGACCAGAATCTAGTGAAGGCTGAATTTGCTGCCGAGGAGGCCAACTGGATGGCTGAGATTTCTTCTGGGTACTAGGGCCAGTTGAACTGCTGAAGGACTGAAGAAGCATGACCTGGATAAGGCTTTGTTTGTTTGTGGCTTGGTTGATCTTTGAGTTCCTGGCAACAGAAGTTGTGAAGGTTTTGAGATGTGCTGGACCCTATGAACTTCAGTGTGTACCAGGAACTGCCCAGAGGACTGGACAAGGACCTGGGAGCTGTCAACCTCTGAATCCAGGTGACTGTTTGGTAGATTCAGGTAGGAGCTAAGACCATGGAAGGGGATCCAGGGATCACCCCTAGTCAAGATGAGGAAAAGGCCTCTACTTGGATATTGATAAAAGTGAAGTTTACTAGAGACCGAGGGATGGAGGGTTTCTGTAATTCTCTAGCAACTGTATTTAGTGATACTTAGTGGCTGATTGTTAGATAAGTGACTGATTAAGTTAATCTATAATTGCCCCATGAGTAGAAGATTGATTATTGTATTGTGAAATGATTGGATAATTAAGGAGGCTTTCTTCCTTAGGGAAATCTGAAGACTATTCTTTTGTTCCTTGTTCTAAATACTGTTGACCAGTTTAGTGAAAACTCTGTGGCCATTTTAATGTTAAGCTGTTGTGAACACTATATTTTGATTTTCTGAGATAAGATGTAATGTTGTGAATATTATATTGTGATTTGTTGTGAACGTTTGCCTTGACTTTCAGTGGAATAAATGGAACATTCACTATACTGTATAATTAGAACCTTAAAAGCTGTGCACAGTAGCATTCTTTTGAGAAGCTGCTCGTAATGCATGGCATTACACTGTCCAAGACAACTCAGAAGTTTGTCAGTGAAGGTCTCTTTTACTGATGTAAGAGTAGAGTACAGTACAGAGAATAGCTGCACTCCAGCAAACCAGCAGAGGCCTTGCCTTGGGAAATCAGTAAAGGACATCACTTGGCAAGACAGCAGTCCTCAGAAAGCCAGGGATGGTACTGGCCTCAACAAACCAGCCACAAAAAGGGCCCAATAAGCCCAAATGCCAGCAGCAGGCCTTGTAGGTAACTGAAAGGCAGCTTTCAGACCTCTCAGTCCACAGAGGGCAAGAGATTCAGAAAACTTGTCAGAAGGAGATTACAGGGGACCAGATGCTAGTCCTCAGTGCAGGACTCTATTGCATTACATATGGGAATACAGGATGAAGGACTCTGTCACAGTCTCAGAGTGATGAGGAACACTAGTACTCTAAAGCTGACAGTCAAAAGTAGTAGGGATGCTAGTCACAGTGTCAGGGTGGATATAGAGTACTTGACTTTATTCACAGACCACATAGGCTTAGAGAGCCATGACTGCACCTTGGAAGAACTGAAAACTTGCAGACCCGAGAATTAGCTCTGAAAATAGCAACATAAAAAAACTAGAGGTTGGTATAGTACCCCTCTGTACTGAGAGCAAAGCCCAACTTTAACATAAAGTTGGAAGTTTAAAAATAGACTGGAAAAATGAGCAAAAAAAATGAACCTGACCATAGAAAGTTACTATGGTGACAAGCAGATCAAAAGATAAACTCAGAAGAGGACAGTGACATATTGGTCAACAGTTTTCTTTATCTGGTTTTGCTCTTCCTGCTTTAGGCATCTGAAACATATTTGTGTCATAAAAAGAATTCAATAGGACTCCATTTTTTGTCTGTTTTTCCATATAATCAACAAAGTATTGAGTACATTGTTCCTTAAATGTTTTGTAGAATTTCCTTGTAAATTTATCTAGTCTTGGACATATTTTTAAGAAATTCAATAATGGCTTATTCAATTTATTTTTTTTTAGATGAAGTTATAAGTATTCTATTTTCTCTTCTCTTAATCTGAACAATTAATATTTTTTTTGCAAATAGTTATTAATTTCATTTAGATTGTCAGATTAATTGGCATACAGTTGGGCTCCTTACTAATAGCTGTAATTTCATTTTCATTGCAGGGACTTCTTCTTTTTCATTTTTAATTCTTGTAACTTGGTTTTCATCTTTTTTTAAATCAAAGTAACCAACAGTTTATCATTTAAAAATTTTTTTTCAGAAACCAGCTCCTAGTATTATTTATTATTAGTTTGATGGTTTTCTTATGATTAACTTTACAACTGTTTCCTTTGATTTTTAAGATTTAAAATTTGTTTTTTCATTGGAGATTTTTAATATGTTCTTTTTCAAGTTTGTTTTTTAAGCTGCATGCCCAATTCACTGAACTGCTTTTTCTCTATTTTACTGATGTAAGTTTCCCCTCTAACTATGGTGATTATTAAAATTGTTCTAAATCACTATTGATTAGAGAAATGTAAATTAAAGAAACTCTGAGTAACACTTCATACCTATGAGATTGGCTGATATGAGAGAAAAGAAAAATGACAAATGTTAGAGGGGATGTGGGAAAATCAGGACACTAATACACTATTGATGGAGGTGTGAACTTGGAAATATGCCCGAAGGGATATAAAAAGGTTCATACCCTTTGACCTAGTACTATGTCTAGAAAAAGCCTATATGTACAAAAATATTCATAACAGTTCTTTTTGTAACAGAAAAGAATTGGAAATTGAAGGAATTTCATCAATCGATGAATGGTTGAACATTGAGATATATGATTGTGATACAATGATATTGTGCTACAAGAAATTATGAGCAGCATGCTTTTAGAGAAATCTAATGGAAAGACTTACATGAGCAGATACAAAGTGAAATGACCAGACCCAGTAGAACATTGTACACATTAAAAGCAATATTGCATGATGATCAATTGTAAATGACTTAGCTATTCTCCACAGTACAAAGATGCAAGACAATTTCAAAGGACTTAGGATAGAAAAGGCTATCTACCTGCAGAGAAAAAACTAAATCCAGATGAAGCATTATTAATTTTTAAATAATTTATTTTGGTTTTGTTTTGTTTCACAGCACGACTAATATATATTTTCCATGACTGCACATGGATAACCTATATCAAAATGCTTTCTGTACTATGGAATTTTTTTCTTATTTTTGGAGAGGCAAAGGCAAAGCAATTGGGGTTAAGTGACTTGGATAAGGTCACACAGTTAGTAAATATGTCAAGTGTCTGAGGCCAGATTTGAATTCAGGTCCTCTTGACTCCAGGGCTGGTGCTCTATTCACTGCACTACCTAGTTGCCCCTGTCTTAAGGTTTTCTTATGGAGGATCTCAATAGAAATGGGATTCTCTTAACTGTATATAAAGATCCCTATGCGTCATATATTAACTTGGTTTTCTAAAAAATGTAGTAAAAATCATCTTTGGGGGATCCTATTTCTCTTACTTATTTAATGCATGTGGTGAGTGAATAAGAAGCAATGAATTCAGAACTGATATAATCTTCAAGAATGCTATGAAATCAAAAACAATATAGACATATCTGTGGGTTCAGTTTATCTTGCTTTCTCCAACAGGTAGGATAGGGGGAGTGAAAAGGATTAAATTCAGAAATTAAAATTGCACTACAATATAAAAAAAATATAGTTGTGGCACCAAAGTATGATTTTTCAAAGTTTTGAAAATGATATTAGTATTAATTTATAATTTAATTTAGGAATTATTTTCAATTGAAGAGCAACTAGGAAGTACAATGGATAGAGTACCAGGCCTCTAGTCGTGAAGACTAATGTCCACGAGTCAGTCCTATCTCAGACACATACTAGTTGCGTAACCCTGGATGAGTCACTTAACCCTGTTTGCCTCAGATTCCTCATCTGTAAAAATGATCTGTAGAAGGAAATGGCAAACTACTTTAGTATTTTTACCAAGAAAACCTTAAATGATATAGCAAAAAATTGAAACTATTGATAAACTGAATAAAAATTCATTTGGAAATACTACCCCCAATAAACTCCTAGACTTTTTAAAATATTAAAATATTTTCATTTTCAAAGGCCTTTTAAGTTTACTTGTTCACTCTTCCTAGTCTAACTAAAATATTCACCTTCCTTGAATAAGGAATTAGACTCTTCTGAATTCCCTAAAAATTAATCAGAACCTTTTTTTTCCCCAATACATATGCTTCTTTGGCTATGTAGTAAATACTGCCTTCTATAGATGACAAAAAAATCCATGTGTCTTCTAAATCAACAGATGTTCCTTAATACAATATATAATGATGGGCATGTGTCATTAGGTGTCTGACATCTATCTGCTGTCATTTATATGTTTTTTACTTCAAAAGATTTATCTATCATTTATATGTGCTTATAATTTTTTTTGTATTTTTCTTGGCATTATTTCTTCTCTTTTAAAAGGAAAATGTTATTTGTTACATGCCCACCTTCAGTTCATGAGAGTCAATAATGTAAGACTTATTTTTGGAAAACTTGTGAATTGTATTTTTAGATATTATCAACTGCTGTTAGCACCTGATTTATTTGAAATGTGAACTGTTAATTAATAGAAGATTCAATTATCATCCCTTTCTAGCTTCTCTAATTTAGAAACAAAAATGAATCTTTACTTCATATTGCTTGTAAGGTTGGCAACTCATATGGATGTGATGCTGCTGCTGCTGCTTAGTTAACTAGCAGTTATATACTGTTTTATAGTTTACAAAAATCTTTACAAATATTCTCTCATTTAATTTCTGCAATGGTTCAGAGAATTTGGTGCTATTATTTTACAGATCAGGAAACTGAAATAAATTATGGGTAAGCAACTTGAACGTACTCGCAAAACTAGCAAATGGCTGAGGTTGAATTTGAACTCTGGTCTTCCTGTCTGGAGGCCCAGTGCTCTATTCTACATGCCATCTGGCTGTGTAGTGCTCAAATTGTGCTTTAGTATCCCCCCAAATTCCTTTTCTTCTGACACTGTATCAAAGGAAACTGTGAAATATTGTTATCTTCTTTCTTATTTTAATACTTGAGTGGATATATTATCTCAAAAAAGTGACTACTTCTTCTGACATAAGATTTCAGTTCACTAAGGCATCCTCTTGGCCAATGTTTGTTTATATCTTCCCATAAAGCTTTCACAGATGCTTCCAGCAATCAGTTGGCCTTTCCTTAAGATCTCTTGAAATTGCATGGATATTAATGGAGCACAAAATTCATTTCCTGGCGATTCCTCACCATTGCTAAACAATTGGCCCACCTCCTTCCTATTCAGTTTCTAATGTCACATTGTGATCTTCCTCTTTGCTTACACTTTCTTGGCCATATGAGGTAATTTGTATTCCATTCACTCCCTTTCTGTTGATTTAGAACTTTAATTCTCAGGATGTTGTATCCTTCCATGACTTACAATCCTTCAACATACCCAGAGAAATGTTGATAGTAAAAGGTGACTCTTGATTTCAGAGACAAGTATAGGATTGTTAAAAATTCTTCCTGTTAGTAATATTTTCCAAAAATAGAATTCAGCCTGTTTTCTTCCTCTTGTTAAATGGTGATCCATGGTTTAGTTATAGTTTTTATCCAAGATCAGTTTACTATGGCAATGAGACCTAAGGAAATATCTCCATCATATTTTGGGCATCCCCTGTACAGGATTTATGGAAGGGCATTTATAAGAAACCCTTAGAATTAGAAAATACAAATGGGGAAGGGAAGGGGAAGTTGAAAGGAAATGGGAAGGGGAAGAGAGGGCTCTCATATTCTTTGTTACTGACCACCTTGACAATAGAGATTCCTAAGTATAAGGTAAAGGTTAATAAAGAACTGTTCACATGTGTGATGCTGTATATTTCTTGCAAACTTCACCTTAGTAAAACATTCCCCTTCTTGGCGTGACAGTACATATTTTGCACAAGATAATAAGACAGCATGATATAATAGATGGAGAGTTGACATTTCACTGAAGCAAAGCTTAGTTCAATTCTTACCTTTGATGCCTATTGGTTGTTTGACCACATTTAATTCATTTAAACTTTAAGTTACCCAGGGAAAATCTCTGAAACTGCCAAGTTGTGGTAAAGAGAATGCGAATTTCCTTCCCAAGTGGGCTCCACATTGATGAAAAAGATTAAAAATGATAACTGTAATTTAAGTAATACCTTATATTAAGTGTTATTTAGTAGAAGGAAACAGTGACAAATTAGGAGATAAATTTTTATTCTTGTAATGGTAGAGAGGAGGGTTTATTAGAACCCTATGACTTCCCCTATGTCATTACAAGGGTTTAATCTCCCTTATGAGGATAATATATTATTTGGGGAATTTTATACTTTGCTCTGGAGGCCAATTAAACTCAAAATAAGAGGTTAAATATCCAATTCTTAGTAGGTTTCTAAAATTATACTCAATGTCCTTTTGTTTTGGACTCAATATTCTACTGATACCACTACACATTAGTCAGGTTTCAGGAATGCTATAATTGCTATTCCAAACAATCTTTGTATTTAACGGCACAGGCTGCATCTTGGAAGTAACATTATCACTTGCATGATTTCTGATTAGCAGTGTACCCTCAAAAACAGATGTTTATATACTTAATGACATTTCTTTGAGCTTATATAGTGCAAATGCAATGAATTTTTTCTAATAAAATCCAATTTTAGTAATTACAAGATTTAGGATGCATTTGCTACTACTCATTTTAAGTTTTGTTTTGGTTTTGAAGCTGAAAAATCTACATAATACCTCTGGGAGGCAAGCAAGTGCTATTATCTTCTAGGCCCAAACAGTAACATTTAAGAAAAAGATTAAATATTTTCCCTGAAGGCTGCAAAGAGGGTCAGTGTCAGGAATAGGATTAGAACTAAGTACTTTATGATTCCCAGAGCTATTTTTAGATGATTAGAAAATAACTTTTGCAGCCTGACCTCATTAACCAAACTGGTGGGAATGTGTTTGAATGAGACTTAAACCGTGGTTTTGTCCCATTTTAAGAGACGCTAGAAAGTCTATAAAATTCAGAGTCAATTTTAGAATATTTATTAATTGTTTAGTTTCTATCATATAGCATATAGCTAAGAGAATAATTACCACCCTATTGGAGACAATACTTTATGAAAATCAGTAGGATTGTTGGTATTTATCCTATCCTATCCTATCCTGTCCTGTCCTGTCCTGTCCTGTCAGCCTATTCCATCCCATTCAATACTATTCTATTCTCTCTCTCTCTCTCCTTATATATACATGCACATACATACACACATATGTATATGTGTGCCAAATAGAATTTTGTCCACTGTTAAATGTTATTAGTCTCAGATACAATAATAACCATATGTTGATTTATCATCTATCAAACAGGAAGATAAACTGAAAATTGTACTTTTTTCTATAAAGCACAGACTTCGCAATTTCTACTTAATGAACAATTGATTAGGTAAATATAGCAAAAGAGCCAAATTACAGTCAGTCTTCATCTTTCATGGGAATTATGGTTTCAGAAAATGGCACAAAAGTAAATTAATGTTGATACACTAAACCTGTAAGAAATAGGGATTTAGATTCCTATGACTACCCATAACTATAATCTTACAATAGAGAGTGCTGAAAATACCCTTTTCTGCATTTGGTTGTGGTTAGCTAGATCTAGAGTAGAGTGCTGGCCTTGGAGTCAGGAAGTCCTGAGTTCAAATGTGTGAAGCCAGGCACTAGCTGTGTGACCCTGGACAAGTCACATAACCCTGTTTGTCTCAGTTTCCTCATCTGGAAAATGAGCTGGAGAAAGAAATGGCAAACTACTCCACCATCCTTGCAAAGATAACTCCAAAAGGGATCACAAAGAGTTGCGTACAACTGAACAACAAATAAAAAAGTGAGCATTTGCTGATATACTAGAATACTGATACATTGAAAAATACACTTTTCTGTATACAACTCTTTATAACAATTCATTAATTCTGATATGTTCTTTTCCTAACACAGTAATCATGAAATAACCCATAAAAATGCAGTACACAAAATAAAACTAATAACATGAAAGACATTTTTTCTTGCTAGAATTCTGTTCTAACATCTCAACAACAATTAAACATTATTTTAGATAACATTAATTTTTCTTAATTTGTGAAATCTATATTATAATACATACTATATAGCAAATGCAATTCTTAAAACTAAAACATTTTTTAACCTGAAGCTTGTCAATTGGCAGTTAGGGGCCATGGTATTATATACTATACTACTGTAAGTCTCTAACTTGCCCTCCCTTTGAAAAACAAGGGTGAGGTTGCTGGGATTTCAGTTGCTGCTTCTGAAAGGGCTTTATAGTTGTGATAGCTTGACATCCCTTCCAACACTCTGTCATTCATGACTGGTATGTGATATTGGAGACGATGAAGGATCCACCAGCTGAACAGTAGCTGCAGAAAATTCTGGCACAACGTTTATGTTAAGAACTTTATTTTCTCACTAAGCTGCATCACTGACTTTGCATACTTGGGCTTAGAGTCCAAAAGGCTTGAAATACACTTTGGATACAGAAGTGCAATACAAAACTTGAGTTTTAAAGGCAAACAATGACAATATACAATGAATGAATGGGGAATCTTTACCGTGAAGAATGCTAGTGAAGTGACTAGTAGGATATCAGCTGTTCCATAACTTACATGCATGAAGCCTCTATTTTTTGTTTTCTTTACTGCACATAGTTGGGAATGTGCACTGTTGCCAACAGGAAAATTAAAGTGAGTTTACTGATGAAATCATATGTATATTTAAAATTGTCAGATGTTGTGGATTATATCTACCTACTAGCAGAAATCTGCCATAAACATATGAAATGATATCCTTGCCATTCTTTGCAACATGTAGGTGAGAAATATGGACCTTTCCATATCTTTGGATCCCATTGCAGAGGTAATTTGTTAGTTTATAAATCTAAATATGCAGTCTCCACCCCCAATACAAAAAGTAATCTATGCTGTGATTTTAGATTGTGTCCTCTCCCTATATTAGACAGCAAGCTCCTTGAGGTCAAAGACTTTCTTTTGTCTTAGTATCACCTGCACTTGACACAAATCAAATACTTGTTGACAAACTGACTCTCCCCCTCTCTTACACATACACATATACATCTCCATCTATTGATAGAGAGTAGATAGAGATAGATGTGTGTGTGTGTGTGTGTGTGTGTCTAGTATGGTGGTTGTTGATGCATTCCTTTTTATAAGATTATTTTGCTGACTTTGAAAAAGAGGGTTAAATATCATTCACTCATTCTCTCTTGAATCCAAGTACAATATGTGTTTAAAATAAGATTCTCTTTATTTTCAAAAGGTCCATTACAGGGTGCTCCTAAGTTGAAAGTGAACTACTGATTTTCCTATAAATCTAAAATAAGTTGCAACTAAAGGAGGTACTGTGGAACTCAGGATAAAGAGTGGGCCTTAGGGTCAAAATACCTATATTCAAGTCCTAACACTTCCGCATAATGGCAATAGTTGCCCAAGTGACTGAGCTACCAATGCCACTCAGCATGAATTGAGGGGGTGTCTTTGTTAGGAGTTCTCTATACCAATATAATCATAGGGCTGAAACAAAACCAAAACCAATAACCAAAATAGGTAAGTAAGTATATTAGCATAGAATTAAAGATTTAGAATTGTTAAGATACCTCTGCATCTGGACACTTCTTTAATGTTATAAACTACAGAGAAAGTGCTTGGTGGCCTGAATTAGTGGAGAAAGTTCTAGTTTGGAAGATTTGTGTACTGATTAAAACACAGTTCTGTCAGTAGTAGTAGTAGTAGTAGTAGTAGTAGTAGTAGTAGTAATAGTAGTAATAGTAGTAGTGGTGGTGGTGGTGGTGGTAGTAGTAGTAATTTGTTACTGAAAATGTTCTAATAAAATATTTGTCTGTGAAACTGATTAATTCATACATCTCTTATCACTATCATTCTTTCATATTTTGTTTATTATTTATTAACGTATTTTGTTCATTTTGCTCAATGACTGTAATGATACTGGAATTTGAAGATTTTCCATGCCCCTTGAACTTGCTATCATAGCTGGAAAAGGTGGAGCAAGAGAAAGCTGGAGCCAAGCTTAAGTTGGTGCCTTGGTGACTGGAAGCAGTGGCAGTGGCAGTGGCTGTGGTTGCAGCCTGAACTCCTTTTTCTTTGAGCCTGCCAGAATATCTGCTAAGGACTCCTGCTGAGGATTGTCAGGGACAGGAACTGCAGGGGGCATGGAATTGCTAGGAATAGGTGGCCTGAACACTGAGCAGTTGCATGAGGGAAGAGAGGAGGATCTTTGCCTGAAGTAGCCTGTGCTGTTTTGAAGGCTTGTGAATGTGTTTACTACATTAACTATATGGGCCAACTTCATAACTACTGTGTTGGCTTTGACTGTCCTGTTTTGGGACTCAGTTTTCTGGTATTTAAATAAATATTCTAGCCATATTTCTCATGTAGAGAGCCTGTTACATTTTGTGATTAATAAGCATATCAACATACTTACTGTAGGCATTATGAATACTGCTTTGGTGATAAACTAACCATCCAAGAGCAGAATATAAAATTAAATTAGAATTCTTAACCAAATCTATATTTCAATTTTGGTGGTTATTTAAGAAGACAGTGCTTTAGAATGTTAGCATGTATAGTATAAACTATAAATTATTTATAATTTTTTCTATTAACTCTTTGGAAATATTATACATCAGTTTTCTCCTAATCCTCCATTTATCTAACATATCACCCTAATGTAAAGTTATATAAAATTATATATGAATATATATATATATGAATATATATATGTATATATATACTGTTCAAAGTATCCAGAAAGTTGGAAACAACAGAAAATTTCTTTATTATATTAAAAATAAAGTATAGATTCTGAAAATATTGTTTGATGAGCTTGATTTTCATTTCTGGTAAATTTACAGAATAAATTATTATAACCATTTTGAAAAAAAAACATGCATTGTTCTCTAGTAGTCAACATGAACCAACTAAAAATAAACCCTATTTCCTTTTCTTGATGAAATTATTTAGTTGGTTGATAAAAATAATGCAATAGGACATCACTATTTTTCAAAATAAATTGACAGAGATAAACAATACATTTGTGGACAAAATGATTAAATTTGTTTATGAAAATCATTAGATTCACAATTGCTCAAATGGTTAAACTCAAGTATTGCTATTAATAAATTGGGATCAACTTGAGAAAGGTCTGTAGGGCTATATTATAGTGCTCTGTGGTTGATTTTGTTCCCTTATGTAATGACTTGTGCACAAATATATGACATACTTATTAAATCTGAAGCTGAAAAAAAACCTGAAAAGGCTGGTCAAGGTAATAATTAATGAAGCTAAATTCAAAATATATCAGTTGTTGGCATGATGATCCATTTGACTATGAAAAGGATAAAAATTAATTCCTTTGTACTGGTCTTTAAAAACTAGTTGAACAGATTTGAGTGAGAAAAACTGTCTTAAAAGTAGGGCATGTGAAAAATATGCTTTTGTTCACTCATATGGTACTATACCACCTAATACAGCCTTCTCCTCTATTAATAGATGTATAGGATCCCAAATGTAGAGCAAAAACAATTCCACTGTAGTTCCTGTTGGTGTGATCCACTTAAGGTATACTATATTCTAGGCACCACAGTTTAAAGAAATTTTCAAGCTGAAAGAATTCAGAAAATTAAAACCAGGAAGGGAAGTCAGAAAACTGCTATTCATTCAACATTCAACAAACATTTATTGAACTCCTACATTATGCAAGATACTGACTTAAGAGCTTAGGGGGTTACACAGTTAAATACAATAACATTCCTGAAAAAGAAACTGAAAAGATTTGGCCCCTGAAAGAGAAGTCAAAGGGGGAGACATCATAATTGTGTTCAAATATTTTAAGGGCTATCACATAGATGGAAGAATTGATTTTTTCTGGTTGCTCCAAGAGGAAAGAAAGAAATCCAATGTGTAGAAGTTATAGTTAGGTTAAGTTGGGTTTAACTGAACTACTTAATCTTATAATAGGCTTCTTCTCAAAATGGTAAGCTTTTCTTCATTATAGGTATTCAACCTTAAGCTGGATCACTTTTCAGATATGCTTTGTAGTATACAGAACACTAGACTTGGAAAGAGAAATATTTGTATTAAATCCCACATCAGTAGATATATGACCTTGGGCAAGTCACCTAGGTGTTCTGTGCCTCAGTTTCCATATCTATAAAGTGATAAGAATTTGGATTGAATGCCTCTAAGGTTAGTCATCAATGATCACATACAAGCAATTCTATTTTTGTATTTCATTGTGGTGTTTGTAAAGTTATTGGTTCTTGTTGCTGTTATGGGAATCTGAAGGTCTTCCCTGCCCCTAGGTCTTTGATAGGGTTATGTGACTCTGATAACTTTCCCTGATTTGAAAATATACTCTGCCCCCTAATTGGCTGAATGTGGTTACATGGAGCCAGTGGCAGGAAGCTTGTTTTTCAGGAATGCCCACATCTTAGTACTTTGAGATGGGGCATTTTGTCAAGAGCAGTGGTTCTCAACCTTCCTAATGCTGCGACCCTTTAATACAGTTCCTCATGTTGTGGTGTTCCCACAAACATAAAATTATTTTTGTTGCTACTTTATAACTGTAATTTTACTACTGTTATGAATTGTAATGTAAATATCTGATATGCAGGGTGTATTTTCATTGTTACAAATTGAACATAACTCACAGGTTGAGAACCTCTGGTCAAGAGGGTTGTGACATTCTCTGATCCAGAAGAAGGCTATATATACCCTGATGTCAGCTTTGGCTTTGGGGTTCACTTTGGAAAGAGTTGTGTGATTTGGCCAGAGGAGACTCTGGGAAGCCATTGACTCCCCGTCTCCCCTTTGAAAACCCAGATGTTGGTGTTTCTTCTCTGGTAACTAACTAGGTATGGATGTAATGGTCAGATGGCTGGAAGCCAGTCTGCTGATCTGTTTCTCTGTATGCTTGTAACTTCCACTTGTAACTTCTGTTTGTATTCTGTTTGTATTCTCTAAAGTTCAGGGTGGTGACTTTTCCCCCGAACTAGGTAAACGATATATGTTTTATTAAAGTAAGATTGTTAACCAATTTTGAGTTGCTTTCCTTTAGTAAAGCAGATCTAAGAACCCATGCTAGCAGCCATCCTGGGTATGCTAGTGTGCTTGCTTATATAGTTGCCTAAATAATCTCTAATGTTTTTCTGATATTGATATGCTATGACTCTATGATACCTTAGCTGTCATATTGTCTAAAAATTCCAGATAGTACAAGATTAATTCATGTACTTAATATACTCTCTAAGTAAATAAAAATTTAATGGCTAAGGAAATGTTCCTATATCAAACCTCAATTTACCTGTATACTACCTCCTACTATTGCTTCCAGCTCCACGGGGCTTAGGCAGAACAAGTCTAATCCATGTGGAGCTTTTAGACTAATTAGACAGCTTTTCTGTCTCTGTCCCTGTCTCTCTTTTGCACACACACACACACACACACACACACACACACACACACACACACAGCCTTTACTTAACTACATACCCCAAGTTCTTTGATTTAATATCATATGGTATGATTTCAAGGTCCTTTATCATCCTAGTTTCCTTCCCCTAGGGGATTTTCAAGTTATCAATACTATTTCTAAATCATTGTAACCAGAACTATTTGAATTATTTTATATATGATAGAGAGGATATGGACTTAGGGTAACAGAATTGTTTGGTTTTTTTGTTGTTGTTTTGTTTTTGAGCATCCGTACATGTTACAATAAATTTGCCTTTTTTCTCCCCCAGCCTCTCACACATGGAATGAAATATAAGAGAGAGAAAGGTTAGATGATTATTAATTAAGAAAACATTTTTATAGAGAAATGAGGGTTACAACAGACATGGAATGTTACATGAATTTTAAGAATGTTAGATTTATTTAATTATTTTACTTTATTACTAGAGATTTCTCAGCATTGGAAGTAATCTATAAGTGATTGTAATATAAAAACAAAATAACATGAATTAAAAACATATTATTCTACGTATTTTAGGAGCAGTACTAAGTATAATGGAAATAAATTTGACATTCTGGTAACTATCTTTTTTATTTTATACTTTTTTATTGACTTGCTTTTTTACTTTTAGTTTATAAGATTCAGTTCCAGAATCACTTGAGTTTCAGATTTTCTCCCCTTCCTTTTCTGCCCCCCCAATGGTGGCATACAATCAAGTATAGGATATGCAAGCTCTTTCATATTGTATGATAGTCTGGTTGTATAGAAGCATTGTAAACAATGGAGTGAAAAATGGGCACAAAATAAATAAAACTGAACATAGAAAAGAATGATAGCATATATTGCTTCAGTCTCCATTTAAACTCTGGTCTTTCTAGATCTTTCTCTGAATATAGATATTTCCTTCCATTCTGAGACTTGTAGAATTGTCTTTTAACTGTGTGTTGCTGAGAAGAGTCCAGTTTATCAAGGTTGGTCGTCACACATGTGATGTATCTGTTACTGTGTACAAATTTTTCCTGGTTCTGCTCTTCTCACTTTGCATGTATTTTTATAAGCCTCTCCAGGTAATTATGAAGTCCATCTCCTTCCCGTTTCTTACAGCACAATAGTGTTCCATTACATTCATATACCATCACTTGTTCAGCCATTCCCCAATTGATGGGCATCCCCTACATTTCCAGTTTTTTGCCACCACAAAGAGAGCTGCAATAAATATTTTTACACATACGGGACCTTTTCCCACTTCTATGATCTCTTTGGGATACAGCCCCAAAAGTGCTATTACTGGGTCAAAGGTTATGCCATTATGTATAGCTCTTTGGGCATAGCTCCAGATTGCCCTCCAGAAATGATTGTATCAGTTCACAGCTCCACCAACAATGCATTAGTGTTCCAATTTTTCCACATCCTCTCCAGCCCTTATCATTTTCCTGTTTTGTTATCTTAGCCAATCTGACTGGTGAGATGTGGTACCTCAAAGTTGTTTTGATTTGCATTTCTCCAATCAATAGTGATTTAGATGATTTTTCCATATGCTTAAATATATCTTTAATTTCTGCCTCTGAAAATTGCCTGTTCATAACCTTTGATTATTTATCAATTGGGGAATGACTTGTATTCTTATAAATTTTACTTAATTCCCTGTATATTTTAGAAATGAGGCCTTTATCAGAGACACTGGTTGTAAATATTCTTTCCCAATTTCCTACTTCCCTCTTAATCTTGGTTACATTGGCTTTGTTTGTACAGAAACTTTTCAATTTAATGTAATCAAGATTATCCATTTTGCATTTTATAATGCTCTCCAACTCTTCTTTGGTCATGAATCTTCCCTATTCCATACATCTGAGAGGTGTCACTATCTTTCTTAGTCTATCCCAAGAGAGCTTTAACTTTATTGGTTGCCACATCATACTGATGACTCAGATTAAGCTTTCAATTCTCTAAGAATATTAGATATTTTTCTGAATAAAAGCCCTTTTACCTCTTCTCATCTTCTCACCTTGTATTTGTGATCCTGACTTTTTAAAACCAAATACAAGATAATGCATTTATTGCTATTTGAATTTCATTTTAATAGATGTAGCCCCATATTTTAGGCCAATGCTCTAGAAAGTGGAGATCCTGAACCTCCAGGACTGAAAGGGATGATTGATCAGTCAATCAGAGGTTGGGAAAAAGGGTCATGCTCTCTCACACTGTCCCCTTCTGTGCCAGTTCTAGGTTTTTCAAGGTATATATGATCTAATCTCACTTGAGATGATAAACCAATATCTACGTAGGAAAAATCATTCCCTCTTCCTCTCCAGTTTATATACTTCTTGCTGACTGAGATTATCTTTTGTATCCCCTAAAGACTCTAAATTATGTGGCTATGAGAAAAAAGTAAGAACCCTGTATTCCTGTGACCTTGCAGCCCTCTTATTTTGGGTAGATCAGAGTGATAGGTACAGGATGGACAGGAATGTATGTATTGTAATCTGCATGAATATCCCATTACATTATTTCACCCCCAAAGTCCACTTATAATGTTTTGTACTCTCTTTCTGCTCAGGGTTAGAACTTAATTATAATTGTGAATAGTTTTGTGTGTGATTTTTGTTGTTTGATTCACTCCTCATTTCCTTATCCCATCATGGAAGAAGCTGGTACAAATGGATAGAATGATGACTGGATAGAGTTCCTTGAGTCAATAAAAAATTGTGTTTAAATCTAACTTCAGAAATTTACTAGCTGTGTAATCCTGGAAATATCACATTAAATGCATCATTTTCCTCATCTGCAAAATGGGCATAATAATAGCACCCATTTTGACAGAATTATTATTAGGTTCAAATGAGTTAACATACTCCAAAATTATTTTCTTTTAGTGATAAGATAAAAATATTTGGAGTCCACTGTCAAAACTCTTGAAGGATCTGAATCTGTCATCCAGCATATTAGCTTTCTTTCCAAACTTTGTGTCATTTGTACATTTGATAAACAAGCCAGTTATGTTGTTATTTAAAAGGCCAAAATAAGATTCCTTGGTATCTCCACTGGCTAATTACTTCCAGGTTATCTTAAGTCATCAACAACTACTCTCTAAATTCTATTCAAAGATTTCAAAATCCTCCTAAGTTGTTCATTTCTAAATTTTTCTAAATTTTTTCTACAGGAATAGTCATGAGAAATTTTGTCAAATGTTTCATTGATATCTAGGAAGAGCACGTTCCATTGGTATATTTAGTAAACTTGTGAAAAAAGGAAATAGAAGCTAGTTTGGCCCAAAGTATTCTTTTTTGAAGCTATGTAGGCTATCTGTGGTCATACTTCTATTTCTAGATGTTTACTTTCTATATCAATGGTGGAAAATGGAGGGTCATAAGTAGAATGCAACAAGAAGGCAAGTGTGGCTGTACTGAAGAGTGAGGTGAGGGGAGTAATGTATTAGAAGACTGTATAAATAAGAAGAGGTCAGGTTGTAAAGAGCTTTTAAAGTCATACAGAGAAGATTATAGTTGGTACTAGATATATTAGAGAAGCACTGGAGTTTATTAAAGAACTAACATTTAATAATTGTAGGTTCAAGCTTTCTCAACTGATGCAGCATATATATTTTTAATCTGTGAGTACTGAAAATAGCTACTGGATAAACTTTTTATCTATTGATATGTAAAATTATAAATTTCATTCATATGTCAATTGATGTGCTTAAGTAGCTCAGAGGGATATATGCTCATATCTAGTATTTAAGAAAATAACTTTGTTGGCTATTTAGAGGATGGATTGCAAGTAGGTAGGACAAATAAGGGTCTATTGAAAAAGTTAAGGTGAGAGATGATGATGACTGTGGAAAAGGAGAGAAGGGAACAGATTGTGAGATAATGTAGGCATAAAAACAACATGATTTTGTGCTGATTTGAAAATATAGAAAGGTTCAGAATGAAGTATTGATAATCACTCCTCAGTTTTGAATCTAGGTAACTGGAAGGATTGTGTTACCCTAAAAAAGTAAAAAGAGAGGTCTTAAAATTTTTATTGTCAAAAAATTTGAAGGTTTGAATAAAATCTTACAGCTTTTGGTCTCCCTGCAATAGCTACTTCAGTGCAGGGCAAATATATGGTACTTAATAAATACTTACAGATGAATTGAAGTTAATTAAATTTTACAGTTTTTCAGGGATCTATGCTGATTAAGTTTTATTAAATTCAGTGTCCTGAATGTGGGAAAAAAGTTCATTAATATTTCATTATTCTGAATTTAGTATATCTAGCTTTATTTATGAGTAATTCAATGGAATATTCTACTTAATTAAACTGTTTTGAAAATATAGATATTTTCTCTCAAAATAGAATGAAAATTATCAACATTCCCCCATTGTGTCATGTTGTGTCAGCTATTTATTTAGTTATCTAATGTTAGACCCATCCCTTGTTACAATTTCAGAGAATACATGCTTATTAGTTTTTAAAATGCTGATGATATATATTTAACACAATAACTATCATTAGACTATTTTGCCTCAAAACATGGAAATTTAGGTTACTATTTCTGTGTGGGATTCTATATTTCAGAATATAGATTCTGGAAGCATTTTATGAATTCATTACTCACAAAGGTATGTTTGGAACACACTGAGAAAATCTCATTGCAAAAATGTTGCCAAAACAAGTCTTGAATATCGACTTGCCAAATAGTCTTGAATCCTCAAAGGAAAGAGCTGAACTTGAATTAAAGTTTTAATGGACTATGTTTGGAATTCTTCAAACAGGGAGCCACACAATATAGGGAGAAACAGGAGGAAGAGGGCACATTTTATTAGTATATGGCTAGGCCTGGACAAAATTCTATGGTAAGGTCAAGGTTGTGTGGAATAATTATATGTCCCATTTTAAAACCTCTCCCAATTTCTAATATGCAGAATTTACTATAAATAAAACAGCCATTTGTTACTAGCTTTTAAAAGGAAAGCAAGTGGGACTGACCAAGTAGGAGGAAGCAATGTAGACTACCTCTCATCCATAATAACTTCAACAAGCATCTAGGAAGAATGGTAGACCAAATTATGTTTGGGAAAGTGGAAGAAAATAACAAAGTGAGGCATTTTTCCCCCCGGGTCAGAGATTAGGAGCCAGACCCAGCAGGGGGTTATTTTGTTCAGAACCTGAACTGTATTACAGAACCAGCATGGACCAACTTGCTACTATGTGCCCGCAGGGAGCAGGAACATGGGAACCAGTACTTGTATCTTTTGAGTTTAAATTTCTAACTCCAGAGGAGGGTTGTTGAAGATACATGGAGAATGTTTGATAGGGGAAGAGAAGGCCTGAACTTGAATGGGAGGCTGACCTGTAGTTATTTTCCAGAGCAGTAAATGGCGAAGGATCTAGCTCAGACCTAATCCAAGTCTATGTATTATTAGTTCAGAAGCAGTAAAGAAAAAATCCTTCTCACAGATTTGGCTAAAAGCTTAAGATGAGTGACTGGTAGGAACTCACACCAAGGGTAACCTGAACTTATATCAATCTGAAGCTGTAGAATCTTCCACTTAGCTACCTGGAGCACTGGCAAGCAGTTGTGTGCTGGAGCTCTGACCAAGAAAAATCCCCACAGCTCTCTTTTAACCAGACCTAAGAGTCAGAGGCTTAACAAATTTAGACCAGGAGGAAAACAATCCAAATTCAACTTAGATCTCTCAAATACTGCCCCTTCTTTCCTTCAAAACTTCCATCACCCTGGTACATCACTCTGCATGCATGGTCTATTTTAATGCTTAATGCATTTTTTAAATTGTTTGATTATTAGGACCAGGGAGATATATTTGGAAAAAGAAAGAATTCACTGGTAACCTCATAAAAGAAACCCAACATAAAAACTCTTAGGAATGTTAGTGAAAATTGAGAGTTTCTAGGTCAAAGAGAAAGTTCAACTTTCCAGAGAGAAGGAACTGAAGCACCAAGGAACTACAATCAGAATCATAAAGATTTAGCAGCTACCACTATAAAGATTGGTAGATCCTTAAATATGATATTCTGAAGTCAAAATATAGGGGATTACCATCAAGAAAAACACAAGCAGCAAAACTGAATAAAATATAAGGCCAAAAAAAATCATTAATGAAAATAGAGGAGTTTGAAGTATCCCTGATGATAAGACCAGATAATAATAGTAATTCTAAATTACAAATATATAAATCAAGAAAAATATGAAAAGTTGAATGAATACCTAATCAGGATGGGAATGCTCAAGGGACCACCAAATTTGGAATATTCATAAAAATCACAAATAGTCCTTTCAGCAAACACAGATTATAGTAGAATCCTCCATAGTGGTAATGACTGATCACAATATAATTGCCTGAAGACAGGTGGAAAAAGTGGTTTATGTCCAACTTTAAACTGTGATAACTTTTGTGATCATGATCTCATAAAACTGAAAGAAATTCTAGCTATGGAATCTAGAAAGATAGTGACTCATTGAGCTCAGCAGAGAGTAGAGAACAGAGAAAATGATTTCTAGGTTTAAGAGTCAGGGAGTAACCTTGGTCACAGTTCTCTACAGGCATGCCTCAGTCCCATTGTATTTTAAGCTTGAAACTACACTAAATAGAATCACCATGTGAACAAGGAAGAAGGGAACCCTGTATTGGGAGGAACTTTTTTTTAACTTCAGTTCTTGCTCTAATTTCTTAACAAATATTGTTTTCTATAATCTGAAAACAAAAGAATGTAAACTGACTCAACTAATTCATGTTAATCTATGGGTTAATCATGTTAATCTAAACTTAATACAAAGTTAGGTTTAGAGTTGGGAGAGCTAGCTCAAGTGTGAAAGAATTCACTTAGATGACTTTCTCCTAACCAAGGTAAGCTTTACTGACTGCAAAAGCAGAGGACTAGCCCTGGGAGACCAAACTAGCAATTTGCACAGAGACAGAGGCTTGTTTTTGTAAGGAGAGGATAAGGAAGACAGGGAAGTTTTATGACCCAGAATGAGGGAGACAAAGAATTTTATGGTCCAGGATAAGGGGGAAGTTTTATGGTATTATAAGACAAGGGGGTAAGGGGGGCAGGACTTTAGAATTCCCTCAAGCTCAGGAGGGGCTTCCCAAGGTACTGAAAAAGAAACCCTTAGGGCAATGCTTATATCCACATCATGTGAACAATTTAATTTTTCCTGAGATACATGCTTTATGAATGAAGTTACAGTTCAGTTAAATTCATTATAAATTCATTAATCACCTGCTATTTAAAGCACTGGGGATTCAAATACAGTAGAAAAGCTAGTCAAAGAACTTAGCTATCCCAAGTAAATGTCTAAATGGTAGAATATCAGACAGTATAAATAAAAAAATACAGATAGTGTAGAGTAATGAATTAAGCAATCTTTTCTGGAACTCTGCTGTTGGCCCAGGTCTTCTTCTTTGGTATCTACTGATTTTCACAGCTTCTCCTGTTGTATTATGATATATATCCCATGTTAGTAGCTACAGGAGATAAAGATGCATATTGGAGGACATCACAAGAATCCTTCTGTGTGTGAATCATTTTTTATCTTCATAGTTATGAATTGAATACTGTCTTTATTTCCTGCAGCTTTTTTGTGGTCTTTTCTTGCAAATGTTAATGATGTTTTATTCCTTATTCATTACATGAAGTAGTTCATACTTAAATTTTTGTGTTAAACATCCAACTCAAATTTCTTATCCATATTCACTGATTATATAGAAATATGAGATCATGTATTCTCAGCCTTATCCTCAGTTATTTTTCCTCTTGAATCATTTGTCAAAATTCTAGGTGCATGGGACAAAGACGACCCTTGCCCAAATAAAAATAAGCAGAGATATCTCCAAGAAGAGACAGGAAGGATTTATTCAATTATTTCCTCTTGCAAGAAGTGCTGTCTCACTACTAGAGGCAATCTAGTAAGTGAGGCAAAATACAAAATGCAAAGCTCGGTTATATACCCAAAAGACCACCCCTTTCCACCCTCCCTTATTCTGTCCTGTTCCCATTAATCAGGAAGTGAGTCACACATTCTTAACCACAAGAATTTGTTGGCATTACAGGTAAAATGTCAATAACATCAAAAAGCAGAAGGTACAGGTCTGGATAATACGGAAACAGACAATATATGACATCAGTATCATAACAGATAAATGCCATTTATATTAATAGATTCAAAATATAGACGTGACAGCAGCTGGAAGACATCCACTTTGTCAACACAAATATGAAAGTAGACAATATCTCATGAATAATGGGGATGTTGGGGACTTTGGGTCATGGTGACCTTCCTTGTTCCAACAGGAAGGTAGAAAATATCATATGAGTCATAGGGATTTTGGAACATGATGACCTGTCTGTTCAGCAATCTTTCCAAATTTGTTTTTGTACAGGTCAAGGGGAAACTAAGTCTGTAGCTAAGTTTGTGAAGCATGTACTTTCATTTCCTACATATTAGCTAAGCTCAGCAAAACCCTTCAATTCATGACTAGGGAAGTAGAGCAAAGGGCTTCAGGCTGCTAGATCTTTAGAATTTTACTAAAATACTTTTCAGATTTCTAAGATGTTACCTGAGAACTTTTCACCTGCCCACATGTTGGGTACTGATTTTTTTTTAAAGATGACTTATATATTCCTTCCTCATACTCACTTTCCCAATCTCCAGAAGCTTCTAGTTTTAGTTTGTTCATTTGATTAATTATTCATTACATTTAATGCGGTAACTGGTAGACAATTGTTTACAAGGACTGTTTAATCAAGTTTTAGAAAAAAAGATTACTAGAAATCATCATTAATCCATCATCTTGGATCCAAAGGGAATCCCCCAAATGCTTTCTTTTCTATTATATTTGTTCTTCTACTCTCCACAAAGCCATGCACAATACAGAAAAAAAGAAACATTCTAATCACTCCCTCTGTTTTAAATAGTCCCTCTATTTCCTTTTTTTTTATTTTATTTCACTACAACACAGCAAGTCAGTATCTAAAGTTGTAATCAAATGGAAGATGTAAATTCAAATACTACACTAGATGCTTACTAGCTGTGTGAGTCCCTTATCCTGTTTCCTTCTGTATTCTCAACTGTAAAATCAAGATAATACTAGTGCCTGCCTCCCAGGGTTGTGAAGAGCACTGAAAGGTGATGGTCATTGTGTTAAGGTCACAAGTTCATGCTAAGTCATCTTGAGAGATTCTGGTTCATATTTCCTCATACAACCTTCATAGAGAATCAAAGTAACATGCTGCCCATCTATTATTCTAAAGAAATGTTTCAATATAAAACAGACATTACCTATTTTATCTATCTCTCTATCTCTCTATCTATCCATCTGTCTATGTGTGTGTGTGGTGTGTATACATGTATACATTAAACATAAAAGACTGGTCAATTCCAGAGAAGAAAGAGCTTTCTTTTGACAAATATTGTATTGAAAAATGCCTGTGCAATTTATATAGATACAAAGGTGTCCCATGGGTCAATAGTAATGATTACTTTCCCAGGCCCCCTGAGGGGGGTTTGAGACTTATTCTTAGCCCGTCCTGTAACTTGAGGGTGCCTTAGTGCCCCTTCCCCTTATCTCAATATACCATGCAACCTATACCAAAAGAATTGCTTTTGTTTCCCTTATCCTGTGTTTCCTATCCTGTGTCATATATTTCCCCATCCTGTGTCATTCAACTTCCCCAGCTGTGTCATGACAATTTCTCTCTATCTTGCAAGCAACCACCTTCCTTATCTTATTTGTACCTATCTGGTCCCTAAATCTCCAATTCCCATTAGAAACTGTAAAATTACATCATCATCATATAGGCTATGTAACTTTTGTGTATGTAAGTCTGGTCCTTTTCCTATATCAATGCCTTTATTTTGCTCCTTGTTAAGTTTTAGGCCTGCATGCTTTTGTGTTAATAAAGCACCCTTTGGCTAAAGAGAAGGTCTGATTAAACTTCTTCAAAAATCTGAACCAGCTGTCCCAACCCTGAACCCCACAGAATTCTCAAGGGTAGAAAATGCAAAATATTCTAAGGAGGGAGGACTTGCCAGATTCATAGAACATTTAATAGAATTTTCTCTAAAACTAAGCTTTGTCAATTGTAAATTTGGTAAAATTAATTCTTTGGAATTCTTGAGTAGTTTCACTGAAAATCTGTCCATTTCAGGGAATGTATGGTTGTGACCCAAAATGAGGTTTAAAATGAAATGTTATTTCTCAAGTAATATGGAATCATTTTGGTGCAAATAAAGCAGTCTGATTTATCAATCAACTTAAACATGAAATTCAAAGATTGAGTTCTTATTCCATTACGTTATAAAAGGATAAATATATTTTCAATAAAACTCTACTGTAGTAAAAGTATAAATGATGTGTTTGATATAATCTGGAAAACACAAATACAGATATTTAATTGACTCTATTTGCTATATATACACGGATAACTTGAGATTAAGCATAAAAGGAAAGCTATATAATGTCTTGGCATACTTAGCAAGAATCACAGTGACCTTAGATTTGTGTACAAGAACAGAGGAGTATTTTTATTATAGTGCATGAAGTTGTGGAAGATAAGGAAGATGCCTTATATGAGAAGGATATGAAGTCATCCTGTTACTCTTTGTTTAGTAGGGATAATTTCCATTTCCTTATTTCACCCATTGAAATGACAGTCATCTCTTAATATTTCATTCCTTAACCTAATAAATAACTTCTTACACTAAGAATAAGTTGCAAAGAGAAGCAAGGGTTATGCAAACTGAGCCTCTTTGACCCAGCACATTAGAGGTAAGCAGAGAAGAAACCAGAAACACTAAAGAAGTTGGTTATGTTATTTTCCTGCTTTTTACCAGAGGGAAGCATGGAGATATCAGGGAAAGGAGATGGAAGAGTTGTGAGGGCAAGACACAAAGGAAAAGACGAATTTTAGTTAATGATAGAAGTTTCAAAGGGAAAGCAAGGACAAAGGATAAAAAGCAAGGGGAGAAATATGAGATTCAGAGAGAAATAAAAGAGGAAAAACTTTTTTTTTTCCTTTGCCAGGCTGTGATTCTTGAATCATAAAGATCAAAAGAATGAGAAATGGATGTTAGCCAGTCTTAAGATGAAATTCCAATGACTGTGGGCCCCACCTCCATACTCATATGATGATAAAGGGATTGATAAACAGAACATCTGAGCCAAAATAATAGCATCTTATTTATTTCCATGAAAACGCAGGAGGGCTGTGGAAGGTAAGAGGCAGATTAGGCTGGGCATATAGGTAAGATGAGTAAATGTTTGAGATTTGTTTATCCAGAAATAAATGGATTTATTTATCCAGAGATAAATAAATTTGTCCAGAGACAAATCCTTTAGGATCAGAAGCATTAGGTTTTTCACCCCACCTGTGACACATGCTAAATGTGTGACCTTGGACAAATCACTTAACCTCATAACCTCCCAGTGCCTACAGTTCTTTCCTGTAAAATAAGCAACTAAACAGACCCTGAGATCCCTTCCTGCTTTATATCATTAAAAAAAAAATTACTCAGTCCTCACTCTACCACCTGTTTTCCATCTTTCCCAGATCATTTTGCACTTCTTATAAGCATGCTCACTTCTCCCTTATCAAAAACAAACAATACAACAATTACAAAACCTTACTTGATCCTTCCGTCCTCACCAACTATTGTTCTCTTCTTTATTCCTTAACAATGGCTTTCAACACCATCATTCTAGAAGAACTGCTCTCTCCAAGGTGACCAATGATTTTTTAGTTGCCAAATCTAAGTTGTTTTTCTTAATTGTCATTTTCCTTGACCTTTCTGTGGCTTTGGACACTGTTGATTACCCCTCTACTTGATCATTTCTTTTCTTTAGATTTTTGAGAAAACACACTCTTCTGGAACTCTTCTTACATACCTGTCAGCTCTTTCTCAGTATCTTTTGCTGGATTTTCATTCAGATCATTCCCTCTAACCTCCTTTTCCCATGGAATTTTGTGCTGTGAGGAACACACTTGTGAGGATCACAGGATTTCTCAGGCAAGGTCAGGGAGTAAGCCCAGGAGTGCTGCCACAGCCCACTGCTTATCTGGTTGGGAGCCCTCAGGACAATCTGCATTCTCATGGAAATAACTCAGAAGCAGAATGGTCAGAGAAAGGTGTTTATTTCATTTTTTCAAGAAGTGGGTGTGCTATTCCCAAAGAACAGATGCAAGAGCAAGCCTATATATTATTAGTTCAGTCCTACTCCTCCCATCAGAGTCAGGATTGGCCCAGACTCCTCCAGGTTACAACTACTCCTCATACTCCCATTACATTCTCTCCTTGATATGTATCCCATCCCAGGTCATACATCCCCATGATGAGAAAATGGCAGAAAGTTCCACCTTAAGGTGAGTCAGTTAATATGCCTGAGGTTAATTAAGGAAGTGCAGTAGTGAGGACACTTGTGACCAGGGCATGACTCCACTGTTTGTCAGGTCCCAACTTTTCTAAAGTTCCCTTTAGGCCATGATGTGCTGACCACCATCCTTGTGAAACAGGATATGCAAGTTTATCACAAGCTTCACAAGTAAATGCCTGGGGCATTTACTATTTCTTAAGAACATCTGGAGGAGCAAAATGAGATACAATAATATCATTCTTACATGTGCCTTCTACTGTTTCCCTTCTATATAACTACCCTATAACTCTTTCTCACCTCCTACCTTCCCTATTACTGAAGAGAGCAACAGCATCTTCCCAGTCCATTCGCTTCAAAACATAAAGAAGAAGGAACTGGCTCTCTCAGTAATAGAACACAAAATATACAACAACGATACTAAGCATTAAAAGAGCTTGTTTTGGTTAAGAAATGCAGAGGTAGAGCATAGAACACATTAAATATGAAACATACAGAAGCAAGCAAGCACAATATTATTGTGATGACATAAGACTCCAGTTCCTATGGTAATGATTTGCTATTTGATATAAACTGCTGGGAAAGTTGGAAAATAGATTGGTAGAAACTATATGTCATACCATGTATTACAATAGCTACATGACTTAGACACTAAAGGTAACATCACTAGCAAAACAGAAGAATAAGGAAGAAATTACCTTTTAGATACTTGGATTAGGAAGAGCGTCAGATCACAAAAGGAATATGTATGATCACAGAATTTAATTAAACTGAAAATTTTGAATAAATTTAAATAATGAAATTAAATAAAAAAGGGAAATGGGGAAGGGGAAGTTTCCTAGGTAAAGTTCTCATATGCAAGATATGTGAGAATTATTCTAATTTATATGACTAAATGATAATTGTCAATAGTTAAGTGATCCAACTAAGGATATGAAGAGGAATTTCTTAAATGAAGGAATATGATCTATCAATATCCATATGAAAAATTCTCCAAATTACTACTAATAAGAGAAATATAAATTAAAGTAACTCAGTGGTCCCATCTTACTTATCATATTTATGGTATCATCAGCAAGTTTGTAATATTTCTAAAATACAATTTCATTTACTAATGACTTCCATGGTTAAAGTGAGAAACTGTAAGAAAACTATTGAACATACTTAGTCATGTAGATACAGACTTGACCAATGCAGCATTCCCCCATATTTTGATAGCAAACAACTTTATTAATAAAATTGCAATAAAACTGACAAATTGTCATTGAATTAATAGAGCATGAGAAACTTTCCATATACAAATTAGCTAAAAAAATTAGTAAAACTGTTTTTTTAATTTGGCTTATCTTTTTTTTAATTCAGAGAATACACAAATTAAGTGAGATAATTATGCAACTGCAAAGGTAAATATTCAGTTTAAAGATAACAGCATAGAATGTGAGGAGAAATAATTTATATAGATTTGCATTTCAAGTGTAATGTTTCTGTATGTTTTGCCTATGTAGGTTATGTTTATATCAACTTTCATTTGTTTAAATACAGATGGCAGGGACAGATAAATAGAGAATTCTGAAATATTACTAGTTTCTCCTAGGGAGAGTGATTATGGCTATGTGGGGTGTGGGACCCCAACAATCCACTACCCAAGGAAAATAAAAAGTCAGAGGTATCTTAAGGAAGGAACAGGAAGTTTAATTCTCTTCCCCCACAGGAAGAGGGAAGTCCTCTCCATGGCCGGGATCAAAGAGAGGAGGCATGTTTTTTTTTTTTTGTTTGTTTGTTTTGGAGGGCAGTTGGGGTTAAGTGACTTGCCCAAGGTCACACAGCTAGTGTCTGAGGCCGGATTTGAACTCAGGTACTCCTGACTCCAGGGCCAGTACTCTATTCACTGCGCCACCTAGCCACCCCAAGAGGGGGCATGTTACAAAAGACAGAACAAGAGTTTATACCCTAATGCAGTCAAGCCCCCTCCCCTTGGCTGTCCATTCTCTCACTGGCTGGTAGGTGGGATCTCAGTCTCGGTGTAAAATCAAATCTTATGGTGGATAATAAAGAAGCCCCCTACTATCTCCTATTGGCAGAGAGGTGGGACAGGGAGCCAAGATATCATTCATGTCCTCATTTGGTAAACGCCAAGCCAATGAGGGGAAAAGGTCACAAGCAAGGGTGGAGGTCAAAAACTGAAAAAGGGCCTGATGCTTTTAAGGGTGTGGTATACAAGGGTGGAGGTCTAAAACTCATGAAAGAGGCTCATGACACCAAGGGAAGGGTGAAAGGGTCCTAGGTTGTGTAAACCCAGGACTCAGGTCTGTCCAGTCTTACAAAACTCTATCTATGGTTTCCAGATAGTTTATCTCCCTTCTCATTCTGAGGAGTCTTCACAGAGAGTGCAGAGAGTGTACCCCACCCATGGCCTTAAGGAAGACATGAGATTGGGGGCATGGGGCTAATCACATTACCCTCCTTGGAATGGAGGTAAAATATTATCTCTCTTCCCTCTTAAATAATACTAATTTCTGGGGAAATTTGTGAAGAGGGGTGAATTCATGCTAGTCTTCACTGTCATTTAACTGAGGAGTGCCACAGGTATGCTCAAAGTGTTATGTAGACAATAAGAGCAAGCTAAGGCCTAGGTTCAAGATAAATTTAGGTGTGGGTTTATTGATCAAGTGCACGACTACTCAGAGGTAAACTCAAATTGGGTAGTAATATTTTGGGGGTACAGGCTTGATTATAAGGCTAAAACCACAAAAAACACAATCAGGGAGGGGAATTAGCTAAAACCATGGCATACAGAAGAAAAGAACAGCCATCTACAGCTCAAAGCTAATTTGGGAATATGGTGCAAGGGTATAAGAGTGCAACCTTCCTGTGACATGGAGGTCCCTCCCAGAACAGGGTGGAGGGCTGTAGTCAGCTTTCCAGAGCAGGGTGGAGGGTCATGTGGTAAAGGGGACTGGAATTCCTCAGAAGAGGCTAGGATCATATTCTGGGAAAAGAGGGTGGGGGCTCTGCTTGGTCAGCTGGACAGGACAGGGTGGTTCCTAGATAAGATCCTTGTAGCATAATGAAACTATACACTAGAATGATTCAAGGAGAATATGAAATGCTTATTAGGGAAGGAGAGGTCAGAGGACTATGCCTTGAGCAATATGCCCAGACATGCCTTAAGCAATTTTCAAACTAAAACATAAAACAGGGACAAAGACATAAATACAAGAGGGGCTTAATGATGCCCACACAAGTCAGGTGGTGTATAGTGACCTGGGATTTGGGTTTGCATACAACAAAAGCCTTGACTCCCTTCCCTTCTCTGGCAATTGCCAATTTCACATTGAATAGCAAATATCCCCATTTATTGTGGTTGATAGCAAACAAAAACCACAAAAGTTATAATGAGTTCTCCCGCTGTGATCAGGATATCTCAGGTAAATAAAGAAGAGAGTACCTGATCTTGGCCAAGGGGAAATTCCCCAAAACATAGTAGATTAAAAAAGAATACTGACTGCAAAAGAGTCTTTTAACAGTCACATAGATCATAAAAGTATGAGATAAACCAGATCATAAACATAGATCATACAGAGGCAATAATTTACCCTTTACTTGGTTGGTATTCAAGTCATTGGATGTTTTTAAGTAGAGGTATTACATGACTGGCAAAATATAAAATTGACTCCATGAGCAATGTGGAGAATCCATTGCTGAGGTGAAAGATCAATGCACCAAAAGCCAATTGGAAAACTATTAAAATAGTTTATATGAGATGCTAGGGTAATGGCAGAAGGAGAGGGCTGACCAGCAGCTATAAGAAGTACTATGTGAGGAGAAATGACATGATTAACAATTAAGAATTTTAGAGAAAGGGAGAGGCTAGGATCACATGTTTTAATGTAGAAAAAAGAAATGATGTTATGCTAGAAAGGTTATAAAAAAGGGAAGATTATCATGATATGATACTGCAATGCATTTTATATATGTTAACTTTGAGATGTCCACAGGACGTGGGGGGGGGGACAAGAAGCATGGGCAAGAAGCATGAGAGAATTCAAATCGAAGTTTTAAGGGAAAGATAAAGATTCAGAATTCTTCTGCACAGTGATTAGCACAGAGCAGAGACACTGTAAGCCCCTGATAAATGATGGCTGTGGTTACTAATTTGAATACGAATTAGAATCCAGCCCCGCACACCAGCCGTGACCAGGGGCAAGTAACCTGACCTTCATCTGCCTCAGTGTCCTTAGGTGTAAAACACAGATGGGAGCATCAGGCTTCCAAGGATGAAAGAAGGTATTTCCAAAGCACTCTGCAAAGCTTACAATGCCACCATCTAAGGCCTCTACGCACTAGCTGTTAGTAGAAGGATGCCCAGGCTGGATGTATGACCTTGGGCACCTCAAGTTATGCCTCTGGGCCTCGGTGAACTCTCCACCCTCCAAGGATGCTGATACCACTGTTGTGGTGAGGATGAAATGCAAAGCTGGTAAAGGCACTTTGCAAACCTTGAAGCACTACTTGAGTGCTGGTTAACATTATTAATTTTTAAAAGGTGAAAATGCCTGCCTCATGTTTCCTACCCTATTCCTTTCCCTTCTCCCTTCCCCCGGGGACAAGGTGAGGCAGCCAGGCTAGCCCTGAGGCTAACTGGACAATTTTATAGAGGGGAGGCTGCCTGTGGGACATCAGTCTGAGAAGAGGAGAAAGTCCAGGAGAAGCAGAGGCTCCAAAACTCAGGATCCTCTTCTAACAACCATGGGAGGCAGGTGCTATTCCCCATTTTATAGAAGATAATGCTGACAATGCTGGTAAAGCTCTTACTGTGTGCCAGGCCCTGTGATAAGCAGAATTGAACTGACCTCAGGTCTTCCTGCCTCCAAACTAAGTGTTCTGTCCACTTCACCTTGTTTCAGGGCTTTCTGGCTCCAGAGCCTATTCATTGTTACCCTTATATATCTTCCTGATGGTATGGAGGAACATTGTTAGGAATTTCCCAAGGCAGGAATGTAGAGGAAGTACATATAAAAAATAGAGCAGAATATTTGGGTCTTTGACCTTGCTGTGAAACCTAGGGGGATTTTTTTAAAACTTGTTGAGCCTCTGCTTTCTCATCCATAAATAAGAACAGTGATGTTTGAACTACCCACCACACAGGGCTGTTGTGAGGAAGAAATTTGCGCATCTTTATAATTATGAAATAGTGACTGGTTGAACGAACTGGGCAGTTGTTTTCACCAGAGTGAATTGTAAAACTCTGTGAAATGTGCTACTCACTTGAGGGGGTTGTTATGAGAAAAGCATCAAAGTGCTACAAAGATGAGTAATTACAATACAGTTATTCTGCAAAGATTTAAATTGATGGAAAGTCCAGTAGATTGATGATGTCAACCATAAGGGCATTCCTTCTAGTGATCTTTCTCTCTCTCTCTCTCTCTCTCTCTCTCTCTCTCTCTCTCTCTCTCTCTCTCTCTCTCTCTCTCTCTCTCTTCCTCTCTCTCTCTCTCTTTCTCTCATCTCCAAGTTCACTCTGAAGCTCAGAGATTGGACCACAATAGGTACCTGCCCAGGCTTTACTTAAGGGCTATATTTTGGGCCCTCCAGCCTTTCAGCAAATGGCAAACGTCAATGGTAATTATTTCTCTTTGGAACTGTAACTCTGAGGGCCTTCCCCTCCCACCTTGAATTTTTTTTTCTTTTTTTTTTGGTAATTAAAGCGGACATCTCTTCACTCACTTCTTACAGAGGCATATTCAATGAATGGGCCTTATCTCACTCTAAGTGAATATGTGAAAAGGCCTTACCCTAAAAGGACCAGGGGCTCCCATTGCATCCTGCTTCATCGCCAGGCATCCTGATGAATACCATTATTTGATCCAGATAACTCTGGAAGAGAAAGTGAGGTTGGTGACCTTGCACAGCACTTAGTCACTCAAATCAAAGTCAACCTCGAGTCATGTCAACATTTCCCTGATCCTATGGTCCTCTTTGAAAAGGAAGGACAAACGGAACAAGCATAGTGATTGTAGTTAAAGCAGTGAGAGTGGAAAAGTTTGCCAGGGAACAGAATGTTGAAAAAGGAGTTCAATCTATGTAATGCCAAGCAAAGGTAACTTCCAAGGTTTGGAATACCAGCATAGCAAACTCCATTTATTCAGTGACAGATTAAGGCAAAACATTCACAGAAAATCAAAATATAGCATAACTCAGTAATTCAGTAAGTCCTCAATTCAGTTGCAAAGTAACAAAGTCCAAGTATCCCAGTCAGTATGTTAGTCAAAGTAGCCCACTCCTGGGCAGTACATTCATTTAGTCTCTTCTCAAATAGAGATTAGTTTCCAATCATAAACAAAGTACATTCATTTGGTCAATCATAGAGCACAAACAAAGTCAAAGGTGTCCCACCCCTGGATCACAACTGAGTTACAGTACCACCCATTAATGACAAGCACTTTCTCAAAAGGTGCAGGAGTGCACAAAAGGCCACCCACCCTTAAGCTACAATTAAGTTAACATATCATCACAGCATTTAATACCCAAAGAAAGGTCTTGTCTTCATCTTGACACAAGGCAAATATTCAGCAATCTCTGTTCCTGGGGAGACAAAGCTTAACAAAGCCACAATATACATTGCCAGTGTCCTCGTCAAATCACTCTCTGAATGCAGAACAGGCCCAGAACCCCTGAAAACACCTGCAAGACCCTCTTCCAAGATTTCTGTACACATACAAGAAGAAAATCCTTCTTGAGGGCTTCTGAACCAACAGCATTGGCCTTCACCAGCAGACGAATCTGCCAAAACAACATCAAAACAGACAAAATACCAGCAACACAGCCATGCCTCCTCAGTTCTTGGCAGCTCTGGGTGGCAGTTCTCAAAAATCCTGGGCAGCTCCAACTGGCCCTCAGCATTCTCTCTCGTTCTCAGCAACTCTAGCCCCAGCAATTCTCTCTCCCTTTGCTTGCTTACAGGATACTGCTCCCCCAAGATTCCTCTGGCCTCCTCTGCTTGGGCTTCTCTCTAAATCCATAGCACCAGCTCCTCCCAGTTCAGCCCTCTCTTTTCAGGTCCATAAGTCCATCCCACAGGTGAGATTCACAAGCTCTGGGTTTTAACACTCAACCTGAAAACTAAGCCAGTACAGGGGGATCTTTAAATTCCATTACCATTAAAATCTATTAAAGGAGTCCTCAAATTTAAGGTATGGGGAAGATTGCTTGTCATTGAAAGAGAGAGAAAAAGTGTCATTCAAGGAAAAGTATTATAGTATTCTATGAACTATTATGGGACAGATCATAAAGAGGGATAAGTTAGTCTCTATGAAATGTGCAGAAGCATCAAGAACAGAAAAAAATACATTAAATTTGAGTGTAAAGAGAAGGGAAAATTGAACCCTAGAGATGTTAAGTGACTTGTCTAAAATAATACAATTTACATAATTTGTAGAATTGGATTGTCATCTATGTCATATTCTCTGATTGTGGGTTTCCTCTAAGGATCTGTCCTGAATCTTTTTCTCATATGTCTTCAATGATTGCTTTCAATGAGTTTGATAGCTCTCTGGATTCCATTGTCAATCTCTATCAGATAGATGCCTTCTAAATTTCTGTCTCTCTGTGTTTGTCTCTCACACTCATGTGCATATGGAGAGAGAAGGAGAGAGACATAGGATATACAAGTACTTTCATCTCCCTGCTAACTCCACCAACAATTTGTGGAAAGTTTTCAACTGTATGTTCTGTAGACATGCAAAACTCAGCATTCCTGAAAGGAAATTAGTTATTTTCCACCTAAAACCCACCACTCTACCTAGCACCCTTGTTTTTTTTTTTATTTTTAATATCACCACCATCCCTGCAAGCCCCCCAACTTTATCATTCTTGAGTCATCTTCACCTCTTCACCATCATTTACCCTCAGATCCAATCACTAGTCGAGCCTTATAGATTCTATCTCCCAAAAAACTCTCACATTTATTCTCTTTTTTCACTCAAAATGGAACTATTCTGATTTAGGCTTTTCCTCATCACTTCTTACCTGAACTATTTAAAATTAAGCCCTCTGTACCAATTGCTTTCATGTCTCTCCTCTGCTGAAGAATATTTAATCATTATTGCCTCCGGGAAAAACAAACAAACAAACAAAAACTTATTTGACATTGACCATTGTACATTCACTACACTATTTGGGGTACATTTCCTGCATTCTGTTTCCTCACCAAATTAGAATACTTACTATTCACCGCATGAGACATTCCATCTTTTCATTTGATATCTCTTCATTTGAGCGTGATTATGACTTCTAGAAAGCTATGCTAATGAAGTACAAGTTCTCAAAATTACTACAAAGCAGGAAAAATGTTATGAATGAAATTGGTGATGGAATATATACTTGCTATCTTAGGAACATCCTTGTTAATTTTGGAAAAGCTCAGGACCAGCTTGACCTCATTTATATCAGACAACCAGAATATGTCAAAGCCCTTTACTATAACATTTGCTCAACTATAGAGATTATTATGATTTTTGATTGGTTTTTGTTTTCATTATCAGTGTCCTTCCTAAAACATAATCAGGGCAGAACAAAGTAAGGCAGCTTTTAACTCTGGAAACTGTATTGCTCAATTAATCCTAAAATTTAATTAACCTTCTTGGCAACCAGATCACATTACTGACCCCTAACCTTCTTGTAATCAAATCACAAAACCTGATTTAAAAAACAAACAAACAACTCATCAGCCAAACCTCACTTGTGAAATTAGAGGGGTAGCCTGGTATAGTGGTTGCTGTATTGCACCAGGATCCAGGAAGACCTGGGTTCAAATTCTGTCATGATATTTTATTTATTTATTTATTTGTTCATTTGTTTGTTTATGTATTGTTCATCACTTTTTAAATTCTTGTTTGTTTATTATCTTCGTGATTCTAAACAAGTTATTAAACTTATATAGGCTCAGTTTCCTGATTGCGAAATGGAGACAATAGTAATGCATACTTCACAGGGAGTTTTGAAGAAAGAATGAAACGGCTGTCAAGCACCTTGTAAAAATATAACAACAGCAACAGCAGCCATAACAGCAAAAATAACTACCATTTACATAGTTTGTATTATATGCCAGGAACTGTGCTGAATACTTTACAACTCTAATTTAATTTAGTCCTACAACAGCCCTGGGAAATAGGTATTATTATTATTACACTCCTTTTGATGTTGCAGAAACTGAAGTAAACAGACTAAATGACTTGCCTAGTATCACCCAGCTAGTAAGTATGTGAAGCTGCATTTGAATGCAGGTCTTCTTGACTCCAGGTCCTGCTCTTAATTTACTTCACCGGTTAGCTGCCTCTAAAGTATTACATAACTGCTAGTTATTACTATTTTTTAATTTTCTGAGCCCCAATTTAAAACTTTACATTTAACTCAATTTAGTTATTTTTATTTAATTGGACCTAATGTATTTGATCCAGTCCAGATATTTTCTGAATTCTGGCTTTTGCTTGCATCAACTAATGCTCAGAGCTTTGAGTTACATAAATATTTGAGAAGCTTGCAATCCAAATCAATGATAAAAAATACATATATAAATTTATAATTTATAAAATATATAAAAATAGTGCAGGGTCAAGAAAAGATGATAAAGGGACTCCACAATAACCCTGCTTCCAAATTTACATTAAACTATATTGCTTATTCTTTGTGTCCAGCCATTGTTAACACTGCAAAAGAATGGTCTGATGTGTTATTTTATCTTTACAATTTGTACTTTTGTACATGTAAGGTGCATTCTAAGTGTTATTTGATTTGAATTATCAACTTTTTCACTCATTTACCCATGATAGAGGTCTTAGACATGCAGAAGATGTGTGTGTGTTGTGTGTGTGTGTGTTGTGTATGTGTGTGAGCATGCGATTTCTTCTTCTTTTTTTTTTTTTGGTTCAATTTCAAGCTTACAGGATGATATGGCCTTTAAGAAACATAAATCATAGATGTTATGGATGTTATACCACAATTTTCCCCAGGCAGATTTCAGTCCCTGACTAGGTGCCTGGAAGAAAGTATAAGATAAAGGCAAGGAGGGAGATTGAGAAAAAACAAAACAAAACAAAACGAAACAAAACCGTGCAAGATTTAGCTGTGCTTTAAATATCTTTCAGCTGTTTCACAATTTTGCCAACTCAGTTTCTGGGGGATGAAAAGCAGCATACCTTTTACTTTCCTCATTCTAAGCCAAGATGCTTGTTATACAAAAAGCCTAATAATTATAATAGCTGGTGCTTTTGCCTAATAGTTATATGATCATGGATTTGGAGCTTTAAAGGACCTTCAAAGTTGCTTCATTTATTAGTAAATCAATTACATTAAGACCCAGAGAGCTTAAATTGCTTCTCCAAACTCACACAAAGAAAGATATAGCTAAAATTTGAACCAAGGTCCTCTAATTTCAAATCCAGCTAGTATTTGGCAAAGCAGAGCAGCATTTATTAAGTGTCTATTTTGTAAAAGACTTCTATGATGTAGAAGAAGTGATTGACAGAAAACTGATATAGCTTAAGTTTAGTTTGGGGAAGAGGAAACAAAAGTGTTATAAATTCTATTATGTATTCTACTTGACTTTGAAAGTGCTGCAACCCAGAAAACAGCACACACGCAAATGAAGAAACAGTTACATTTCTCCCCCACTCATCAGTCAGGCAAGTCAATAGACACTTGTTAAACACCTATTATGTGCCTGATACCACCAACACTTAATTTACCCTAACACTACACTGAACCAAACAAATAATGCATAAAGAATGAATATTATCTCTTATCAAAGAAATAAAATTATACCCTTATATTTACATATATTTACATATATACATATCTTTACAGTACTCTAAGAAAGTCAAATTAAGAAAAATCACAATTTTGAAAAGGAAAGAAAAAAAGGATAAAAAAAGAACATTTCTTTTTCAAAATATTTTCTTCATGATTCCATAACAGTAGAACAAACACACATCTATATTTCTATATTATTTAGTTTTCTAAAATTATATTGATATAGAGCATTGAAAATACACATAATGTAATCAATATTGGTTTGTTGTTTATGTGCTTTTTAGTCTCCAAATTATACTTATATATAAAGAGAACATTTTTTCAGAAAGCTATATTGTATTTAAATAACAGGGTAAGATGCAGTTAAAGATGTTTCAGTGTGAAACAACAAATTATATTTGGTCGATGAGCAATGCTAAAAACATGACCATATTTCCTTGTAGGAGGTGTACATATTTTCCATTATTTGCTACTAAATAACTCATTTACATGCCAAGAATTTGCTTAACAAATGGTGCTATAATTATTTTCCCAATAATGGACAAAAAAGGATATTTTTTTGGTATCACCAGAATCAGATTAATTTTCTGGTTTATATTTGAAAGTTCTTGTAATAAACTGGTGACTGATATCCTTGAAAATTCTTATAATTGCAAGTGAAGTTATACATAGAAGGCATATAATTCCTTTCAAATCTTACAATTCCATATAAATATGTTTTATTACTATTATCATAGCAGTTAACATGAAACCACTTTTTTTTTAAGAATGAATTTTAAGAGAGGTTTCTGGAAAGACATTGAGTGGGTCAGAAAATTCTAAGCTCTTCAGGTTTCCCCCACAATCAAGAAAAATAGCACCTCAGGGTAAACATAGAACAATAAGAATACACCAGAGTTGGGGCAGATCCATGGTCCTCCTGGGGCAATGCCTTTGATCTGAAGAAAAATTCTAGGACTGAGGTTTGGTCCCTGTGAAGAGTAAACACCTCCAGGCTAGTTCTACTGAAACAAGAAGCAACAAGCCCCAGGGTGAGCTGAGTTGGAAGGTAGCTTCAGACCCAGCCAAAGGAACTTTCACTTCATGGACAGTGTTGGGAGTCAGGCATATTAGCCAGGGAAGATTGAGGGAACCTCTGCTTATAAGGAATGCCAAACCTAGCTGTCCTGCTAAGAGGCAGTGCTGGGATAGAAAAAATGAGCACACGCCTGGTAAGTGCAGGGATACTGTTGGCTGTTGGCACTTACAGGAGGGCAGAATTCTTGTTTTTAGTTCCAAGCTAGAGGGGTGAACTGAAGAAAGACCCTCTTAAGGCCAGAGGTACCATCCTCCATAGCCCAGGAGTAGAGATGATTACAAAAAAAAAAGAGTTGCAACAAATTAAAAACAAAAACAGAGAAAGGAGAAATAATCCAAACATAGAAAGTTACTGTGGACATAGAAAAGACTGGGTTTCATATTCAGAAAAGGATACTGAAGCAAAAAAAGTGTCTCCTACCCTCAAAGAGGAATGTCAAATGGTTACCTGTCCAAAAGAATTCATAGAAAAACTCAAAAGAGATTTTAAAAATCAAATGAGAGGGGCAGCTGGGTGGCCCAATAAATATATCATAGGCTCTAGAGTCATGAGGACCTGAGTTTGAGTTCAAATCTGATCCCCTACACTTAATACTTACTAGCAGTTTGACCTTGGGCAAGTCACTTAACCCCAATTGCCTTACCTTACCCCCTCATCCTCCCAAAAAGACAAATGAGATTGAGGAAAAGCTAAAAAAAAAAAAATTAAGAAGAACAATAGGATTGTTAAAAGAATATCAATTGATTAGAAAAGGAAATCCAGAGGCTTAAGGAAGAAAATGACTCCTTGAAAATTAGAATAGGGCAAGTGAAAGCCAGTGAAAGCATAAGAAAGAAAGAAACAATTTTAAAAATGTATGTATGTGTGTATGTATGTATGTATGTATGTATGTATGTATGCAGGCATGTATGCATGTATGCATGTGTATATATATGCATAAAGAATGAAAAAAGTGAATGTGAAACCTCTTATTAGAAAAACAACTGATCTGGAGAACAATCAAGAATAGAAAACATGAGAATAATTGGACTACCTAAAAGCTATGATATCAAAAGAAAGAATCTTTATACAACAATACAAGACATAATTAAAGGAAAATGTCCTGAAGCATTAGAACAAGAAGAGAAAATTTAAATAGAAAAAAATCACTAATTACCACCTATGAGGAATATTTATGTGAATATCATAGTCAATTCTGAAACCCAAATTCAAGGATAAAATATTACAAGTAATAATTAAAAACAATTTATATATGTCATTGTCACAATTAGAATCACAGAAGACCTAGAAGTGGCTACATTAAAAGACCACAGTGTTGTAACATTATATGTTGGAGAGCATAAGAACTAGAATTGTGGACAGAAATGTCATACTCAGTAAAGTTAAACATAATCCTGAATGAAAAAAAAAAGCAAGGCATTTAATAAATTGTCAGACTTTCAGGATTCTGTTATAAAGAAAAAAAAACCCACATGAACTTAATAGAATTCTACATATAAGATCCAAGAGAAATATAAGGTGCATATCAAAGACCAATTAATTACAAGTGACTTAATAAGGAAATACAGTTTACTTTTTATATGAGGAAATGTAAAGCTTATGTCTAAGATTGTTACTGGTAATTGGGTAGTTCATAAGAAAGATAGGGGTAGACCTGAGTACGATATGATTTTTAAAAAGTAAAACCATTTAGAAACAGGTAATTATTTTATACAAATGAGGTTTGAAAGGAAGGACAGACACAGAGGAATTAGATGGGGGAGGAGGGCTGGTAGGTCTGGAACCCTACTTTCATCAGGAATGGATTTAAGAGGAAACTATTCATATATGTGTCTAGAAGCATATAATAGTCTTCTAAATTCAGAAAGAAATAAAAGACTTAGGAGATAGGGAGGAGGGAGATGATAAGGGAGGGATTTGTAGAGGGGAGGGTAAGGAAATAGGATAAGTGAGGGTAATAGAAGGGTGTTTAGATTAACAGGAATGGGAGGATAAAGGAAGGATCCTTGGGAGGGGTGGGGAACATGCAGGGGTATGTTAAGTAATCCAAGGGCAAGATAGAGGATAGAGGATAGAAGTAAAGTAGAGGAGTCAGGATAGATAAGAAGTAAGAATAACATATAAACATAAAATAAAGATCAGGAGTAGAATTTATTAGGAGAATAAATGGGTGGTAATCATATTCTTAGATAAAGTTAAGGCTAAAATAAATTGAACCATAAGAGAAAAATAAACTACGTTATAAGTCAGACATATCGTTTTAGACTATTTAAAATAAATTAATACTATAAGGTTGTATATTGCACTAGTGCATGAAATCATGAGTGTACTTGGAAAAATAAGGAAAGACTTGGACTTATGAAGGAAAAGGTTATCTACCCTCAGAGAAGCAGAGGACAAAAAAATTTTAGTATAGTCTTACATAGATGCACATGAATGTATATGTGTACGTATGAGTATGATTATAGATATATAAGTATATATATATATGTGTGTATGAGTCCACATGTATATGCTGATATATATTTGTGTATATGTATATATGTGTATATGCATACATATATTGTCTACATATGCATGTATATATGTGTGCACGCACACATGTGAATACATGTATGCATGTGTGGGCACATGTGCATAATTCTGCTCTTAATTGTATATTTGGGGGGAGAAGGGAAGAAGGGTGGAGAAGAAGAAAGTAAAAAGTGATAGAAGATAGGACAAATGAAAACATAAGGAAGCAATGAAAAGATGAACAGCTCTGAACACAATGCATAGTATTTAATATATAGGCTTTCTTGAAATATAAATTTATTCCTGTATATTTTGAATTCTCTCTTATGGCTGTGCACATAGCATTGTTTTTTTCCCCTTATTTTATATTTAAGTTTTAATATTTACTTTTATGTTTGGTTTCTTTTTTTT
>CM053600.1:106362329-106398546 GCA_028646575.1 Pseudocheirus occidentalis | reverse complement strand
GAGAGAGAGAGAGAGAGAGAGAGAGAGAGAGAGAGAGGGAGGGAGGGAGGGAGGGAGAGAGAGACAGAGAGAGACAGAGAGAGAGAGAGAGAGAGGGAGGGAGGGAGGGAGGGAGGGAGAGAATGAGGAGTGTAGCAACCATAAAGAGAAATATATCCTCCAGAAGTAAAAGTACTCAGAGAGGTCGATACTCTAAAACATCTGCAAAAATAATCTGAAAGCAGAAACTAATAAATTTATCATGCTCTTGCCTGCAACTGTTCCCTCAATCTGAGATGATCGTTTTAGTTCTGCTTAGTTCTTAGTTCCCCTACTTCTGCTGTCCATTTTGTATACCTGGTCTCTTTGTTACCACCTCTTTCACACAAGGACTTCCACCCTAAGATGAATGAAGCCCCACCCCTAGGTTCCAGTATGCAATGATCCTCAAGTTTATCTTGGATTCCAATGTGTATCTCATTAAGCTTTCTCTATGAATTTGTGACAGTAATAAATGGGCAACATTTTCCTCTATTCTTTGTCTTACAATAAGCAAACCCATTCACAAATCAAGCACTGGAAGTATCTGAAGTATCCAAATCCTTCCCAATGTGTATCCAGTTGATCCTTTTTAACAATGACTGGAAAGGGACTTACTTTCAGGGAGTTTAACAACCTTTTTGTGGTGTGTGCTGGCAACAGCGGTCCCCATCTTAGCATATATCTGGGCCCTGCTCACTCTATTGCAATTCGTTTCTGCTCTAAGAATAGAAACTTCAGCAATGTCCTTAATCACTGCATTGATATTGCTAGTAGATCATGGTTTGAATAAAATGAAGAGCTTCCAATGATCTTTCTCTATGCTATGTGGCAGACTGATAAAATAGTATCCATACTACACTTTCTGGCTTCATTATAATTGTGATAAGGTCTCATCCTACCAGTGGGACAAATATATTCTTGCAGTGGTGTTTCCCACCTGTGTTTTAACTCTTTTTATCTATAGCTCATACCTACATGGGTTTCTTTGTTTTACTAAATGGAGTCCCCAGAGATCAAAGTAATATTACCTGATATATACAATAGACTCCTGTAGGTATGAACCTCACAGTGACCTAAGCATAGGGTCTCCAACCCCCTTTTGGTCCTATGAAAAATTAGTTTGGGCAGTTTGTTCCCATATATGATAATGAATCTCCCTCTTAACAACGCCATGTGTTTATAATCAAGTTTACACCTCTTGCCTACACAAGGTCTTCACTGTCCCTCTCCTTTTAGAAGAGGCCACTATCAAGGCAAGATAGTTTGGGCCTGCTTAACATCAACAGCCCACACGTTTCAAACTTCAGAAACATATATGCCCTATCCTAAAAAGAAAAAAAGAGGGAAGGAACACAGCTTTTAACTCTTTTCAGACAAGAAAGGACTGTTTTGTTTTGGTTTGTTTTCTGTTTGCCCAGAATATAAAACTGTCACTGAAACAAGCTTCTCATAAAAGGACAAGCATTTGTTCCGCTGATCACTATTATATAGCTAATGAACAACTCCCAGTGCTTTCAAATAACAAGTGTCTTGCTGAGCCTACCTCCAGATCAGAACAGGCCAGGTGGAGAGCCGAATCATCACCAAATGTATTTTGAACCCATCAGCAAACACCTTAAAAATACAGATCTCCCAAAAAGACACTGTAACAAGGAGGTCTTACGTAATTACTCCAACTTTCAACAGTCAGTCTCAGTAAATAAGTTAGCTCTCCTTCTCTTGTCAAACCAAGCCTCTGAAAAGACTCAGAGGCAAAAATTAAAATGTTAAAAAGTTTTTATTAAATGAAAGAAAACATCTACCAAAGATGCATGTGTACGTGTGTATGTGTATGTGCACACAATACATTTACATAGATGCCTTAGCAAGTTACACAAGTATAGTGTTTTATTTCTTTCTCTTCCCTGGTAAGTAGTTGCAATAATTAACTGTAGAATTATCTGTTTTTCCAACTGGAGAATTAATTCTTGATACTGTTTTACAAACTACATTCTCCCAAACTGGGCCTTATTGCATTTAATCAACTTATTACCTGGTCTCTATAAGTAAAGGTTAGACATACATACTATTAATATAGACTTATTGCCATTTAATGCCCAGGCTTGAGCAGAAGGAAGCATGCTAAAGACACCAATTAAATGACTGAAGAAAGGACAAAATCAGTGTGCCTTAGAAAGAAATCCAATTCTAGAAGCATGGTTATGTTCTTAAATATTTTTTTCTATATCTGCACCAATGTCTAAATTGAACTGCTCTTTTTAAAAATTAGTAAATTGAGAGACAGGTGAAAGTTTTCAGCTCACATGTAGAAAATAGAGAATATATATATATATATATTTATATATGATATATAAATATTTATATATTATATGTTAAATATATATAATTATATAATATTATATGTTTTGAAAAATTTTTTTGCCTTTTTTGTAGGGTAATTGGGGTTGAGAGACTTGCCCAAGGTCATATGGCTAGTAAGTGTTAAGTGTCCCAGGTCCTCCTGACTCCATGGCTGATGCTTTATTCACTGTGCCACTTAGCTTTCCCAATTTATATTTCAATAAGCATTCTTGTGGCTTTCTTTTCTTTTTACATTTAAATTTTTTCTCCCACCATCCCTTAAAGGACAAACAAACCCTAAGCATGGGATTTAAAGAATTTTTTAAAAACATTTTATTGTTCCCCAATTCTATTTGAAAAAAACATTTAGCATTCTTTTTTAATTTTCGGTTTCAAGATCTCTACCTCCTTTCCTACTTTTGCCTCTCATTGAGAAGGCAAGTAATTTAAAATGTTCTGCATGTGTAGTCATAAAACAAATTTACATAGTAGACTACTAAAAGAAAAAAAACAAAGTAACAAAGAAAATGCAGTTTGATCTGCATTGAGACTCCTGTAGTTCTTACTCTGGAAATGGATAGCATTTTTCATTATAAATCTTTCAGAATTATCTTGAATCATTGTATTGCTGAATCGAGCTAAGTAATTCACAACTGATCATGGTATAATATTCCAGTCACTGTCTTCTTTGTTCTGCTCTGACTCCTACTCAAACTCTAATCAATATTAGTAAATTCATTGTGATTTTATAAAGGGTAATAATTGTTAGTAATTGTTTCAATATATTCATATAGCAACATATATCTGGCCAATCACCTACAATATACAATGTGTTAATCCATAACTTATTTAAGTTATACAGGAATATATATTATAATAGAATAGTCCTATAGTAGGCCTCAAATTTTAATATAATGTTCATTACTTGTTTAAAAGGAATGGACCTCACTTGAGCAACCATAAGAATGCTGACAAAAATATCTCCATCCTCTTTAGTTCAGATTCCATGACCAAATCAAGCATGGGTGATGGTGGGGTACATAAAGTCCCCCCAGAATGTTCTTGGAGGGTATGGATAGCTTGTAATATCTCCTCCTGCCTAATTTAAGCAGAAGCTCATCCATCTTATGACCACCTAGTCAGTAGAGATATTCTTTGCTTCACCCAATTCATAATCCTGCTGACAAATCATTTTGGTTATTTTAGCTTATGTGTCCTATGTCAACTAATGGGACTCTATACTTTGGCTTCCACTCTTTTGTATATTTGTGTATCAAACTCTATAAATACAAGGTCCCAGAAGAAGGGGGCATTTCTTTAGAGAGGACCATGGACTCCTTAGTAAAAGGCCACTGACTCAAAGCTTTGCCTCAGTCTCTTTTATTGTAGGTTGGACAATTTTAATCTCCACAGCTTATTTCAAATTGCATTAGTTCATGTAAGTCTTTATAAGTTTTTCTGAAAGCATTCTGTTAGTTATTTCGTACAGCACAGTTATATTCCCTCACAGACATATCCCACAACCTGTTCAGCCATTCCCCAATTGATGGACATTCCCTCAATTTCTAATTCTTTGCTTCCACAAAAAGAGGTGTTATAAATCTTTTTGAATATATAGGTCCATTACCTTTTTTATGATATTGGGAAACAGACCTACTTGTGGTATTGCTGGATCAAAGGGTACATATGATTTTATAGCACTTTGGGCATGGTTCCAAATATTTCATTAGAATATGTGAATTGGTTCACCACTCAAAAACAGTGTATTGGTCTCTCAATTTTCCCACATCCTCTCCAACATTTATTATTTTATTTTTCTGTCATATTAGTCAATCAGATAGGTGTGGAGTTGTACTCCAGAGTTGTTTTAATATGTATTTCTCTAATCTTTTCTTTCTTTTTTTTTTGGAGAGCAATTAGGGTTAAGTGACTTGCATAAGGTCACATGGCTAGGTGTTTGTGTGTGTGTTAAGTATCTGAGAGCAAATTTGAACTCAGGTCCTCTTGACTCCGGGGCCAGTGCTCTATTCACTGCGCCACCTAGCGGCCCCTCTGTATCTGTTTAATCAGTAATGATTTAGAACATCTTTTCATTTGATTACTTCATCTAAAAACTACCTTTTAATATCCCTTGAACATTTATCAATTGGAGAATTATTCTTATTATTTTAAATTTTACTTAGTTCTCTATTTGAGAAGTGAGGCCTTCATTAGAGAATATTGTTATAATTTTTCACAATTATTAACTGTATTTCCTTTCATCTTATTTTATCCCTTCCAATGCTCTCTCTCCTTTTCATCCTGTCTATCTTCCAATGGGTTTTGCTTCTAATTAAGCCTCTCCTAAGCTATCATCTCTTCTAACAATCCATTCCCTTTTTTTCTCTAATTCCTTTTGCTCCCTCCTTTCCTGTAGGGTAAAGTAGATTTCTATGCCCAACTCAGGGTGTATGATGTTCCCTTTTTGAATCAATTATGATGAGAGTAAGATTCAAGCACTGCCTCCCATTTCCTTCCTCTTTAAGGCTTTCTTAACACATAGTAATCACTTAGAAGCTGAATAATTGATTGTTTGATTTATTGGTGAACAGTGACTACTGACTCTTGCCTATTCATCCACGGTAGACCGAATCCAGTGATTTTTTTTTCTTTCCACCTATGAGAATTCTTATTAAATTTATTAAGCCCAGAGTTGTATTAAAAGAACACTCACACAGAACTTACTGCAAATTGCAGAGAAACTCACATCCGACTTTTTTTTGTGGGAGGGAGAAGGGAAGATACTCAATCTAAATGCTTCATAATGCAAAAGGAGCATTGTTCAAAGATATATGAATGAGAATGGATTTTTCATCATGATTGAGTATTTTAAGGTACAGAGAAGATGATTAAAAAGCATAAATGAAAAAGAAATCTTAAGGATTTTCTTTTGAGGGGAGAGTAGAATGGCAATTTCTAATTTTTAAGCAATACATTCGTTGATGTGATTTCATTTCTTTTTGCATGTACTTATCTCTGAATATTACTAAGTAGCATTTGTTTATATCGTCACATCTATTACAGACTGGCTCAATTAACAGTAATTGTTTTCATGAATTAAAATTTTAATTTAAACTTCTGCACAAAAAAAATTACCTATGTGCCAATCAAAAGAGACTATGCATTCGTATGCTACAAAAATAAAGACGTTAGGGTTCATATAATGATAAAGATAGATTCTTTATTTTCTAGGGACCGGCTTGTGTCACTGCTGATTTCATATTTGTAAGTGAGACAATGTGATTTATAAATGGCCAGCAGTTCTAGCACACCTGCTACATGAATATTCAGCTTGAAGCTATTATTTGCAACCACTGATAATTACATTGTTCTATTCTATTGCCTTTTGTTTCTTAGGGTATAATCCATGGTAGCAGAAAATCAGGTATCATTTTTACTTTGAATGGTACAGACCAACATTCTAGGTAATGTAGATTTCTTTTTTTTTCCCAAATGGCTATTGTTCTAATTAATCTCACACCTGTTCAATTGATTTTTACTTATCAGCAGCTTTAATACAAATCTCTTAAAATTTATTAGCATAAAAGGAGATGTCTTATCTCTGTCTACTTAATACAAATGTAATTTACTTTTATTAACACTTTTAAGGTGCTTCAATTGTTACTAAAATGACACAGCTCAATGCCTAATTCCATTGCTTAACACCTCATCTAATTACTGTTCCCATTTCTATTTACATTTTCTTTTCTCTTACCCAAGTTTCACTTCTTTTCTTTTTCTGGGTATAAGTGGTAGTATATGCAGTAAGTGAAATAGCTTTTCAATATGTATAAAGCTATGTTCAGAAGAAAAAAAAAGTAGTTGAGGAAACTCTCTACATGCAAGAGAATAGTGGAAGCTATGTAGGAGAACATGATTAATACTTAGATATGGGGTCAAAGTAGCCATGGAGAGTTTGAGCTAAATGAAACACAATTTGTAAGCCACTGGAGAACTACAAAAATGCATATCCTTTTGTTCTTTGTTGTCTTTCTACACTGAATTGATGAACTGAAATGAAGACAATTCCAGGGAGTTAGAAAAGCAGAGCTAGGGATGAGAAGGTTCCAGAGGAAAAAAAAGAACTGATAAAAAGGTTTTAAAACCTATTAAATTGCTAATGAACTTCCTAGGTCATGGATTTTCCTGTTTTATTAACCACTTTTGTAGGAAAAAAGGGTATGATTTCAATATACATATGTATTACCCCATCCTTCCCCAAACTTTAACATTTAAAAAGCCTTCTTTTCTTTCATCTTAGAAGCAGGAAAAAATAATGAATTTTATTAATTAATTGTTATAAATAAGGAATTGAAAATATGCTATTCAGAATAATGCTTTATACTATAAAATATTCAGTGTTTCTAGAATGAATCAAGGAAAAGTGTTGTGTGGTAGCAGCAGTGCTGAATCATTACTTGAGTCATAAAGTCAATCTACCCTCAAGGTCTGATGGTAATGTGTGGGGTGCAAAGACCCTACCCAAATTGACTACTCAGAGATTTCTCTAGGTGAAAGCAGAAAGGTTTCTTTATTAGAATCTTGCTAGAAGCCGGTGGTGCACACCACTGGAACACCAGAGGGAGGAGGCCCCCTTACAGAAGCAGAAGCTGGGTTAAATAAACAAAAACCACAAAACCCCTCCCAAAACCCTCTCACCAAAACCAGGCCTTCCTTCCCATTGGTGGAACAACAACCTTACAGCCCTTTTATCCAATACAAAATTATTTATCAGAAGTTGGCTTATCACATATTACATAAACTTCTCCTGTTTTCCAAAGAAACAAACAATTTTACAGGAACACCTGTCAAACATATAACTTGTTGCAAAAGTAGGCTGATTTCCTAGCTCACTTGTTGTTTTACCTGGCAGGCATATTACAGAAAAACAAAATTTGGGCCTGCCAGGGCTAAAGCCCAGCTCAAGTTTAGTGCCTGTCTTCTTTACTTTATGGGAACATCTTCATTTGTTCCTCTCAATCTCTATCCAATTTCCTGATATTATGTGTGTGTGGTGACAGGATAGTCACCGCAGCAGATAGTCTATTTGAGAAACCACATTCTGTTCCACACAGTAATAACCAAGAAAACTTGTATTTCATAGAAATTCTGTGAAACATAGATCAAGAATTAGAAGGGAAGTCAAAGGGCTTCCTATCTGACCCCCTCTTTCTATAGATTAAAAACAAAGACAACAACAAGAACAACAAGAAAGAATTTGAGATCCAGGAAGGAAAAGTCACCTGCCCAAAGTCATACAGGTAGCTAAAAGTCAGAGCAGAGACTTGAACCCAGACAAATTGAATTTACTATGGAAATTTTATAAACTATTTTAATACTCTCTTAAGAGAGAAATATGCTGCTTTCTACGTAACCTAGTTTAAGGTTATTCATTCTTATTATCTTAGAGTTCTTCATTATATCTCTCTTTAACCCAGAACTCATATAAGTAGGGTTCCCTCTAAAAATACCTTCACCCATGCCCTTAGCTGTTTATTTGTTTCTGAATTTAGAACACACACACATGCACACATATATACATACACATATATGTAATATCTATGTATGTGTATATGTATATATGCAACATATACATATATATAAATAGAGAGACAAAGAGAGAGAGAGAGAGAGAGAGAGAGAGAGAGAGAGAGAGAGATGTATGTATATTTCCCTCTTTAACATATTCCCAATGAGTGTAAGGTTCCAGAATTACCAGTCGTCCTCCCCCATTTAATTCTTCTGTGTCAGTTCTTGCTCTCATACCTCATTTGTATAAGATACTTCTTCTTTTTACTTTTTCTGAGATGGTATTACTTTTTAGAATTGCATTGGACTCAGCCCTACCCCAAAGTTTCTTTCAAACTACCCAATTACTCATTACAATCTTAGACATACAGTTAATGTTTCCTTGTATAAAAAATAAACAGTTTGACCTTACTGAGACCATTGTAATTAGTCTTTGATGTTTATCTTATATTTTTCTTGGATATTATATGCTTAATTTTCTATTACATTTGGATCTTCTTGTAATAAAGTGTGGAAATTCTGACAATTCATTAAATGGCCATTTAATTTTCATTCTACTGTTATGCTTAACTTTGCTGAGTATGCTATTTTTGGCCACAACCCCAGATCTTTTGCTCTTTGATATATAGTGTTCCAAGACCCGCAGTCTTTTATTGTAGCCCCTGCTAGCTCTTGTGACGTTCTAATTATTTCTCCACCATATTTTCATTCTGTTTTTTTGTATTTCTCATAATTTTTTCTCCTTGAGCTGTGGGATTCAGAATTTAGCTATGATATTTCTGCAGGTTTTCCTCATAGGATATTTCAAGTGGTGATCAGTGTATTCTTTCTGTTTCTACTTTCCGTTATTGTTCTAACATTTTTGGATACTTTTTAAAATTATTTCTTATATTATTATATCAATAATTCTTTTTTGGATCATAGCTTTCAAGTAGTCCAATTGTTCTTGTATTTTCTCTTCTTGAAATGGTTTTTCTTATGATTGGCTTTTCTTATGAGTGGTTTCACATTCTCTTCTATATTGTCGATTCTTCTATTTTGTTTTATTACTTCTTGCTTTCTTATAACTTCACTGGCTTCTCCTTGCCAAATTCTAATTTTCAAGGAATCATTTCTTCCTTGTCTTTTTCTAGTTGATTAAATTTCTTTTCAAAATCTTTTTTTTCTTAGATTTTAGTTGTTTTTTTTTAATTTTCCCTCATTCTGTCTCATTTGATTTTTTAAATCTTTTTTAAGTTGTTCTACAAATTCTTTTTAGGCAGATGATCACGTGACACTACACTTTAGGGTAGGAGGGGCTCTTTTTTTTTAACTTCTGTGTTCTCCTTTAAAAATGAACCCTGATCTTCTCTGCTCCCTCTTACTTTCTATGTTTAGGTTTGTTTGTTTGTTTGTTTTCATCTTTGATAATTTTTGTTTACTGTATAGCTACGTCTAGCCACTTCTAGTCCTAGGGTATGGCAGATGGTGCCTCTGGCTTCAAGTCGTCCTTCAGTTCTTCCTTCTGCTCTGGAAATGAAACCAAGGATTCTGTCCTCCTGTAAGTGTCCCCAGCTAGCTGTATCCCTGCCCCACTGCTTCTGGACTCACAGGGTGTGTCCTGGTTCCTTCTCATTCAGGGTCACCTCACAGCAACACAGCCGAGTCTTGAATTCCTTATCTGCAGAGTTTCCTTAAATATTCTCCTGTTCATACTCCTGACTCCTTACACTGTCTAGGAGGTGAAAATTCCTGTTGATGGGCCTGAGGCTACATCCCAGCCCAGCTAGGTCCAGGGTGTGCTGCTTGCTCTTTGAGTGAAACTAACCTAGAGGTGTTTACATTTGAAAAGGACCAAACCTCAGTCCAGGGATTTTTCTTTCATTTTTCTCTGGTTTTCCTGGAAGAACTACTGTTCTGCCCTGACTCTTGTTGATTTTTAATGCTCATGTTCACCCTGAAGTGTTATTTTGTCTTGTATGTGGGGGAAATCTAGAGAACCTAGGATTTCCTGACCTATTCCACCATCTTCCCATAATCCTCCTTAGCATTTGTTTTTACCATATTTTAAGCTCCATTTTTTTTCTCCCTCTGTCCCTCTCCTCTTCGTAAAATGATAGGCAATTTGAGATGGGTTATGCAAGTGCTACCATGTAAAACATATTTTCATATTAGTCAAAGTGGTGAAAACAGAAACAGGTCAGAAGTAGAAAAAAAAACACACAAAGAAAGAATGATTCAAATATCAGGGAGACACAATCAACTTTATACAGGATGTAGGAGCTGAAACATTAAAGAATAAATAACTCAGCTTTTCTCAGTAACATAATGATCCAAGATAAGTACAAAGGCCTCATGAAGAAAAATGCTATCCACATATAGATAAAGAACTGAATGTAGGTTGAAGGCATTGATTTGAGTCTACCTATTTGCCAGAGGCTATGCTGAACCACATGGACATCTGGCTGCTGGAGAATGCTTTTTTACTTGGGGTACACTGAAACACCTGGTGGTTCTCAGAGCTGGAGCCCACCCATTCACCTAGCTATAACAAGGAACATGCTGTGCTGGGGTTCTGGTTTTGGCATTTGCTTCTCTAACACACTGGTTTCCTGAGGTGGGGCTTGCTGGGTCACTTCCTGTCCTGGACTGTGCTCCACTTTTACATATATAAAACAAATATTTCTTGCCAATCTTCCAAGTTTCTTGAACTAAAAGATGGTTTCAACCCATCTTTTTGATGGTTGTGTTACTCTAGGATTTGTTTAGGGGAGCTATTTGTTTGGAGGTGAATATCAGAGAGTTATAATTCACTGCTTGTTCAGACACCTTCACTCCTGGAAGTTAACTCTCCACTTTACTTTTGATGGAAATAACTTCGGCCTTCTTAGAGATGGATGAATGATTATCCTACTGCTAAACTCTGTAGACTTTTTTGTTTTGTTTTGTTTTGTCTTGTTTTGTTTTGTTTAATAACTTCTGAATTTCTCCAAGTTTTTTGCCAAGCCAATCTTGAGTTGTGGAAGCATTCTAGTCCAGGTGAGTAAATGTAGTGTTGTATGCCAAATTTCTGAATGCTGCCCACTCTTTCTGACCCACTTTTGCCGACCTTTAATTGGATCAGTTTTCCCTTCAATTAAGCAACAAACTTCTCACTGGGAGTTACTTTCTGGTCTGTTGATGTTAAGTCTTCTGGTAGCCACCTTTCCTTACGTATGCTGCTTTTTTAAAAAATACAAATATTTATTGGAGATATTAATATTAATACAAATATTTAATACAAATATTGGAGAGGAGAAGTCTGTGATTAATCCAGCACTCTGTGCTACATATTGCCTTCATCATTCTCATATCCTATCTATCTCTTCTTCTTATAATGACAAGACAATTAAATGCAAGGGTGCATCTACAAAGTTGTATTGCATTTAGGTAAATGGAGCACAGTGTTGGTGATGAAGTCATGAGACCATCAGTAGTAAGTGATTATTTCTATTGCTGTTTCTAACTCAATTCCTCTCAAGGACTCCCTGTAATGTCTTGTAGTTTTGTAGTCTACTCTGCCATTAAAGTCACTCAGAATTAGAAACTTTTGGCACATTGATGATAAGTGTCTTTAGTCTTCATATTTTTTTTCTTTTTTGGGGGGGGGAGTGGCAGAGTTCCTGAGTTTATTGGAAAGAAGGCAAAAGTAAATATTAAAGAGCTCCTCTTGGTGTTTTGAAGTTCATTCCAACTATAGGATGGGTAACTTGCAGGTTGGACAAGCTGCCAAAGTCCAGGAGATTCAACATTTATTTAGCATCAGGGTCTACTTCAATGATTTCCTGATCTGAAGCAGAGACCTCAAGGACATAGTTATCCATACTTTCTCTTTCATCTTCCTGCAGTTTGATGGAAATACCTCTTACAGGGCCTCTCTGGATCTACTTCATCAGATGAGTAACATGTCCTGCGATCTTGTTGCAGAGCTTCTTGCTGGGGATGATAGCAATCTCCTCACACACTCTCTTGTTGGTGTGGAAGTCATTCCCTAGGCAGATGTAGTACTTTATGATGATGACATGCTGCCTTCTTCACAGTCTTTGTCTGAATGCAACCCATGTTGACTCCAGGCTAGTCATGTTGGCTCAGGGTTCGTCATTGTAGGAGTATATGCACTGATGATGGAGGCATGGCACTTACCTGCAAGTGGCAATCACATTGCCACAAACCTACTGTTCACTTTTTTTGGAAGGCATACAAGCCTGTTGACTAGATTAGTTTCAGTTGTAATATCTATGCCAGTTTCATGGCACTCCTATTTACTATGGTCACTCCAGAAAAATGTGCATATAGCTCTGACTTTAGCGAATATCAGAGAGTTACAACAATTTACTCCTTTTCTTCCTCTATGTTCTCTTGCTTTGTGATCATATTTGCTCCCATGAAACAAATATTCATCTTTATGCAGAATTTTTTCATATCTGCTTATCCATCCCTTCTCTGCTATCCCCCAGTCTCATCTTTCCAATTATTTATTGGAGATCGTTACCTTGATGTCCTATAATAACTCAATTTCAAGGTGTCCAAAAAGGAATTCATTACCTTTCCCCAGAAAGTCTCTCTTTGTTTTAATGTTCCTACCAAATGTCAAGGAATCACCATCTTCCCAGTCACCCAGGTTTGCAACCTAATTATCATCCTTGACTCCTCACTAACGTTCACCGTACATGTCAAATCTGTTGCAAGATCTTATAATTTATACTTTTGACATATCTCACATTTATCTATTTCTTTCTAATGATGTAACTGCCACATTAATGTAGGCCATCCTCATCTCCCACTTTCCGTACTGCAATAGCCTTTTGATTCATCTGTTTAATTGTTTCTTCCCCCTCTAGTCCATTCTCCATTCAGTTGACATAGTGGTTTTCCTTTTGCACATGTCTAACCATGTAATTCCCTTGCTTAATCAACTCTGGCTGTTGGGGAAAGAAATATTTATATAGTGGCTATCATGTGCCTGGCCCTGTGGTAAGAATTTTACAAATATTGTCTCATTTCATCCTTATAATAACTCAGAGGTTATGTGACTTGATCAGGGTTACACAACTACTCTCACATTTTTATGACTACAACTCCAGTACTCTATCCACTGCATCACCTAGTTCTCTGCATTAGTGGATTATGTTGTCTCTAGCACCAAACATAAGATTCTGTTTCACTTTGTAAACTCATAACCTAGCCACTTCTGATCTCAATAGGCCTTTTCCGGTTTACTTCCCTCAACTACAGTGACATTCTTCATAAATAGCACTCTATTCCCAACTTGTGTCTTTTAAGTGGCTATCCTTCATGCTAGGAATGTTTTCTCTCCTTTTCTCTTCATCCAGGCTTCCCTGGATTTCTTCAGCTTTAATTATTTTCTTTACTTTTGTTTATTATTTTAAAATTTTTAATTAATTAATTTATTTTTTGCTTTTTGGAGGAGGGAAGGCAGGGCAATTTACATTAAGTGACTTGCCCAACCTCACACTGCTACTTAAGTGTTAAGCGTCTGAGACCTGATTTGAACTCAGGTCCTCCTGACTCCAGGGCCGTTGCCCTATTCACTGCACCATCTAGCTGCCCCTTTAATTATTTTCTTAAACAAGAATCCTTTCCAGGTCAACACCCCCACCCTTCAGCTAATGCCTTCCCTTTAAAATTACTTCCAATTTATCCTGTATGTTATATTTATATACTTGATAGTTTTCTCTCATTTTAGAATATGTATTCCTTGAAAGTTTGTTAAGTCAATAAATATATACCAAACCCATATTATTTATTAGGCACTGTGCTAAGTGCACAGGGTACAAATACAACAAAAGAATAATAGTCCCTGGACTCAAGAAGCTTATAACGTAGTAGAGGAAGACTACATGCAAAAAGATTTAAAGGGATTGGGGTAGTGGAGGGCAGGGGTATATCAATACTGCAATATTCACAACACCCATGGCAGTTATGAATATGCTGGTATAGTTGTGAATCACAAAATGTAGCAAACTCTCCACATGGAGAGCAGAACCAACGTCTTTATTCAGAAACCAGAAGGACAAGTCCCAGAACCAGAAAGCCAAAGTCATTATAGTGGTCACAAAGTTGATATACATAGTTAATGCAGTGAACACCAAAATTCCCAAGCCTTCACAAATAGAACAGGCTCCCTGAAGCAGGGATCCCTCTCAAACTCACTATAGTTCCTCAGCCTGATCCTTGGAAGTTCTCGGTAAAAGCTGCAGAAGGAGGATCTCAGCAAAAGGTGCAGTTTCTAGGTGGTTGGTGACTGAGAGAAAATCTGACTGTCCTGCTGGTTCTCTTCCTTATATACAGTGTAGCTCCTCTCTGTTCTGCCCCCTTCCTCTTAAGGTGTTAACTACTCCCAAGGAGTTAACTTGAAGTAAGGAGCTAAATTGCCTGTTTACTAAGTGTGTAACTTGAAGTAAGGTAATAAGTGCCTTTACTAGGTGCCAATAGAAAGGGGCATGGAAGATCTTCTGATTTCATTAACATTACAAAGGGTATAATTGAACCTAGTCCAAAAGATTTTTAATGGTAGGAAATGAAAAGATAAGTGACCTGGGAACTTTTTATAAACAGAGGCTTTAGAAGAGACTTTTGCTCTGTTCTCCAATCAGAGGGGTAGAGAATCCTAAGGGTGTATGTTGTGTGAGTATCAAGAGTGATATTATCTTGCAGGATTACAGGTTATTTGATGATGAGGGTTCCTGTGGCCATGATAGAGTCCAGTCCAAAGGAATGAAGCTGGTAAGAAGAGTAGATTACTTTTGCTATTTTTTACATCCTGATTGTTTGAACACCTTATATCCTCATTGTTTGGCCTGGAACCTAGTAAATACTTGTGAAATGAATGATTCCTCCACATTCATCCTAACCTTGACATCCTAACCTCAGTGTCAAAAATCTTCAAGCAAAAAAGGACAGTTAATCACTTAGAGGCATTGTTATGGATAAGGTTCTTGATTTTGGAAGGAAATGGATGATTAATAATGATATATTGTTTCAAATGTTCAAACTCCATAAATATATGTATGCATAAATATGTAAACATGCATATATGTACACATATATGTACATGTGTGTATACAAATATGTGCACATACATATAAAATAGACAGATAGATGTACAAATATTCTCTGCCACTGGTAGTTCAGAAATTTCAATTTTGGTGTGGCTAGGTGGTACAGGGAATAGAGCACCAGCCCTGAAGTCAGGAAGACCTGAGTTCAAATATGACTTCAGACACTTAACACATACTAATCATGTGACCTTGGGCAAGTCACTTAACCCCAATTGCCTTGCCTTCCCCCCTCCAAAAGGCAAAAAAGAAAAAAAAAGAAAAAAAGAAAAATAAAATCAATTTTATAGTTACCTCTTGAAGTGAAATGTTGGTAAAGGGAGTAGCCCCTGGGTAGATATTTACAATAATTATATTAACAGAAATCAATTTTCAAGGGAAGAAACCTGTTACTGGGTTATCAAGAAAAAGCCATAATGCCTCAAAACTTGGTAAACAAGTAGTGAATATTACATTAAAGTTTGGGGCCTACTATAAGAACCTATCTCTCCCTATATGATTTATGTAGAATATCAAATTGATTAGGACTGAGTAATAGGCATTGGAAAAGAGTAGGGGTCCAAATGAATTATTTTCTCACAGTTAGTATCCATTCTCTAACCCTGATAGCCATTTCAGCTTTCTGATCTTTTTGTGGCAAGCCTTTGTTACACTTTTGCAGTTTTTGCAATTTTTACTTGCCTTCATTTTTCCTTTTCTTTGATATTTATGTTTTCTGTGGACTTCAAAGCCCTGCTAAAAGTCTATCATTTCTATATTCTTGCTTTACATGATTCCAATCTTTTGGCAATTGCCACTACGACCTTGTAGAAGCATAAAATTTGCAGTCATCAAGGATAAAAAGATAATGTAATACAGTAGGCTAAATGTACATATCCACATATCATTAGATATTAATTTGCCAACATAATTCAAAGATAACCTACATCTCATTTAATAGAAGCTAGATAAATGGCATGCTAGATGACTTGAAATGAACAAGGTAGAAAGGAGTACGAACCCCAAAGATGAAGTAAAAACCTATATCTATTCTTTAACATGAGGTAATTGCATTTCATTTCTATTCAACATTAATGGAGAAGGAAAGAGGAAACTATATTTAAAATTAATTTTATATGAGAAAAACTATATTATTCTAAAATACAGTTAGTAAAATCTACTTAAGGCTATTTTTCCTTCAATGTCCCTTCCAATTCTCTCCTGTAGGACAAACTAAAATTAGTCAACACTTTTATTTAAGCAAAATTTATTTGATTTAACAGAATGAGGTAATCAATTGATTTTTTGAAATTTTTCTAATTACAACAATTAATTTTATGTAATCTCACATAAAAATCTGCATGTAATGATAAATATTTGTTAAAATAATTATTTTAAAGGTAGGAAAAAATCATGACAAATTATATTTCAAAAATTATCTTATTTTTATTCTTTCTAGTTAAAATTCAAGATTGCTGGTTATCTTAATAAAAATGTATTACCAAACTAAATATATGATTAACATAGATAACATATATAAGAAATCTGTTATGAACATCTATAACACAGTGTTATATTCTGTATATATAAGGCATGTACACACTATATAAATATATCGTGTATAATATATAGTCATATCTTTTGTTTATATGCATGAGTATATGTAGACATGATATATCTGTAGATCTCTCTATCTTTCTGTCTATCTATTTATCTGTCTGTCTGTCTGTCTGTCTGTCTATTTACCTACCTATCTATCTATCCACACACCTGCTTAAACTGCTCTTTGATACTAAATTATATCTTTTTAACAAAAGTTGTTTAGTCCTTTGGAGTTACCAGTGATGGACCATACACTTTGAAGAATAAATTTTTTGGCATACATTGCCACTTCTGACTTGTGTTTAAGAAGCAGCCTGAGAGACATCACCAGAGAGGAGCAGACAAGGAGGTGAGTGAGTGGTGAGCTAGCATCAAATGGACAATATTTCTTTGGTATTGTAGTAATCTTAAAGATTTAAAAGAAAGCATCCAGAATATTGAGTAGATATTCCATAGAGGATAAGTTGAAAGACATGGACACCAATCAACTTGGCTAATAAGGTATGGCTATAGGAAAGAGTACCAGAAGGGCTAAAACTTTGATCTATTCAAGCAGTGAAATCTTGATGTTATATGCTTAGTACATATTTTATTAACAGATTTCATTTTAACATCCAGTTATACTCAAAGAAGAGCAGTTAGGTGGTGAAGTGGATAAAGCACTGGGCTCAATGAGTTCAGATTTAGGCTCAGACACTTATTAGCTGTGCAACCCTGGGCAAGTCACTTAACTCTGTTTGCTTCAGTTTACTCATCTCTAAAATGAGGAGGAAATGGCAAACCACTCCTTTATCTTTGCCAAGAAAACCCCAAATACGGTCACAAAGAGTAGGATAGTACTGAAACAACTCAACAACAAAATACTCTCAAAAAAAGGAAGATTTTCTTTAACACTTTCCTACTTCAATGCACTAGAAAAAATAAAAAATTATATTTTCATGAATTCTACTTATATACATGATATAAAATTATCTCACATTTCATGGACATTCATTTACCTGATTTAAATATATAAGAAGGGGATAAAAAGTATGGTGATGCTGTTGGTGGTACAATTGGTAGATTATAGATTTGGAGTTAGGGAGACTTAAACTCGAATCCTATATCTGATGTTTGTGGCTAACTGAATCAAGGAAAGTCTCTTAATATCACTGGATTCAATGTCCTCATTTGGAAAATACTGATAATAGCATGTACTTCACAGGAATTTTGTGAGGATTAAATGAACTAAAATATATAAAGTACTTTGCAAACCTTAGAATGCTTTATAAGCTCTAGTTAATAAAGCATAATTGTTTAAATCAGTATCACATACAACTGTCAGCACATTCTTTCACTTTAGGAGACCACAAAAAAAAATCAGAAATGCATTCCAATAGCATTTCTCCCAGAAAAATGGTTAGTAAGCTACATGACAGTTAATGTTCCTTGAGTGAACACAGCTTACAAACAACCAAAAAAATGTACATACAGTAAATCACAAAAGGACTAGCTGAAATTGCTTTCTAAAATGTGGCTTTACTACTTATGTACCCAAGGACAAAGACTATTATTTATTTCTTCCCTAGGACTTAAAGGCTCTTTAAGAATATATTCATGAGTAAAATAAGTCTTCACTTAAAAGTTACTCAAGACAATAGCTTTAGTTAATAAAAGGAAATTTTAAGCTTCAAAGAAAAAAAAGATTAGTTTTCATTAATTGTTGGGATCATTTTTAAGGACATACTCTTGTCACAGTGCAAGTATTGATATCTGTAATTCCCATAAGAATTTAATGGAAGTTACAAACAAAAATGCCTGTATGTTTAAGTATAAAAGAAAAGCTGTATGGGTAAGCTTCATTTCCATAGCAAAGACTTTAAATGGGATAAAAGTACTGATCCTGAGGACTTTGTACTAATGATCATAGGATTTAAAGTGTGACTGAAGCATTAAGACAAATACTGTGATTCTTAATGAGAGCTCATTTCAGAAGAAAACAGCATGTGTCAAAAAAACCCATGATGTGGGAAGTGCTGGAAGAGTTTCATTTATTTTGCTGATAAAGAAGAGACATTTAAGAATGTGAGATTAAAAGGACAGGGGAAAATAATTTTGAAGTGGAGAATAAAAATGGAATTACTTTTATTAAAGAAGTAGTTAAGTAAAATATATAAAAGATCAAATGTGGGTATTCACAAAAATTTAATATAACACCCAAATGCACAATAAAATTAATGAGAAATTTTACTAACTATCCAATAGTCATTGAAAGCTTACTACATTTTCCCAGATTTCTTAACCTTGAAATAATATCAGACTGGGCGCATTGTACTTATGACCATTGATTACCTAGTTTCTAAGGATCTACTCGACCATTTAAAACTGACAAAGCAAACTATATTGTTGAGATGATAAAATGAATCATTGGTGACAGATATTCATTATCAAAGATGCTCATTGCTCCTTTAATAACCACACACAACAGAGTGAGTAATAGAACTTTCCCCGCCAAGAAGGTACTTTAATATTTGTTTTTCTCATAAACCTTCTTAATGTTCTAAGAACATCATAAATTACTGGGACAATTTTGCTTAAAAATAAACACTTTATCTGGGGGGTGAATCTACAGCTAACTAAATTGTTATGGTGTTCAGAGGGCTGGATCTGAAGTAACAGAGTCCTGAGTTCAAATCCTGCCTAGGACACTTACTTTCTGTGTGAGTCTGGGCAAATCATTTAGCCTCTGTATGCCTCAGTTTAGACAAGTGAAAAATGATAATAATAACATCCATGTCATGTGGCTGTTATGAGGATCAAATGAGGTATTTCTAAAGTGTGTAGAAGACTGCCTTGAACATAGTAGGAGCTATGTAAGTGCTAGTGATGTTGATGATAAGTAAAATAGATCAACATTGTGTCCTTTCTTTTTCTTGCTTGTATATCTGAGATTCATCTTTCTTATTCCATTTTGCTTTTTTATGATGTTTAAAAAAATTTTATTATGAACTTAACATTCATTAACAAACATGAACATTTCAAATTAAAATGTCAAACCTTGCCCCATAAAAAATGGGAAGGTATGAAAATGTCACCTTATATAGAGTTACATAGAGTTGAGTCTTTTTTAAAGTGTGTATAGAATTTAACATGGAAGCAATAAAATTACCCTGTTTACTTATGATAATAACTCTTTTTATTTTAATAGTATCTTATTATTTTCTAATTATACATAAAGATAGTTTTCAAAATTAATTTTTGAAAGGTTTTGAGTTCCAAATTCTTCTCCCTTTCTCCTTCCCCATCCATTCCTGTAATACCATGCACAAGCAGATTCCCAAAAGAATGCTACTGTGAACAGCTTTTAAGATTCGGATTACACAGTAATAGCGAACACTCTGTTTAATCCATTACAAATCAAGGTTCAGTACAATATTCACAATATTCACAACATTACATCTTATAACAGAAAGTCACACTATAGTGTTTATGACAGCTTAACATTAGAATGACCACACAGTTTTCACTACAGTGGCCACAATACAGAACAAACAACAAAAAGAATAACCATCTGGTTTCCCTAAGGGGGAAACCCTCCTTACTTAATTATTCAGTCAATTCACAATACATTAATCAAACTTCCACTCATGGGGCAACCATTGACTTAATCATTCAATCAGTTAATAATACAATAATCAAACTTCCACTCATGGGGCAACCATTAACTTAATCAGTCACTTACCTAGCATTCATTCACTAAGCTAGATTCCCAATTACTAACTATCATTAATCACAAATGCAGTCATTAGAAAACCACACAAACCCTCCACCCCTTGGTGTCCATCAAATCTCAATTTCTTCCAAGGGGAGGCCTTTTCTTCATCTTGAGTGTGGGTGCTCTCTCTGATTCCATGGATCCTCTTCCAAGGTCCCAGCTCCCTCCTGAATGCACAAAACAGTCACCTGGATTCAGAAGCAGACAGCTGCCAGGTTCTCATCCAGTCCTCAAAGGCAGAAAGCTCCCAGGTCCTTGTCCAGTCCTCAGGGCAGTCCCTGGCACACACTGAAGTTCACAGGGTCCAGCACATCTCAAACCCTTCACTACTTCTCTTGCCTGGAACTCAAGGATCAGCCAGGCCATGAACAAATAAAGTCTTATCCTGGTCATGCTTCTTCAGTCCTCCAGCAGTTCAGCTGGTCCTAGGACCCTAGGAGGAATATCAGCCTTCTGGGTGGCCTTCACCAGATTCTGGTCTCAGGAAAACTCATCTCAGTTCTCAAGAAAACTCCGACTCACTTCTTCAGTCCAGAACCCCACCCCAGCTCCCAGATGCTGAGACAATCCTGCTTTCCTCCAACAGGAAAATTCCAATTATGTCTCTCTGTCTCTGGAATTCTTCTTTATATACACACACAGGCCTCCTGTCTAAGCCAATCTCCTTCTTCCAGTCATCAGGGGATTTCATGCCCTCTCAACAGGGGACAGGGCTTACACCTTCCATGCTTAGCCCTAAGTTACTAAGTGCCAAGTATCTGCTAAATTGATTGCTGTTACACCTTCCCAAGACAGCAATCTGCCAAAGTTATACATAGACAGTCATATTAAACATATTTCCATATTGGTAAAGTTGTGAAAGAAAAATCAGTACAAAACGGAAAAACCACAAAAAACTGAAAATAATATGCTTCAATCTGCCTTCAGACTCCATAGTTCTTTCTGTGGATGTGGTTAGCATTTTCCAGGATGAGACTTTTGGAATTGTCTTGGATTATTGTATTGTATATGTGTGTCTGTGTGTATGTGTTTGTGTATGCATATATGTGTGTGTAAACACATACAAACACATACATATGTGTAAACACACATATGCATACAAAAATACTATAATATTTAAGATACTAGATACTAAAACATACAGGGTATATACATATAAGCATCATATATATGTATAAACGTGTAAAAGTATATGAATATATCTGGTTTTACGATTTCATTGCTGGAGTAAGCCCCAATAAGGAAAAGCTCTCTACTGAGGTATGTGATCAACTGTTTTTCTACTTAATATCTTAGAGAGTTTTCTAGGTCATTTGAAAGTTTAGATACTTCCCCATAATCACACATGTGGTATATGTCAGTTGCTCATCATTTCTTATAAAACAATGGTATTTCTTTCCATTTATATACCACTACTTGTTCAGCCATTTCCCAATTGAAAGGCATCTTCTCATTTTCTAATTATTTGCTACCACAAAAAGCTGCTATATTTGTGTGTGTGTGTGTGTGTGTGTGTGTGTGTGTGTGTGTGTGGTTCTTTTCTCTTTCTTCATAATACAGACCTAGTAGTGGCATTGCTGGATCAAATTGCTCTCCAGAATGGTTATATCAATTCACAACTCTACCAACAATGCATTAATGTTCCAATTTTCCAACATCTCCAACATTTATCATTTCCCTTTTCTGTCATATTAACCAATCTGAAAGATAGAAGATGATATTTCAGAGCCGTTTTATTTTACATTTTTCTAATCAATAGTGATTTAGAGCATTTTAATTTTTTAATTTTTATTTTTCAACTATCATTTCCCAAAGAATTTGAGTTACAGATTTTCTTTCCATCTCTCCCCTACCCCCATCCCAAGATAGCAAGCATACTGAATATACCTTTCCCTAATCAGGCTGCTCTGGAATTCCCCTCAGTTTTCCCCTTAATTTCCTATAGGGCAAGATGGATTTCTCTACCCCATTGCTTGTTTATCTTATTTATCAGTTGTTAAGCCAGAACCTAGGGGCGTCTCTTGTTTATGTGTGCTGGGCTAAAAGCCTCCTGTTGGCTTAACCAGACATGGTCTGCACTGGGTTGGGCTCCCCATTTACCCAAGTGAGACAGACATTCCTTGACGTCCTTATAAATTTTCTTAATGTGAAAAATGTCTTCATTCCATCTCTGCTTTCTGTCACTCCAGAATCCATTCAGAGGCTTGATTTAACATTGTTTCCAAGGGAAACTGGGGGGAGCTCAGGGAACTTTCTGGTTTCTCTCCACCATCTTGGCTCAGCCCTCTGACATTTTGCTTTCTTACAAGGCAATGATATTTAATGATTATTTTACCCTGGATCTATATACATGTGGGTGGAACATGTCAACAGTCAATAAACAAAAATTATTTTTCAAGATATAATGTTCACCAAGAAGTTGCCGTGCATTACCAGGATAAATCTAATATCTTGAAATGTTGGAGTTTGTAGAAAAGCTACCCCTCCCCCACATTGGAAGTTTCTGTCTCTCTGTCTCTTGTGTGCGTGTACACACACACACACACACACACACACACACACTATTCATTTTATGTTATTGTTTCTCAGACATGGATAGATTCCTAAACTACTAATGAGTTCTCTTCTGATTCTGAATTTAACATAAAAATTCTGTGATTCTGTGAGACTTCCTCAATTCCTTAGGTTTTCCAGGGAAGATGGACTTTCTGTTTAGTTCTCCCTTTCTTGCTCAACCTATGATTCACCCTGACCTGAACTTTCTGAGGTCTTGTCTCCAGTCCTGTTATGTCTCTCAGTAACATATCCTGACAGGGTTATGATGGTTTAGGGAGCATCAGTTATGCTCACTAATGACTTGAAGTAAGGTTACTTTAACAATCTATATATGTTATTCTTTTTTTTTTGAGAGGTTGTGCTGTCAACTCAGAATCATTTAAAGCTGCTCTATTTTGATCTTGTCCCATTACAACCTGTTCCCTTAGCAACCTCAGTTTCTGAAAAAGGTTTCTTAAGGCTTGACTGCACTCATGGCAACCAAGGATGATTCCACATTACCTCTAACTTAAGATAAACATATTCAGGTCTGATTTTACTCTAAACTCACTGAAAAAGTTTTCTCCTGGAACTAGTTAGAAGCACAAAGCAGGCTTTTCAGTTTAAGTAGGAATCATGTTTTCTTCTGATAGACTCAGTTAGCCTAACATCTGCACCCCTCTCAAAAGTAGTTGTTTTAAATTGATACATTCCTTTGAGAATTTCACATGTCATTCTGTGCCCACATCAGAACTAAAACAAGTATACCTAATGAAAATATTAATTCAGTTGAATGAAAGTATATATTCATAAAATGATAGTGTCCTTTCTGTTCTTACATTATAAGTTCACAGTGTTCAAAAAGAAAAGCTAAAATGAAAATTATCATATGTGTTTCTTATTAGTATTACATGCCTATTACATACCTGTTATGAAATGTCATTCATGTATTGGGATTTACTATTTGTTAGTGTTCATTTGTTTCTGTCTTCTGATTCTTTATGACTCCACTTTGGGTTTTTTTGGCCAAGATATGAGAATGGTTTGCCATTCTTTTCCAGTTCATTTTACTGATGAGTATCTACAACAAATAGGTTTAAGTGATTTGCCCAGAGTCCTTGGTGGGAAGAATTTCAATGGTAGGAGATCCCAGTACCAATCAAAAATGAAATTATAGGTCTATCTGAACTTATATATAGATATACACGTAAATACATGCACATAATATACACACATGTATGCATGCATATTTTCATATGTATATTCACTCATACACATATATGCATCTGCAGAAATAATGAAAATTGTCAGTGAATGTATACCTTGTGAAAATAACGTGTTTCTTTCATCAACATAATACATTTAAGGCTAGAAGAGGTCATAAAGGTTATCTCATGCAACCACCACATTTTACAGATGAAGAAACTGGGTCCAGTGGAAGTTAATGAATTTCACAGGTACTATGTGACAGAGCTGACATTTAGAGTGCTGTCTTTGGACTTAAAACCCAGTGTTTTCCCCCCTAAGCCAAAGCTGCTTTCTAGCCCTGGAACATTATTTCGTCCTGGAGTTGCCATTCTCTGATTGGTCCACTCTTCCTAAGTCATGGGCATAGACTAGTCTTGTTGTAATGGTAAGGCAATTTGAAGATCTTCCCTTCCCCTTAACAAGCCTAGGGAATTTGAAGATTGTTCCTGTCCCTTAATGGGTCTCATTTGGAGCCCATCAAGAGAAGTTTGCTTAGAAGGTGCTTGTTTTTCAGGAAGGTTCATACTTTTTGTTTCATTGTAACTAGGTTACTAGGGTTGTGATGACCTCTGATGCTGGAGGAGGCTATATATACTTTCTGAGGTGAGGTTTTGTTTTGGGGCTCATTTATGGAAAAAGTTGTACAATTTGGTCACATGAGACTCTGGGTAGCTGTTGAGCCCTGGCTTTGAAAACCCAGATGTTGGTGCTTCTCTCTCTCTCTGGTAACTATACATGTGTAGAATGGTCAGGCAGTTTGAAGTCCTGTCTGATGGTCGGTTGAATTGTGTTATTTTCTCTGTCTGTATTTTTTTGTCTGCCTGTAATTTTCATTGTATTTTCTCTGAAGTTCAGGGTGCTGACTTTTTCCCCTGAACTAAGTGAATGACCTATGTGTTTGATTATAGTAAGACTATTAACCCCTTTTGAGTTGTGCTCCTTTTAGGTGTCTAGGGACACCTTATTATTATCCAGAATTTTTTCAATATCATGTCTCTATGTAGCTACTATTTCCTCCAATCCCCTACTTTTCAGCTTCCTAGCATATGTTTTCTTTCCTCAGCTGAATATCACCTCTTTGAGTCCAGGATCCGTCTTTCTTTTTGCTAATATATCTCCATCTAGAAAATGCCTTGCATATAGTAAGCACTTAAAATCTTGATGACTAGCTGGCTATAACATATTGCCTTTAATTTTTTATTAACTTTTGTTTATTTTTAGTTTGCATCATTCATTTCCACAAGATTTTGAGTTACAAATTTCTGACCATCTTTCCCCTATCCACCAACCCAAAGCAGCAATCCTACTGTATATACTCTCTCCCAATCTGCTCTCTCCAGTGTTCTCCCCCGTAAAGCCTCTGACTTTTCAGAAGGGCAAGATGAGTCTCCCTACCCTAGTGCCCGTATATCTTATTACCCAGTTGCATGTAAATAATTACATATACATATATATGGATATAAATAATTATATATGTGTGTATATACATATATATGTATGTATATGTATGTATTAATATGTGTGTATGTATATTTTTTTTAACATTTGATTTTAGAACTATAAATTCTAGATTCTCTCCCTCACTCCGTTGTCACCCACCCTCACAGGAAAGAGAAGCAATTCAACATAGGCTGTACATGTGTAGTTATGCAGAACATCTCCACAATGTACAAATTGTGAAAGACTGACTATATTTCTCTCCTTCCTATCCCACCCCCCACTTGTTCTATTCTCTACTTTTTCCATGTCCCTTTACAGAAGTGTTGGCTTCTAACAACCCTTCCTGACCAACCTGTCCTCTCCTCCATCATTCCCCCTCTCATCCCCTTCCCCTCTACTCTCCTGTAGAGCAAGAAACCCAATTCAGAGTGTGTCGTTCCTTCCAGAAGCAAAATTCAATGAGAGTAATGTTGACCCATTCCCTTTTGCCTTCCTGTTCTTCCCCTCCATTGTAACAGTTACCTCTTGCCTCTTCTATATGAAAGGATTAACCCCATTCTATCTCTCCCTGTCTCCTCCCATTCTATCTCTCCCTGTCTCCTCTCATTCTATTCCCCTCCCACCTCTCAGTGTCACCTTTTAAAATATCATCCCTTCCTATTCAATTGATCCTGTGCCCTCTGTTTATATACACACACTCATATATGTATCCATTTGCATATGCATACATACACTCCTATAAAGACATATGTGTATGTATACAAACATACATATATACACATGCATGTATATAGATGCACAGATATTGATGTATATGTAGATATAGATACAGATATGGATATGGATATCAATATGGATAGGGTTATGAATATGGATATGGATGTTGATATAGATATAGATATTGATATATATATGTAGATATAGATATAGATATAGATATGCACATTTTTATTCTCTTCCCTCATACTGAGAAAAGTTTCATAAGTTACAATTATTGTTTTTCCATGTTGGCATGTAAATAGTTCAACTTTGAAAAGTTCCTTACAAATTCTTTTCCATGTTTACCCTCTCATGTTTATTGTATATAATGTATATAAATGCCAAATTTTCGGTTCAGTTCTGGTTTTTTCCTCAAGAATGCTTGAAAGTGCTCCACTTCATTGAATGACCATATTTTCCCCTGGAACATTATACTCAGTTTTGCTGTGTGGGTAATTCTTGGTTTTAATCCTAGCTCCCATGATCTCCAGAATATCATATTTCATGCCCTTTGATCCCTTAATGTAGAAGCTGCTAAATCCTGGGTTATCCTGATTATGTTTCCATGGTATTCAAATTGTTCCTTCTTGGCAACTTGTAATATTTTCTCCTTGATCTGGGAACTCTGGAACCTAGCTAGAACATTCCGAGGAGCTTTCTTTTGGAGATCTTTTTCAAGAGGTGATTGGTGAATTTTTTCGAGTTCTATTTTGTCATCTGGTTCTAAAATATCAGGGCAATTTTCCTTGAGAATTTCTTGAAGGATGATTTCTAGGTTCTTTTTTTGATTATGGCTTTCCCATAGTCCAATAATTTTTAAATTGCCTCTCCTGGATCTCTTTCCCAGGTCAGTGGTATTTTCAATGATATATTTCACATTGCCTTCTATTTTTGCATTTGTTTGCATCTATTTAATAGTTTCTTCATTTCTCATAAAGTCATTTTCTTCCATTTCCTCCATTCTAATTCTGAAGGAATTATTCTCTTCAGAAAGCTTTTGAGATTCCTGAAAATTGATAATTCTGGCAAATTTGACTTTTTAAGTCATTCTTCTCCTTATTGGCTTTTTGGGCCTCTTTTGCCATTTGAGTTAATCTATTTTTTAAGGTGGTGTTTTCTTCATTCAGGTTGTTGACTCTCTTTTCATGATTTTCTTGCATCATTCTCATTTCTCTTCCCTGTTTTTCCTCCACTTCTCTTGTTTGGTTTTCAAAATCCTTCTTATGCTCCTCTATGACCTCTAACAAGTTTACCTTTTTCTTGGAAGCTTTTGGTGTGGGAGTTCTGACTGTTTTGTCTTCCTCTCATTCCATGCTTTGATCCTTTTTGTCCCCCAAAAAGTAATCTAAAGTTGGATGGCTGTGCTTGCTTTGCTTCCTTTGCCTTCCCATGTTGCCTGCCAATTATTTGACTTTTGGACTCAGTAGAACTCTGCTTTCAGAGAGGAGAGCTTTGTCCCAAGGTGCTGGGGTTTTTGCAGATGCCAGGGTTTTTTGGGGGCTGCCATCTCTACAGCCCCCACCAGCTTTGGCTCACTGGCCACGCACCTCAGGAGCACCACCCAAGGCCACGATCCTGATCCATGAATGTTAAGACAAGAGCACTTAGCCTCTGAATGATTGCTTGGCACCCCTGCAATCTGCAGGCAAGGAGCTCTGAAGCAGCCACATAGAGGCAGCTACTGGGTCACCCTTTCTGCTGCTTTTTTGTTCTGGGAGTAGAAAGCCAGACCCTCTCCTTTCCCCCAAATTTAGCTGAGTTCCACTGACCTTTCACTTTGTTCCTATTTCTCATGGGTTGATAATTCTGGAAACTGCCACAGCTGCCTGTGATCCCTTTTTCAGAAAGCTCCAGCAACAGCTTCTCCTGGCTACCCTGGGACTACAGCCTCAGGTTCATGTGGGACTAGTCTCAGCTCGCAGTGTGCTGCAATGGACCCTTCCCATAGGCCTGCCAGGCTGCCTTCCCCAGGAGCCTTGTTTCTCTGTCATTTTATGAGTTCTGGAGCTCTAAAATTTGTTTAAAGTCATATTTTATAGGTATTTGAGGTGATTATGGGGGAAACTCCTGGAGTTCTCCTGCTTCTTCCCCACCATCTTGACTCCACCCCCTCCATATTGTCCTTTTTTAAAAAAACAATTTTTTATTTTTAGTTTATATCATTCATTTTTACGAGATATTGAGTTAAAATTTTTCTCCCTGTCTTTCCTCTCCCCACTACCCCAAAATAGCAAGCACACTGTGTATACCCTCTCCACCAATCTGTTCCCTTCCATATCCTCCCCTCTCACCCCTCTGACTTTCATGTAAGGCGAGATGGATCTCCCTATGCCAGTGCCTGTATATCTTATTTCTCAGTTGCATGTAAATAATAATAATAACAATAACAATAATAATAATAAAATACGTTTGTGTGTATATATAAACTTTTGACTTGAAACTTTCAATTCTTGATTCTTTCCCTTCCTCCTTTGTCACCCACCCCCACTGGGAAGACAAGCAATTCACTACAAGCCATGTATATGTAGTTACGTAGAACATCTCCACAATGGACATACTGTGAAATACTGACTATATTTCCCTCTTTCTATCCTGTCCTCCATTTGTTCTATTCTCTAGTTTGTCCCTGTCTCTTTACAGAAGTGTCATATTTACCTTTTTAACTGAGATATGGTTAATGCTTCCATTTTTGGTTAGACTTATGCAAATTTGTAATTTATCAACAATGACTTTTGAGAAGAGAAAGAAAAAAATATAAAAGCATAGAAAGTATTTTAAAGAATACTTCTAGTTGAACTCATTCTAGCTACAGGTGACCATCAACCCAACCCTCATCTTTCTTTTTGTAAACCTTTTATGAACACCATACCCGAAAGCTCATTTTTCCCAACCCCTGTTAGTTAATTCTCTCTTTCATGTCTTCTCTTTGGCTCTTCTGTATTTCCTAGGAGCAGTTGTCATGTTGAGTTTAGGTCACCTAATTCAGGTTGTGTTTGTCTGGACTGTGGCATTAGGGAAATGATGACATGACTTGTAGTTGACTTTTATTTCAGTAAGAGAGGGCTGTTCAAGGACACCAGTCTCTCTTTCTCCTCCAGAATCATATTGATTTGTTGACCAGATATTCATTAAGATGTCTGGAGATGTGAATAATTTTGGATAATATGCTAGTAAAGGTAAACATTGGAAAGAACAAATTACTATATTTGATGATTTTGTAGTACCTATTCTAAAAGGCACATAGCATCATATAAGAGCTTTTATCACTCATCAAATTGAACTCTCTACAGACAGAGATTGCTCTTTTAAAAGTCTAGTGATCATTCTTTCACTATTGTAATGAAAGTTATTAAACTGATGAGAAAGGTATTTAGGTAAATTAATTTTCACGTGCCTTTTTCATCAATACCATCACTTAAGAGTAGCAGTTTGGCTACTTATAAAAGGGTCCTTAGACCTGAGTAGTTGCTCTGTGACTCCCTCTAGCAGTTCCCCAGTGCATAGAAATTTACATTTGGGGCTTCCTGCTTTATGAATTTCAAAGATGCCTTTTGGCACTAACAGTACCTACTGTGAGCCAGGCACTATGATAGGTAATGACACAAAGACAAATACAATGAATGAAATAACTCCTAGTGAAAATTCTAATGGGGGAGAGAGACAGAAACATGTAATCACATACAGAATAAAGAGAGTAAATACAAATAAATCTAAGATAATTAAATGCAAGTTAGAGAGAAAGATCACTGAAAATGGAGATCAAAAAGGCTTCATGTAGAAGATGGTGCTTGAGCTCCATTGAGCTTTTTTGAAGAAAAAGTGGGCGTCTTTGAGGCAAAAGTAAGGAATTATAGGAATAGGAGACAGAAAAAGCATAAGTACAGAGAAAGAAGATGAAGAAGATCCTGGTTGAAAACTAAGAGGTCAGTTTGGCTTGATCACAGAAGGCAGATAGAGAATTGTTGTCCAATGAAGCTGGAGAAACATAATGAAGAAAGGTTATGAAAGACTCTAAAAATTATATAGATTTTTTCAAAACATTGGGTAGAAATAATAAGATTTGGCATCTGATATAATACACAGGAAGACTCAGTATAAGGAGGTCAGAATGATATGAAGATTTTTAACCTGCAGTAATGGATGGAAGAAAGATCTTATTCAGTAATGGAAATAAATATTCCTGGGGACAGTGAAGACACAAAACAAGACAAAACTTAAAACTTTTTTTTTAGTTGCTCAAAAAAATCAAGGAACATGTAGGGAAACTTGTCATTACTAGGAGCTGCTACATTATTTGCATAATTGAGTAAAGAGGGAAGAGTGAAGCTTATTTTTATGGTGTAACTTCTTCTTCAGTTCCATAATAATAAAACAGCTAATTCATGAAATTTGTGAGCTAAAAATAGAAGGATCTGCTAACAAGACCACCTGGGAATTTACTAGCCTGAACAATTTACAAATTAGATAGGAACTGAAATAATTTAGTGAAACAATTTACAAATTCAGTAGGAACTAAACAACTACTTTCCTACACCTCTGATGTTTGGTAATTAAACTTTTTCCCCCTTTGTTAACTAGTTGTAAAAGTTCCTACCCTGGTAGATATTTTTATTATTTGACTTTTTAGTAACCATATATTATTTTGATGGAAAAAAGTAAATTTCTTATTGAGTATGTATTTAAAATTTTTTAAAAATATGATTCATCTTCTGAGAGAAGAGAAATTATTTTTAAAATAGGTAAAAACTATTAAATTTGGTCTTCACAGAGTTAATAACAATCGAGTGAATATGCACCTTGGGAGGGTTCAGAAAATATGACATTTTCTAAGTTCTGTTAATACATAAATGTACGACCTAAGGAAATTCATTTACACCTTCTGGATATATTAGTTTCCTCTTCTGGAAAAGGAAAGAATTTGTTCTTTTTGAGTTCTCTGAAGTGCTGAATTGGCACCAGAGAACATAACCAAGGAAGAAAATTAAAGACAAAGAAAATAGTACTGCCCATATTTAAGATCTATAAATCTGTTAATAAATTTATTTAGTGCCAAGGCATAGGTGACTTTAAGGATCCTAATTGCAGGAGGGGAGAAGACATTGATGTCATCTCTGATCCCCTTCTCTATAGGAATCTTTAAAAATTGTAAGGGAAGATAAGACACACCCTTGGCAATCACACAGAAGATAATTAAAGAAAGGCTTTTAGAAAATCAGTTCGCCCAAAACTGATGGTATTTGTTTACAATTCAGATTCTTTTTCATCTTTGTTGATGTTGTCTTGAGTTTTGAGAATTATATTTTTATATAACGTATGTGGCTAAGGATTAGGTAGCAATTTTATATATGTTTAATTTCCTAGTTATACAAATTTCTTTAGATAGAAAACAACGTAAATAATATAACTTCATTTTTCTTAAATTAGAATATCTAAAATGTTATACCTAATTAAATAATTTTAAATATACTTCTTTAGAATTAATATTATGGACTATTTTTCATTATTAAAACTAAGAATTCTGGTTATTCTGCAACAATGTAACCTGAAATAGAAAGCTTCAGATAGTTAATTCCTGACAGTTTAATGTCATTAGAAAGATGAACCATAAATTTTCACTACCATTTTTCAACACTGTTTAAAACAATTATTGGAAATAAAATAAACATATAGTCTGTTTTTAAAAGACTTCATCTTAAAATATTTCAATAATGTGACTCATTTTTGTAGCACCAACATGATAGTTACAAGTCTTTCAGCAGCTATGAATATGCCTACATAAGTCTGAATCACGAAATATAACAAATTTTCCACATAGAAGACAGAACCATAACATTTATTCAAACACCAGAAAGCCAAATCCCAACACCAAAAATAAAAATCCATCATAGCAAAGAATATATCTATACCCCAAAACAATGCAGAGGGTAACACCAATCCCCAAGCCTTCCCCCTGTTAGGACCTTCCCCTGAATGAATATCTCTCCTTCAGCTCTAAGTGCTTAGATTTCCGTGTAACTGAGGCAGGACCTATTAATGGATGGGAAAGATCTTCCCATTAAGCAAAAATACATTGAAAAAAGTTTTAAAATGACATTCTGATGTTTAATAAAAAATTATAATGTGACTCAACATCCTCATAGGTTTTTTGTATTCATGGAAAATGATGCTATTAGTACATGTGATAAATGTGGCTTATAAATAGTACAGATCAGTTTGACTTTATACATGCTGGGTCTGAAATGACCACAAAAGTGTAAAGTATATAGTTCCATTCCATCAGAACACCTATGTCATGAATACTGAGCATGTGACTTAGGTTTCATAGCACTCAAGCAGCCATATGTTAACAAACAATATATCCAATTGAGTAAATCTATTAGAAAGTAAATGTGAATAATAACAAAATAATCATCTGAATACTTTTATACACATAATTTTCTTAGAGAATGCATATCAAAAAGGTATTAAAGCTAGATTTGAAAAAAATAATGAAGTAACTTAATATGAAGTTACTTATGCAGAGATATCAGTTATGTACTTTCATTCATTCATTTAATAAGTATTCAAAACAAAATAAAATGAACAAAAATTTTCCCATGTGCAAATCACTGTTCTATATAATAGATACAGAGGTAAACACAAAATGGTTTCTGAAGTCAAAGAACTTACATTCTACACCAAAGACTGACTGATTAAGATGTAAGAAGGAAATACTGCCACTTCCGAGTGCCCAATCCTTCACAAAACCCTTGTAAGTAACAAAAGTAGCTATTAAGCAGAACTCATAGATTTCACCCATTCTCTTACGTTTATACTCCAATATTTGGTTTTTAAAAATCTGTTGATTCTAACCCCACATCTTTTGCATCTATCAGGGATTTTTTTCCGTTTACTTATATGTCCAACACCCTAGTTCATATTCTGTTCTTTGACTATTTGAATAGCTAACTAACTGATGTCCCTGCTTCTAGTCCTTGTCTTCTTCACTCAATCCCATGTGTCGCTGACAAAATGATTGCTAAGACATAGGACTGACTAGGTTAGCCACTTTCCCCCTTCAGTCACTTCCTATTTGCTTAAAAACAGTGTACTAAAGATAAAGAAAATAAGAATTATTCTAAGAAACGGCATACTTTGCTTTGTTCTTTGAAGCAATATATAGTGTATTCTAAAATTCTAACTGTAGTAGTAATGGTAATAATTTAAATTACAAACCACTTAAATTAAAATAAATCTTGAGTCTCCCTATGTTTTCTATTTTAAACTAATAAAACCCAATATATACATATTAAGCCTGCCCTCTGTACAAGGACCTGGGACTGGAAATACAAAAGAAAATTAAACTTGTCCCTGTCTTCAAGGACATTACCTTCTTCTGGAGGAGATGTAACCTTATAAACAGAAAATGTAAATATGGTAAGAAAGGAGAGACTATTAACTAGGGATTTTTAAGAGCTCTCTGGAGAAGTAAGCATATATGATGAACCTTGAAGAAAGCTAGAGATTTTAAGAAGTAGAGGTGAGACTTGCAAAGGATGGATGCAGGATGTGAAATGCTTTACTTGAATAACAGCATATATGCCAGTTTTTTTTGGTATGAAAAATACATTCAGAGTAATCAGATGACACAGAATTGATCTATGTTGTGGAGGATTTTAAATGTCACATTCAAATTTACTTTATTCCAGAAGTCATGGGAAATAATTTCATTGAAAGATCTTAAACTTGGGAATGTAACATGATAAAGCATTGTCTTTTACACTCTTTATATTCAATGAGAACACATTTAGTGTAGATGAGAAGAAGGTAACTGTGCTAACATAAGGGATTCAACAATAGTCTAACTGTGGACTGATCATGTGAGCTTGATGTTTGTACTACTGTGCTGTTTGATAGGAAATGGAAATGATACAAACAGTGTACTTACATTGATTCTCTTTCTTTTACTTTTTGGGCCAAGTATTGAGGGGGGAGAAATGGTTCAAAACCCAAACGTATAGCATATAGCCAAATGGGGGTACTCGGAATTAAAACAGCAGATGTTAGTGGGAATTGAGTGAACCATACTGACTCCATTATGTGACTCAATTCTGGAACTAAATCAGCTCCTTTTCTATTTAATTATGGGTCTGGCCTAATTTCTATTTTGTGAGAAAACTTTATTCAATTGTGTGAATTGTGAGAAAACCGTATTGAATTGTTTGAAACTAATCCTGCATGATTGGAAAGATGGAACACCTTTCCTGTTGCATGGACACCTGCTGTGTAGGTCCTGGATTGATAATTATTGATACAAGAGTTTTTTCACAATTATATATGTCAAGCAATCCATATGTCTTATCTGAAAACTAACACTATTCTGGTAAATCCGTTATTTTTTCCATGTTTCTAAGATTAAATACAGACACCTTGGGAGAGTGGGACAACATTTAAAATCTGATTTCAGAAACAGATTGCATCCATTTGCTCTCTACCTTCTAGCTTCAAAAGTCCCTAATCATTCCTCCAATTAAAAATTAGATTGTGATTTCATATATTGGTTAATTGTTTTCTTTGGATTAATTGGTCTTATTTGAATAAATGTTTTTAATTCATAGCAATCTGTCTCCATCTGTATTTGGTGTCCAATCATAAGCTGAGAAGATCTGGTCTTAATATGTTATGAATTTGGAGTGAAGGGCTTAATAATCAATATGCTCAGAAGCTCAACTCTTCATTTCCTTAGTTATTTTTTCTTTCACCCACCACTGAGGGCAGAGGGAAGACTGACTTAATAAACATACCTGTTCTTGTTTCCTATGAACAGTCCCAAAGGACTCCACAGAAAAGTTTTTTTTTTTAAAGTAGTGATGTCTCAATATGAATTTAAGAAACTCTGACAATGGAAAATGTAGTTCAACTATTCCCTACAACCTTCTTTGAAATGGATAATTACCTTTATCTCTTTCTATCCCTGATTCAGCCATATTCTCTCCAGTATCTCACTTACTCCTGGCAGTGTAAGTGAGGCATTTGGGGGAAAAAAATGGAACAAAACATTAATTTATTTAGGGCTTCAGGGTAACATTCACTTCACCACAGTTATCAAGTTTAATGTGTCTAACTAAAAAAAGGAATTAAAATATTGAAGTAGTTTATTATTTTTTATTGTCTCCCATGCTGATTATTGTATTATTTCTTCTCATTTTGTTTTCTAGTATAATTTCACTTCTGTTCACAACCTCTTCCACGTAAAGAGGGATGTAACTTTTAATATGATTTCAGATTTTATGTCCATTCTAATTCTTCTACATTTTCTGCTCTTTTTGATTAAATGTTCTTTATGTAAGTAATTGCAGGCTATTTCATTCAACAAGAAGAAGGCTTGTTCTCAACTGTTTGAAGTCATATCTTGATTTATCTTTTTTTTTCTTTTTGGTCAATTGGGATTAAGTGACTTGCCCAAAGTCACACGGCTAGTTTTTGTGTCAAGTGTCTGGCCAAGTGTCTGAGGCCAGATTTGTACTTGATTTATCTTTAAACTCAAATTATGCTTGAAAAGCTTTAGACTCAGAGTTAATTTCAACTTCTGGGGAGACTATTAAGTTTAATCTGAGCAACTTTATTTTCTCTCTTATCGTAAGTTGCTTTTAAAAGAATCCTCTAAATTCTTTGTTATTCTTATGTCCTTCATTTTGATTTCTATGTATGCCCTCACCAAAAAAATCTTGATTTGATCAGAGTGCTCAAGCTTTATAGTCATTGATCATTTTCTGAAATGTATAACTATATTCCTCTGATTGAATTTATCTTGAAAGTGCTTATTTGATACTACTTTAAGAAATAAAGAAATGTATCAGTGGAACAGATTATGTACACAAACACATTCTAGATA
>CM053600.1:106327902-106355952 GCA_028646575.1 Pseudocheirus occidentalis | reverse complement strand
TTCATGGTTTTCAGGTTATCCAAGAATTCTTAAATTATCTCTCCTGGATTTTTTTCCAGGTCAGTCATTTTTCTATATTTTTCAATCTTTTGATTTTGTTTGAATGATTCTTGATGTCTCATAAGGTCATAAGCTTCCATATGCCCAATTCTAATTTTTAAGGAACTGTTTTATTCTGTTAGTTTTTGTGCCTCTTTTTCCATTTTGCTAATTCTACATTTAAAGGAGTTGTTTCCTTCAGTGGATTTTCCCCCCCTTTTCCCCATTGTAGTTTTTAATAAATAGTTTCCTTCAGTAATTTTTTTGTCTTTTTTTTTCCAAGTTGTTGACTGGTGCTTACTAATTCTCCTGCTTAACTATCATTTTTTCCCAGTTTTTCTTCTACCTCACTTACATGATTCAAAAAATTATTTTTGGTCTCTTCCAAGAGGAAATTTTTTTGCTACAAACCAACTCTGACTCCTCTTTAAGGCTTCACATGTAAGCATTTTGTCATTGTTGTGCAATTCTGAGCTTGCATTTTGATGTTACCTATAACTGTAATAGTTTCTTTTTGATTTTTTTCTTATTAAAAAAAATGGACTCTGTGCCTATGTTACTGGGAGCACTGGCCTAAGTTTCCTGTGATGGGCATCAGGGGCCTGTTCACTGGCTTTCCAAACCAGCATCACAGGTGCTTGTGGCTTCCCTATGAGCTGGGGTATCCTGGCCTAGTCATGGCTTTTGTGCCAGGGCTCCAAGCCTGCCCATTTGCCTTTTGCATGTTGCCTAGAAGTCTCACAACTTTCCTCCTATTCTACTAGCTTGCTGTGCAAAGACTGAGGGTGCTCTTTGGCTCATCTGTTCTGTGGCTATAAGCCTCTTATTGGATTGCTCAGACACAGTCTGTGCTAATTTGCACTCCTTTTTTTACATAAGTTGGACAGACCTTTCTTAAAATCCTTCTATGGTATCTTATGCTGGAAAATTTTTTCACTTTAACTTTTTGTAGGTTCTGTCACTCCAGAATCCATTTAGAAGCTTGATTTAATGTTATTGTAAGGGAAATGTGGAAGAGCTCAGGCAATTTCCTGACTGTTTTCTGCCATCTTGACTCCCCATCCAAAGCCTTAAAGGAAATGTTTAGTGAGTTACAGGTGGAAATAACACAAGACACAGTAGTAAATGACCATTGGACCACAGTGTCTGATAAACTCAAAGACTACAGCATTTGAGATATGAACTCATAATTTGATAAAAGTGTAAAGCCACGCACGGGCAGCTTTCCAGAAGAATGCTACTGTGAACAGCTTTTATGATTCTGATTACACAGTATAGTGAACACTCTATTTATTCCATGGCAAATCAGAGCAAAACATTCACAGTAAATCAAGATAAAAAGTTCACAATGTTACAACTTATCACAGAAAATCAAAATATAGCATTCACAACAACTTATCACAGATAATGGCCACATAGTTTCTACTACAGTGGTCACAATGTTTTGAACAAAGAACATTTATTTAATGATCACAAAATCTTTAATTCAATCAACAAGTACAATAATAAAACTTTTCTGCTCATGGGCACACTAAGTTAACTCGATTGGTCACTTATTCAGTTATCAGTCACTAAGTACAATCACTTAATCAATCGATCATTCATTCAACTCAATCATTCAATCATCCTTCATCATTCACTATTTAATCATCAGAAAATATACACCTATGACTAATATGGAAATATGTTTTACATGACCATATATGTATAACTTATATCAAACTTCATGCCATTTTAGGAAGACAGAAAAGGGAGAGGGGAGAGAAGAAAGGAGGGAAAAAAATTAGACTCAACAATTTTCTAAAATTTATGCTGAAAATTGGCTTGATATGGAATTGGAAAAAAAATACTATTTTAAAAATAAAGTTACAGAGTACATATTGGAGCAGAATTTTCACTTTATAAATAACTGTTATGGGAAACTAAAGATTTTCCCTGCCCCTAGGCCCTTTGATAGGCTTAAGTAGCTCTGAGAACCTTGCCTGATTTGAAAGTATATTCTGCCTCCTAATAGGCTAAATGTGATCACATGTGGCCTGTGGCAGGAAGCTTGTTTTTCAGGAAAGCCCATGCCTTATTACTTTGTAATTGGGCAGTGGTTCAAGACGGCTGTGGCATTCTCTGATCCAAGAGAAGGGTATATATACCCTGATGTGAGTTTTTGCTTTGGGACTCACTTTGGAAAGTGTTGTGTGATTTGGCCAGAAAAGACTCTGGTCAGCCGTTGACCGCCCCCACCCCACCAGCTTTGAAAACCCAGATGTTGATGCTTCCCTCTCTGGTAACTGACTAGATACGGATGTAATGGTCAAATGACTGGAAGTATGTCTGCTAATCTATTTCTCTATCTGCCTGTAACTTTTGCTTGTAACTTGTGTTTGTATTGTGTTTGTGTTCTCTCAAGTTCAGGGTGCTGACATTTTCCCCTGAACTAGGTAAATGATATATGTTTGATTGATTAAAGTAAGACAGTTAACTCATTTTGAGTTGCTTTCCTTTAGAAAAACAGATCTAAGAACCTATGCTAGCAGCCATCCTGGGTATGCTACGGTGCTTGCTGATACAATAATGAACTCAATTTTTGTTTTACAATACTCCAGGTGGATCTTCACTCCACCAGCTATACATGTAAAAGAGTTCAGAATATCTTGGGGGTTGTTAAGTGCATACATTTGGGGATTGAGATTAGATAGAGAATGCACAATTCATTGCAATAATGGGATCTGGTCACAGGAAAAGGAAGGTTGCTATGCAACATAAAACAGATGTTCTCAAAAGAGAGATAACAGAAAATTAATGGTAACAACAATTGGAATGAATATGGAGAAGGAGAAACAAAGATTCTGCCCTTAGAAACTGTATTGTCAAAGCTTCATGCATGCGTAGAGTAATTTGATGGTCCTAATTATAATATGAATGTAGTTGTAAGGGACTTCTGAAAGTGCCAAATGAAAGACTATTACTGGCCAGAGACAGAGAAAAAGATCGTTTTCAATCACTGAGAAGGAGGTACAAACAAAGGGTTAGATATTTCATTTCAGCGTTTATGGTCTTTCTTTTAATTTTGCTATTGTATTATGTACTGTTAATGAACTTATGGCTATAGCTAATGGGAATGATAGACAATGCAAAATGAAGACAACAAAAAAATGATTAACTAATATGGTCATCTGGGTATCAGTGTTAACATGTGGAAGAAAGGATAAATACTTATTAAGTGCCTAATTTGTGTTAAGTACTATGCATCTGCTATGTGTTATCTGCTTTGACCCTCAAACCAACTTTTTGAGGTAGGTGCTATTATTATTTATATTTTAGATTTGAGGCAGCTGAGACTGACAGGTTAATTGACAGGGTTACATAGGAAATATGGGAGACCCTACTTGCACTTTGACCTTTCTGATACCAAGCCCTACACTCCATGCAGCCATCCCATCCAGCACTATATAGAACTTATATATCATACATCTACATTCCAAGGATTGATTTCCATTTCTGTTTTACTAAGTAATTTTAGTACCCTCTGAAGCAAATTATTGCATTCTTTTATATTTCAGGAAGAATCCAAATCACACCAAAATCTGAGAACTACTGTAAACAGAGTGATGGTTTATATTCTTCCTTCTCAGCACCCTCCCCATTCCATTCCCAGAAACTTTATTGTGATTAAACTAGTCCTTAAGAGTTGATTGTCATACAAGTGTGGAAGTGATAAGTTAATTCATCTCATGACATTTATATTTATTTGCAGACTTATTTCTCCATTACCAGGTGGATTTTAGTGTCTATATATTTTAGTTCAACAAGTTATTTTTTTAATTCCTATTCCAAAAATGGACATAAACATAAGTTATGTAAATGTATCTATTATGAATCAAGATATGTGTGTGTGTGTGTAGGTGGTGGGGTGAGGTTTCAATATAATGTTTTCTCCTACCGTACAATTGGCTAATTCCTGTTTCTGTCTCCAACTTTATTAGATGCAGATGACACAAAGGTTCTTTTTGATTGTATACCATATCTTTTACTTGTTCAATTTTTTGTGCATATGCGTATATGGATGTACATGTACACACACAAACATATACGCACATACTACAGTATCTCTTTTGATAATAAAATTTATTTCCGATTGGTTCACTCTAATTTTATATAATTATTATAAATAAATTAAACATTTCTAAGTTAGCAAATTTAGTCATTCAATTTTAACATTTGTTGCACATGACAAGTTGTTAAATGGAAGAGGAAATTACAGCAACTTCCTTAAAGAAAATGTACCTGGACATATTTTTTAATGCTGTACCCTCACAGTATACTAGACAACATGGTTAATTCAATTGAAACTTTAGCTGAGGGGGGTGGAGACAAGATGGAGGCATAGAAGCAACAAGATTCCACATTTCCCACATAGCCACCTCAAATGCCCATAAAATACGACTCTAAACAAATTTAAAGACTTCAAAACTCATAAAAATACAGAAAAAAACCATCTCCTGCTGAAGGCAGCTTGGCAGGAAGGGCTCATAGCACCATCCTGGGAGCTAAAACCAGCGAAGCCTGAAACCTCTGCTTGGCCCTGGGGCAGACAAGAATAGCTACAATTGGAGCCTTCAGGAGAGTGGATCAGTGGCAGCTGTGGGAGTTTCCAGAATTATCAAGCCATAAGAAACAAGGACAAAATGAAAGCTCAGTGGAACTCAGCTAAATTTGGGGGAGAAAAGTGGTCCCACCAAACTGCCTCAAGGGAAAGGAAGCAGCAGAAGCACCAGCCCTGCAACTGCCTCCATGTGGCTGCTGCAGAAGCTCCTGGCCTGCAGATTTCAGGGGGGGACAAGTGATCACTCAGAAGCTAAGTGTTATTGTGTTGAGTGGTCTGGACCCAGATCATGGTCTTGGGTGGTGGTCCTGGGGGGTGTGTCCAGTGGGCCAAAGCTAGTTGGGACTGCAAAAAAAGGAAACCTCCTAATAGTTCTGGCAGCGGAGGAAACCCCAGCAATTTGGGACAGAGCTTTCCCCTCTGGAAGCAGAGTTCCAAAGAGCTAAAAATTAAAGTAACTGACTGGCAACATAAACAGGCAAAAGAAGCAAAGTAAGAACAGCAACCAAACTTTAAATTCCTTCTTTGGGGACAAAAAGGATCAAAGTATGGAATGGAGGGAAGACAACACAGTCAGAACTCCCACAACAAAAAGCTTCCAAGAAACATAAAGAGTGCCTACAAGCCATAGATCAGCTTAAGAAGGATTTTGAAAACCAAATAAGGAAGTCGAGAAAAAATTTGGAAGTGAAATGAGAATGATGCAAGAAAATCATAAAAAGAGATTCAACAACCTGACTGAAGAAAATAATACCTCAAAGAAGAAATTTACTCAAATAGCAAAAGATGCCAAAAAAGCCAATGAGGAGAAGAACGCCTTAAAAAGTCAAATTAACCAGATGGAAAAAGAATCCTAAAAGCATTCTGAAGAGAATAATTCCTTCAGAATTAGAATGGAGCAAATGGAAGCAAATGACTTTATGAGAAATCAAGATACTATTAAACAGATACAAACAAAAGAAAAATAGAAGGTAATGTGAAATATCTCCTTGAAAGAACCACTGACCTGGAAAAGAGATTCAGGAGAAACAATTTAAAAATTATTGTACTACCTGAAAGCCATGATCAAAAAAAGAACTTAGAAAGCATCCTTCAAGAAATTCTCAAGGAAAACTGCCCTGATATTTTAGGACCAGAGGGAAAATAGAACTTGAAAGAATTCACCAATTGCCAACATCCCCAAAAGAAAACTCCTAGGAATATTATAGCCAGGTTCTGGAGTCCCCAGATCAAGGAGAAAATATTACAAGCTCCCAAGAAGAAACAATTTGGATACTGTGGAAACACAATTAGGATAACCCAGGATCTAACAGCTTCTACATTAAGGGATTGAAGGGCCTTGTATATGATATTCTGGGGATCAAGGCAGCCAGCAATAAAACCAAGAATAACCTACCCAGCAAAATTGAATATAATGTTCCAGGGTAAAATGTGGTCATTTAGTGAGGTGGAGGACTTTCAAACATTCTTGTTGAAATAAAAACAGAACTGAAAAGAAAATTTGACACTCAAATACAAGAAGCATGAGAATGTAAACACGGAAAAGAAATCATAAAGAACTTATCAAAGTTGAAGTATTTACATGCCAATATGGAAAAAACAATAATTGTAACTTATGAAAATTTTCTCAGTATGAGGATAGGTGAAAGGAATACAAATGTGTGTACATATATATATGACACACACACATATATATGTCTATATCTCTCTATATAGACACATATGTCTATATAAGTGTAGTTATATATCCATATGAACATATATCTGAGTATGTGTATATACAGAGGACGCAGAATCAATTGAATAGGAAGGGACAATACTGTCAAAGGTGAAATTCTGAGGTGGGAGAGGATTAGAAGGAGAGGAGACAGGGAGAGACAGAATGGGGTTAATCATCTCATATAGAAGAGGCAAGGGATAATTGTTACAATGGAGGGGAAGAACAGGAAGGCAAAAGGGAAAGGTCAACCTTACTCTCATTGAATTTGGCTTAGGGAAGGAATGACAAACTCTAAACTGGGTATCTTGACACACAGGAGAGTAGAGGGGATGGGGATGAGAGGTGGGATGATTGAGGGGAAGAGTGTGTGCAGGGGAGGGTTGCTGGAAGCACACATTTTTGTAAAGGGACAGGGAGAGGGGAGAAAATAGGACAAGGGCAGGGCCAGGATGGGAAGGAGGGATGTATAATTAGTCTCTCACAATAGTCCACTGTGGAGATGTTCTGCATATTTACACATGTCTAGCCTGTATTGAATTGCTTGTCCTTCCAGTGGGGGTGGGTGACAAGGGAGGGAGGGAAAGAATCTAAAATGTGAAGTTCTGTAATCAAATGTTAAGAATACTTTAATTATTATTATTATTATTAACTACTTCCAACTGGGAGTTACAATGTATAGGCACTGTGGTAGGAAGCTATATCCTGCCCTACCGGAAAGTCAGAGGGGGCAGGGGGAGGACATATGAAAGAGCAGATTGGTGGAGGAGTTGTATGTGGGATGGCTGTTTTGAAGTGTTGGGTAGGGGAAAGACTGGGAGAAAATGTGTAACTCAAAATCTCATCGAAATGAATGATCTAAAAAAGAAAAGAAATGTTAATTTATTTAATATAAAAAATATAAAGTTTAGCTCAATAGCTGACTGTACTCAATGTTTATTACTTTTTAAAAACCCATTGTTATAATTTTAGAAAATCAAAGATATGTGTGGTTTGTGGTGAAAAACAAAAAATTTAGATGAATTTTTATGGTTAATTGCTTACTAGTTTTCACTACTATTGGATTTTTTCAGATAGGTTTAGGAGGATAGCTAATGAAATAGTTAATTAATTGCGATTGTCAAACAACTCATACTTTAGCAGTAGATTTTTTATGTGCATACTGAATTGGTCCTTACCTCAATAGCAATAAAGTGAGCTGCTATCTTATAGTGAGATCTCTCTAGGTCAGTGGTTCTCAACTTTCCTAATATTGCAACCCTTTAATATTCGTATGTGGGTGTATCTGTATGTGGATAGACCTGCCTGGGGACATATAGAGGAGCAGTGTATCAGTTCCTAAGACCATCATAAATATGTGTTTTCCAATGGTTTGACGTGACCCCTGTGAAAAGGTCTTTTGACCCACAAAGGGGTCTCGAACCACAGATTGAGAACTGCTGCTCTAGGTTGTCATGCTAATTCTGCCCATGATAGCAATGTAGTTAAAAGAAAAGCTCAAACTTCTATCAATTAACTAGTTTCACATTCCAATTATGGCAACGCTAACTAAGTACCTCATTACATAATTATTAAATTTTCTCATATGGTGAGCTTTGAAGAAAGCTAGGGATTCTAATAAGCAAAAGTAGGAAGGGTAGTCTCAGAATTATCACTCCTATTTAACAGATGAGAGTAATATTTTAGGAACTGTTCATAATCACAGAGTCAGTGTAATGAAGTAAACTCAGATCTTCTCTAGTTAGGTTTGAGGTTAACTTCTTTACATTACATTATGTCTTCATATTCATAAGATATAACTATCTAAACTTTCTATAAATGTTATTTAATTTTAAAATATTTTACTTGACTTTTAATTTAAAGAAAAAAGATATATTGGAAGCCAATATCCCTTTGAAAGAAACTTATACTATGTATATTTTCTATTAAAAAGAGGACAGTGGGATGTGGCTAGGCGGCATAGTAAATAGAGAACTAGCCAAGGACCTGAGTTTAAATCCAGACACACACACACACACACACACACACACACACACACACACACACAAACTAGCCATGTGACCTTGGGCACGTCACTTTACCTCAATTGCCCTACCTAGGTAAAACATCAAAAGAGCTTTTTTTTTTTCCTTTTTGAATTATTTTATTTATTTTCTTGTTCACATCATTCATTTCCATGAGATTTTGAGTTACAAATTTTCTCCCCATCTTTCCCCTACCCACAACCTTAAAACAGTGATCCCACTGTAAAGCCCCTCCCCCAATCTGCTCTCTCCTATGTCCTCCTCCATGGACCCTCTAACTTTCTGGTAGTCTCCCTACCCTAGTGCCTGTATATCTTAATTCCCAGTTGCATGTAGTTAATAATAATAATAATAATAAATATATATATATATATATATTAACATTTGATTGTAGAATTTTAAATTGTAAATTATTTTGGTTCCTACCTCTTCACCCACCCCTTCTGGAAGGACAAGCACTTCAACACAGGCTGTACATGTGTAATTACGTAGGACATCTCCACAGTGGACACATTGTGAGATACTGATTATATGTCCTTCCTTCCTATTCTCCCCCTCCTTGTTCTATTCTCTACCCTGTCCCTGTCCCTTTACTGAAGTGTTTACTTCCAGCAACTCTCCTCCCAACCCTGCCCTCCCCTCCATCATCCCACCTCTCATCCCCATCCCCCTTCCTTTCCTGTGTGGCAAGATACCCAGTTTAGAGTTTATGTCATACCTTTCCTATGCCAAACTCAATGAGAGTAAAGTTGACCCCAAAAGAACTTTTTAATTAATGAAGAATATTAATATCTCGTGAAATGTTTGATTTGCCACTGTTAGTAGTCATTCAGGTAAAGAGATTCCAGTTAGTGCTAAATAGAACTGTTCAAATGCCATAGTGATTAAATATGTAGACCTACTATTGTTTTAACTAGAAGTATTGACATCTTACAGTGAAGTTAACTCAGAATTTTTAACTACAGAACATGGATCAGTGGATGTGAATCAGATTATTTTCTTATAAAAGGAAGAAATAGTCTGAGGCAACAAACAAACAGACATACTGTATTCAAGACAGTCTAAGTGATTTTAATTTAATGATTAAAATGCAAAACCATTAACTGAAATGAAAGTTCAAGTAGCACATATTTAGACATGAGATTACAAAAGGGGTCACCCTGTGTAAATATCTAACAAATTTGATAGTGGAAAAAGCACTAACTTGATAAGTTGCAATGAAAACATTCTAATCTTAGCTCTGCCATAGATTTGTAAAATAATTATGGGTAAGTCATTTTATTTCTATTTTCTCTCAGTTTCCTCATATGAATTAATGGGAAAATACAATGTGTTATTTCTCCTGTTGACAGTTACTGTGAGTAACATACTTTAACAAAGTTTGGTTCAACTTTAGGAAAGAATCAATATAATAAATTTGACGGAAACATAACATTTTTTAAGTGCATAATATTAATAGATGCAGAATAAGCCTTCAACAAAGTTGTACACAAAACATTTATCCTAAAAATACAAATATGAAACTTGGAAGAATATTTTAGTATGACTATATATGTATGTATACATATACACATACATATAGACATACATATGTTTGTACACACACACACACACACACACACACACACACACACACATATATATAAAACTAAATGTTGTTTATGCTAAAGGAAAACACTGCAGGTTTTCCTAATAAAGGCAGAAGTAGTGAGAGTACGGCCTTGTCCATGCTGTTATTTGATACAGAGTGTGTACCAAACTATTTAAGTCCTTTGGAATACTCCATAATTCTAAATATGATAGCAATAGTAGTAAGACTAGAGAAAGAAATTAAAGGCACAAAGAGAGGCAAAGAGAGAAAACTATCCCTACTTAGTCATGTTATTGTATTTATTTAGAAAACTAGTGTGCATCAAAGGATATAATTGTTATAATTAATAGTTTTAGCACCATATGAAGCTATAAATTATTGTGTCTCCCCAAAATTAATTACTTATTTGTAGTAATAACAAAGTCAAGGATGAAATAATAGAAAATGTTTGTTTATACTCTAGTAGAATATGTGTTTTATATATATATATATATATATATATATATATATAAGCAAGAAAAGTATTTAGTCTCTTTTATTCTTCATAACTTTTAAATTTAAAAATCAGATTCAAATTTCTCAAATTTCATTGCCAGCCTTTAGTAGATTATTTTTCTCCTCACATGATATACTTGTGAATATATATGTGAGTGTGGATATGTGTATAAGATGGATAAACAAACAATAAGAGAACAATTGAGCCTAATAGAGAACTAGAGAGAGGCAGAAAAGATAAACATGAATTTCAGAATTTGTAGACACAACCCCGCAGCAATGACATATCTTTTTTGTCCCAGTGCCATATTAGAAAAACAGTCGATTTTGATACCCAATATTTAATACATTTTTTGGTTATTGATATTTTATTCAAAATCATTTCAATATAAGAATGTGAATGTAGAATTTAATCATTTCAAAAATCAGATAAGAGGTATATAATCTGACAAATGTCACTGATAAATAGTTTCTACTTCAGGTAAATTAAGGAAAGAGGACAAAATTGAAATAATTGAAAATGGAAAAGTAAGACTCAATAATGTTTGGCAGGGTAGGGAAAGGGGAAAGGAGAGGAACTAAAGTTAATATTTTTCTTTTCAATTGTCATATGAAATTTCCCATACCAAGGCCAAGGTTAAAGAAAGTGTAGAAATTTAAGCCTGAATAAACAAAAATAAAGTTCATCAAAAACAAAAAATGAAGACAAGTGAAGCTATTAGCTAAGTAATTAACCATCAGTTATTTAATGATTTATATTTTATGTTAAGTGTTTTTAAATAGCAAGTGCTTTTTTAAATTAGTGAAATTATTTATATAGAATTGCAACAGTGCTAGGTTTTTAATTTCAAAGGATAAAATGTTATTCTGAAAGTTATTTAATTTTAATTTAGTGATTAAAATTGCTTTCTGATAAATTGTGTAAAATAAGAATAATAATAACTATATTAGATATATCAATATATTTACTTTTAAAAGTTCTTTATATCTCTATACACACAACTGTGTGTATAAATATATAAATTATGTTAATTTTGTTAATAAACATTCTCATGGCATGGAAATATTCCTCAACTTTTTTTTAAGACAACCGACTTAGAAAGGTTTTATTATGGATCCATGATAGTCTCAATTCTTTCCTCTGAGAACTTGTATAATATGATAAAGAGGTTCTCACTTCTAGACGATTTGCAGAGTAATTAATTTACTAGACACTTAAAGGCTATATTCCCAAATCATAAAGAAATTTATCATTTGTTTCAATGGATAGAATGACTGGATTGATGAAATTTTATATAATGATGTTAAGTTTTTATGACTATCAGAATATAAACTTTAATATTATTGGTCAGAGATTAAATTGATGGAATATTATATCTGTGTATTCATTTTATATTTTTGTTGTAGTAGAAACTTGTCTTAGGCTGAAAAATATCTAACTGTAACCTTTTCTTAACTCTGCCTCTCTAAAATTTGAACTGAGACACTATTTTAAAGTTCTTTGTTGGGGAATATTGGCAGAGTGCAGTTAGATTGTGAATGTAATAGATGAAGGAACATGATGGAGACATCAACCAGTGCAGTGCCAAAGTACGATAGGCATGTGAAAAAAAAATTGGGACACTCTTGTTTAAGAAGCCTAATCTCCAGGAATTATAATTGCAAAGGAGATTTAAAAGATGTCAGAAAGTTAGATAGAGAACTAGGAGGCAGTAGTGTTACAAAAACCTAGAGAGAAAAGAATACCAATGAGAGGAAGACAATTCAGTTTCAAAGAATGAGGAGAGTTAAAAAAGGATGAGGGATAAGAAAAGACCATTGTATTTGGCAATAAAAAATTACTGGTAATTTTGAAGATGAATGTTGAGGTCTGACACCAGAATGAAGATAGAAGTAAGAAAATTGGTACACATTGTATTGATTCTTAATGAGGATTTTAGCCATGAAAATGAAAAGAAAGATAAGATAATGCCTAGGAAAGATGGGTGGATCAATTGCAGGATTTTTGAGGATGGAGGAGCTAGAGGAATAGGCAGTGGAGAAGTAACCAACAAATCAGGAGAAATTGAAAAAATAAGTTGGAAGATGAAGATTATAGATGTGGCAATCTGGGGGAGAAGACAAGATTGAATAGGATCATTTGTGCATATAAAAGGCTTTGCATTGGCAAGAAAAAATACTTTTTTCATGTGATACACAGATGAAAGAAAAGATAATTGGAGAAGGCATCCATATGATATAATTTTAGCAGGAGGGAAAAGATTTAGACAAATTATTTTAAAGGGAAATATAGAGTATGTTTCTCCACCTAGATGGAGGGAGGTGGTGGAGCCATAGAAGGTTTGAGGAGGAAGAAAAAAGTTTGAAGAAAACCATTGCTGTTTGTGGAGTGGTGAATTGATTAGGGAGAAGTACAATGATTACCTTGCTACAGTGAGGATCAAGTTAAAATTATTTGTCATATGGTGGACTCAAGAAATGAGTAAGTTGAGGTCCTCCATATGTATAGTGAAGTGTTCTTGTGTGTGGGCAGAAATTGGGGAAGAGAAAAAAGCTGTGAGTCAGGCATTAAAATCACCATTGAAGGAAAGAGAGAATCCAAGGAAGTGAATAGGCAATGCTGCCAGAATCTTGAATGGAAGATCGACTGAGCACGTTTCAAAGGAGTAGATTACTGAGTGGTGGTGGTAGAGGGAGATTCAAGAAGGAGGTCATGAGAAATGGAACCAGGATGTTAGGATGAATTGAAAGAAAGATGGATAATATGAATTTTTTAAGTCCCCTAATACATGAAGAGGAATTTCCTTCTAAAAATGTCTTACACTTCAAGAGATCAACAGAAAGAGACTGTAAGGTAGAACACCATGAAAATACATAGATGAAGAGAGAGAAGATTGGGGTGGGGAAGGGTCTCCTATCAAATTTTGACCTCTACTTATAATGAATTGTTCCTCCTAACTAGGAACTACCTCTACTTATAATGAATTGTTCTTCCTAACTAGGAAATAACACCTGTTGTTTCTGTTCCTCTAGAGAATTTATAAGTGTTATCTTCTTCTACACTTCTTCGTTCTATTCTAAGAATCCTCTAAGATTTGCTCCCTAGGTCAAAACTCTAATTTCCTTCCCCCAGGTATTATTCAGATTTGAAATTTCATAATTTCATAGTTTTAGCACTGGAAGATCACTGAAAGGTCAGATCCAGTCCTTTCCCCCACCAATTATTTTTAATAGACTGATAATTATAGCCTCAAAGCTAAAAAAAGTAAAGGTCATACATGTAATCAGTGAATAATTCAGGATTTGAAAACAGTTAAGTTCGATGCTTCATACTGTTTTGTGCTGTAGTCTATAATAATCCCATGAAGAGGAAGAGATGTTCTAAAGCTTATAATTTAAAATTCATAAACTTTATCTATATTTACATGGAGTTGGTTGGTTCAAATGTGGAACTTCAATTTTTAATGGGAATTATACTGTACATAAATAGCAGTATTAATTTATTTTGCTTTTGATTTTTCTTGTAGACTGGTAATTTTACTTAAGGAACTCTTTCTTGAGATTCTTCCCTTTATACCAAGGTAGATTAGATTAGAAGAATCTGTGCAAGTTATATTATTAAATAATTGCCTTTGGTGTAGATTGTTTTAGTGACTTTTCCAGAATCGCATATTCATTATGTCTCACAGTTAGAATTTAAACACATATTTTCCTTATTTTGAGGCTTTTCTCTATAACCTTTCCTGCTCTTCAACTGTCAATTACTGTATGAATAAACTATTACAAAATTAAACATGAATATTTTCAATGAAGGCAGCAAACAGGTGCATGGAAAAGAACATTATAGTAAAAAATACTTTCTCAAATCATATTACTTCCATATCTCTCATTCACTGATTATACTATAGTGGTGCTCTTTTCTGGATATTTTGCACAAGGTGCTAAAATCATTGAAAATAATGCTTCTATTTTCAAAGACTTGCTGCAGTGAATTCAGAATGAAAATTAGTTATACATTTAAACATAGTTATAAAAATTCTGCACTTTTTCTAACTAATTGCATTTCCCAACTTTTGCCTTGTATTGTTGATGAAGTTGCATACCTGTTAACATATAAGAATGTGCTAATATAATGCCATAAAATTATGTATTTATTAAAAATAAAACATTAAAATGAACATTTCGCTCTCCCTCTTTTTCTCCATCCCTTTTTCTCTGTCTCAAAAAAGAAACAATTTACATATTCCTGTACAGCATCTAAATCAGTTTGCCTCATGTGACAATGTTTTAAAAATGAAAGCTTTGATGGACACAAAGGAGCCCAGATGCATGAGACTAAATTATCCTGATTACTCTTGTGTACAGAGACTAGTTGGAAGTCCTAGTATGATTTAATTAGTCATACTCAGTGGGGATGTGACTACATCATAATAATAGAAATATTTCCATGTAGTGCACATTGACAAATGATAAATTTCTACTTTGATGTTGTTATCTACTACAAAGAGGTATTTTGTTTCCTAAGGCTACCTATTATCTCTGTCTTAATTTCTTGGTATCAGACAACCAATAAAGTAAGGATAGGAGGAGCCTGAGGGAAGGAAAATAGGTAACTCAGGTAAAGTTTTAAAACTTCTACTCAGGCATAAGTCTGCATGAGACTAAAATCTCATATTTTCAAGGATCCTTCTTTTGCATAAAATATAATAACACCAATAGCCATTATTCCTTTAATTTTTCAGCATTGTTATTAAAAACTTTGTATACTGGACTCTTTATTAATATCCTTTCACACTATGTTTATATCCAAACAAAGTCCAATTCTGATACCAAAATATGGGAGAGTAATATATTTTTAAGTGATACTTTAATACCTCAAGATATCTGTGGTTTATTCATTTTCATTACTCTTTTGATAAAGATGAATCAAACTTTCTCCTTTCCTCCCTTGTGTTCTCCTCTCTTGTCTTCTTTTTCTTTCTTCTCTCTTTGTCTGCCCTCATCTATTAGTTCTCTTTGTCTCTCTGGCCCCCTCTCTCTGTCCCTTTCTCTCTCTCTCTCTCTCTCTGGAAATGTGTGTGTAGACAAAGCTTGCATATATGTGCGTATATGTATGTATGGAAATATTCAAATCACACACACATATATGTATGTGTATATTATATACATATATACAGGGAGAGGGAGAGGATGTGACTCCAAGTTCTTGAAAGTCAACAAAATCATATCATGAGAATGGGACCTCTGATTTATCTTGCAAATTCAAATAATTTCTTATTAAACCTTAATTATCAAATGTGTTGGTTAACATATCCTTTTTGTGTATACCTATACTGCTGTGGTATATGCACATGCACACACACACACACACTATTTATTTTGTAATCTTCTCAATTTAAACAGGCTGTCCTACAGACACATTTAATGATCAAGATTATGTTAGAAACTACTTGAATTTGGAAAGACCTGTCAGAATTTATGTTTTCATTGGCAGGGATTTTAGTGTCACTTTTACACTACAAAGCCACAATGAGGCATCAGGATTCCCTAGTTATGGAAGCCATTAAATGGATATCACTAAAATTCCGTTAAATCACATTTCATGAACATGTTTCTATAGCTTGAAGGCTAGAATGATATTAAGTAAAAGTGTGGGCTGTCTGAGAATTGCAAATATAATTAATTCTTATTGTTTTCCTTTCTCATTTAAATGTTAATCATAATGAGAGGGGAAAAAAAGAAATATTTTTCTACCTCCAGTTACCTGGTCAGTCAGTCAACAAGGATTTATTAAATACTAATTATATGCCAAAGACTATGTATTTGTTAGAAATGCACAGAAGGACAAAAGAGAGCTCTTTTTTCAAGAAGCTCCAAATCTAATGAATGACAATGCTTCCTGCAATATAAATGGGGAGAGAAGGAAGGAAGCTGTGTGTTTATATGTGTGTCTGCATCTGAGCATGATTAAATGAATCTTTCTTTACTGCATTTAAATCTTTATTCTTCTAATCCCACCAAGTCTCAGGGTCAAGGGTATATTTCAGAAACTGTAATTATTAATTTTCAGTTTTACTCATTAATTTCTGTATTAAAGGCAACGTTTACCTTTAAGTAAGTCTTCTGCTGCCTGATACATCTGCAGCTGTAATCAGCTTCCATTAGGTAACTGATTCAATTACATTTTCAATTGGCTTTTTCACTTATTCACCTTGTCTTTTTCCTTCCTGTCTTTGTTACAGAAAATAAAACCAACAATTCAATTACAGTATTTGCCAGTGTCAAGTTAGAGCAATATCAAGAAGCAATCTTATCAGAAATGAATTCGTTATGTTCTCAGTCTGAAAGTGGAAAGAAGTCAAAAACATGTTTTTGAGAATTTCCTAACAGAAAATCATATTATCTCATTGATTTTTTTATTCATTGCTCAGTGAAACAACTTTTTTTCCAGAAGAGATGATTCATTATAGATATGAAAGTTTTCCTTAAAAAAGGAAATTTTTTAGTATGAACCCTCCAAAATTGGGGCACCCAAGTGGGGAGTCTACTTAGGAAACAGGTGATGTTTGTAGATACTTTAACGGTATATGATAGAGCATTAGACTTTGGAAATGATTTATCATGTAGTGAACCAACCGGAAAGCTTCATGTTGCAAAATCACCAATCGAACCTAGGTCATTTCCAATTTGTTTCACAGACTTGTTTTTGTGCATTAATTGTGATTTCCTCATAGAAATTTAATATTCTGTGTAGCCTGTTGGAATCTGGCACCTGCAAAGAGAGTTACTGGATGGAGTTAAATTAATGATTTGCTTCTCAAAATATATGTATTTAACATGTGGAGGAGAAGTAATATATTTTAAGATAACTATTCATGGTTTTGAAGTAGCTTTGTGGTAGACAAATTGAAACAAAAAAAAAAACAGAAGTGGTATCAGTGTGAGAATATTCTACAGACCAACCAGTAAGAGAGAAGATACAAGTGATTTTCTGCTGATGTAAGTTATAAACCATACAAAAAGGAAATATACAGTAGAAGTGTGGTATTTTGTTTATACAAATTTCTGTTTAATGTCTCATTCGGCTAAAACTACAACATGTGAAATATGCTTAAGTTGCTTTTCTGATAATGTCATCTCTCAGATGATTGAGGAAGAAATGGTATGGATGTATAGTGAGGTAACAAGATTTCTATCTTTTTTCAGAAATTTTCATCAATATTGCTACCATAACCCTAAGAAATATCCTCAATCCTGAGTATAGACACTTGAAATAGCTTCCTAACTGATCTTTCCTCTCTCTCTTCTCTCTCCATATGTTAATCTCACAATTGTCAGTGGGGAAAATCTTCCATTCATCTTAATAGATTTTATCATATTACTCCTCTTCTCAGAAGTATTCAATAATTACCATGTTTTTTTTAACACACTACAAATGCCTCTGCCTGGAATTCCCAGTCCTTCATAACTTATTACCATTCTAGACTAATGAAGGACAAACTACAATAACCTAGCCTTAATCACTGAATGGGCATTGCCTCAGTCAAACTGAAACCTCTTAAACAATTTATCCTAAAAAGACCAAGCTCTCCCACTGCATCCAGGGCTGTCTCCAGTCATCATGATCTATATGTTTCCACTGGACCTAGATCGATCTGGAGGAAAGAGTGAGGATGGTGAATTTGCACAGCCCTCCATCACTTAAATCCAAATCACTTGCAAGTCATGGCATCACCTTCTTGATGCCATGTTCCTCTTCCAGAATAAAGGATGGACAAAAACAATAATAAGGGAAAAAGAAGCAGAAAGTATGCTTTAAAATATTTTTTAAATAGGGTAGGTATAATCCCTTGGTAAAGACTATGACTAAAAAAGGTTAAAAGTTAAGGAAGGATGGTAAGTATACAAAGGCAAATTTGAAAAATGCAATATTTAATGAATTCAATGATGAAGGATAGCATCAAACAAACCTAGATGGAAGATTTACAGCAAGATGGCTGGTCATTACTATGACCCAATCCTCTTTGCCTCAAAATGCCAGGAAATTCACTAAATCATTCAATCAATTAACAAGCATATATGAAGTCTTTATTTTGCTCCGTGAGTCTAAAAATGTGGAAAATTAAGGGAAATGAAAGACATCCTCCTTAAGGAAATCCCCATAGTAAAAAATAATAACATATTGGTAAGAAAAAACAATCTCATTCCAATGAAGAAAATGAAGAGGCACCAAAAACTGTGAGTAAAAACCTACTGAATAAGTCAGTATAGTATTTCAATAACAATGCATATTTGTATGGAAAAAATATTAAATCAAATATAAAAATCATCAAAGTGGCTCAAATACACATATATACACGTGTGTGTGTGTGTCTAAGTGTGTGTATTTAAGTTTAAAAAAATGTATAAGCAACAAAATTGAGGCCCGGTTTTGTGATAGAGCCAATATTATAGCATATGTCTTAATTTCTTAAAGAAGTTTTAATTTCATCCTACCAGGTAAGATACTTTGAAAGTGCAGTAACTTTTGAGGATAAACTTATTTTATCAGTTAAAACTTACTGTTTATTCTTCAGTATGCAATGGTTAGCATCACTGTGATTCCACTCACGTAAAAAGGAAGTTATGGAAAAGTTTAGTTGATGGGAGTAGTGAATGTTCAGAGAATTTTTTTCTAAGCATCACTAATTTTGGAATTCTGAAAATCTTACAAAAAATTTTCATGAAAACCTGAATGTGGAAAATATCAGGCACACAAAATTTTAAACCAACTTAATAGGCACTTGAAAGCATTGCTTCAGAATCCATAGTACAGTTTAGAACATTTGTCAGGTTTCACAAGGGAGGATAATAGTAGAATCTTCTGCTGGAGTATACGAACCACCAAATGGTGTGGTTTTTTTATTACGACAGTATTGAAAGCATAGAAGTACCTGGGTATTCTGTGATAATTATTTTTAAACAGATGATCAAAGATCCATGACAGAGAGGGAATAATTTTTAAAATGGTGGGTGCCTGATTCTCAAAAGTGGGTGGAATTCAATAGGTGTTAAGTGAAAAATTGTGCCTAATGCAAGTTTTTATTTTTGTTTTCATTCCAGCACCTATGAGAAATGTAGCAACATAAGTAAAAGAAAATAATGGAAACAACCCAGAATCATATAGTATATACAGAAATATGATGGCCAAGACCTGAGGTCACACACCAAACACATGCATGTGTATATATACATAGATGTAGATAAAGATGTGTATACATACACACACAATAAAGGAATGTGTGTGGGGTGACCCGCAAAAAAACATTGTATTGGTTTAAGCTTAAATTAGTGAGAGATATAAATGATAATGTAAAGCCATCATCATACTAAATAGTAATCATAACATGTCCCCAGGAATCCTCATCATCTGGAAACTAATGATGCTGTAAGACTACATAATCTTTGGTAGTTTCAGTATCTTCAGTACCTTCAGTAACTTCTCAGATTGGAGGGCTGGAGAGAGTAGCAAATAACACTTCTCAAAACCTCCATTGAAAGAGGGATCCTAGGTCAGCTCTCTCTTGATTTCACACCAGTTAAACTCTTTTTGATTGCATTCTTTCATGCCACACCTTAAGTACTTTCCCCTTTCCTTGAAGTTTCCTTTTGTGTGTCTTCTTCACCCTTAAATTTTAAGCTCCTTGAGATTTGAGATTGTCTATCTTTTTCATATTTTTATCTCTAGCTCTTAGCACAGTGCCTGGCATAAGAGTTTATTATCTAACTGATAAAAGTGGCAACAAAAGATAAAATCAATTTATCTTTAGTTAAAGTATTACTGTGACACAAGAGGATGGCAAAATTATGTATATGAAAAATACCATTGTATATTTCATCAGCGTATAAACACACAGATAATTTCACAAGAACAACTCTCTGACTACCCAGAAAAAAGTAGCTGAGATGGAGATGCAGAAATACGTAAAAAGAAAAAAAAAAGTCCCTCATGTCCTCCAGTGTAAACTTATAGTAAGCCATAGACTGATGTTATTAAGGATTAATTATTGTGGAACTGAGAGGTGAGTTAGTAGATGGCACATTCAGCCCAGTGAAATTATTCAAAAAATCAATATTTCAAAATGTGCAGGTTGAAAATATTGTCTCATGAATTATTAAATACAACAATTGAATAGGTAACAATCAAAAATTATTTAGATTTTAAAAATAAGTCCACAAAGCTTGTCATGGTAGTATTTAAATCTTTTAATCATGTTAGCAAAAGAAGAAAATTTGTTCACAAACTTCTTTCAAAAGATGAAGGTTTAATCAGGTAAAATAATTTAGTTCAATTTTGTTTTCAAATCAATGGAAATTGGAATAAAAACATTAAATTTCCTATGTGATCATTTCTCCTTGAAATTAATGTGTGATAATTCAAGTTAATCAATGATTTAAAGACTAAAACAATAATACTCCTTTGAAAGATTCAATGAAGATTGATTTTTTTTCCAAAAGAGATTGTGATGTTTTTTGTTCTTTTTTTCCTTTTCTATGTTGTTAATTTTGTATTATTACTCATTTGGGATAAAAGCTGAAATATTTACAAAGTATTACATAATAATTATTATAATTATTTTATAATGAAACCAAATATGCCTTTGGAAGTTCTCCCTAGTATCTTCTAAGGAAGTCAACATTTTATTACCCATAAATGTTATACTCTTTTCATCCAGGACACTCATTTCAAAGTTCCCTAAAAAAGCACTAATCAATTCCAATGGAAACATTTAATCTACATTAAGAAATTAGCTCCAAAACATTAGCAATATACACAGCAGAGGAAATCCTAACCATAAACGTACCTAAATTTTTTTGTTAAATTGTTAGGTCCTTTAGGGCTAAGTCTGACACATAATGTCTTTTAAACTATTTTTTTGGGTGCTGGACTGAAGACACTGTCTCACTAGTTATAGTTTCTCTGCTACAGGAGAAGAAATAAATCATTTTTATAACCTAGTTTTAGGGAAGAATAAATTCAGTGAGAAATGAACTCCTGAAGGGAAAAAAAAGATAATGATAAAAACAGAACAAGGTGAATTTAAATGTATATTATATCAAACATTAAAATAACAATCCTGATATTATAAAAATTGAATATAAAACAAGAAGGAATAGAGTTCTTTTAAACTTCGTGATATAAAGTCAATATATATAAAAAGGGAGAGACAAAGCAGAGAAAGAAAATTGTGGACCAACATTCCTAATGAACATTCATGTATACAAATTAAATAAAATATTATCTAAGAATTTCTAAGGTAATAATAAAGACAATATAATAAAATAAGTTATACTTATGGATTATTTGTTCAATATAATTATAAATAAAATAAATAATATAAAATATAACAACCACATGTTTGTATTAATTATTGCTGAAAACGTTTTTAAATAATCAGAATTTCATTTTCTGTTAAAGCACTAAAAAAGGACTAGTGGACTTTTAATAAATGTTAATAGTATCTACCAAAGACCAAGAGAAAAAAATGATACATAATTAAAAATGGCTACAGATCTTTCCAATAAGACCAGAAGTAAAGCAGTGATGGTTTTTATCACATAAAAGTGTAGTTATGCAAAAAAATAAAAATAGGAACTAAGTGTAGTAAAAGAGGAAGTAAAAGTCTTACTTTTTTACGATGATATAGTCCTTTACTTCAAAAGCTCTGAAGAATCAACAAAGATTGAGTGAAACAATTAATAAATTTAGTTTCAATACACTCTGATAATTTAGTTAGGGAGGAAGGGAGATCGATCGATGGATTGATCAAGCAATCGATTGATAGAAAGAGACAGACAGACAGACAGACAGACAGACAGATAGATAGATAGATAGATAGATAGATAGATAGATAGATAGACAGATAGACAGACAGACAGATAGATAGATAGATAGATAGATAGATAGATAGATAGATAGATAGATAGATAGATAGATAGATGGATGGATAGATAGATGATAGACAGATAGACAGAGAAGACAAGAGAGTTAATAAGATAGAATTCCATTCAAAATGACTTAAGAAAAGATGAAATATTTGGAAACTATCTCTCAAGACACTATAGGAATATCAATAAAGAACTATCTTCATGTACTATATATGTTAAATAAAGTTGCGACTTAAATAATTGTAGAAATATTAGTTAGTGTTAAGTAGGCCATGCCAATACAGTAAAACTGTATGTATCTAAATTAATTTGCCTATTCACTGACAAGATCATTAAACTAGGACAGGATTAGCTCATAGAGCTAGAAAAAAATAACAAGATAATTCATCTGGAGGAACAAATTATCATACATATGAAGAGAAATAATTTAAAAAATAGGAAGGAATGGGCTTTAGTAATACATGAACTCAAAATATCATGTATAATGATAATTTATATAAATATATCTACATATATATTACTGTATCAAAAATTAATAAGTTGAAATCATTAAGTTCATAGCATACAGAAGCACTTGATATCGTAAGATTATATTTGCTAAACTCAAAGATCCAAAATTTTCAAGTAAGAACTTATTAATAGAAAAAAGGGGGGTATCAGGCAACAATCTGGTAAAATTTAGTTATTGATCAGTCTCTCATATAATATGTAGTAGACAACCTGTAAATGGTTACAAGATATTATTAGATATATTTTTTTAAAGTTCACATAAAAAACAAATGTGAGAAAAAAATCCTTTTGAAACTATGGATACAGATAAAAAAAGCTATGACAACCCAAAGATAGGAAGTATCCTAGATTACAAAGCAATTTAAATTAAGTAAAATTGAATATTTTCACATCAAGAAAATCAGCAGGTTTAATTTTAGAATCAAACTGGTTGATGGGGAAAAATACTTTCCAGCAAATACTTCTCATAAAAGGTCTCATTTCCAAGCTATATAAGAAACAAATTAAAATTTATAGCAGTGGTTCTCACAGTGTGGATCATGACCCCTTTGAGGGGCAAAAGACCCTTTCACAGGGGTCACCTAAGACCATTGGAAAACACATATTTCCGATGGTCTTAGGAACTGAGACACCACACCTCTATTCGTCTCCAGGTATGTTCGCCCATATGCAGATATGCCCACATATGACTATTAAAGGGTCACAGCATTAGATAGGTTGAGAAGCAGTGATTTATAGTAACAACGACCAGTCTGCAACAGAAAACTGGTCATGTTGCATACACAAATAATTTTCAAGAAAAGTTCAAGTTATCAAAAACTGTTTAAAATTTTTTTCACAAAAATACTAATAATTAAAAAATGCAAATTAAAATAACTCAGTTTATTCAAGTTTCCCATCAGATTGGAAACCCCATATTACCCATCCCCTCCCTCCTAAAAGAAGAAAGTATCAACTGGAAAAATTACAGGAAAAAAGGAAACAAGTATATGTTGGTGAAGCAAAGTGGAGACAATTTGGAATAATGCTCCAAAACTACCTAACTGTACATAATCTTTTATCTAAGAATACTACATATTGTAATATACTTCTAAAGAAGGAGAAAAATAAAAGGTACATAGGCACAAAACTATCTATAACAGCTTTTTTCTTAAAGCCACCTTGCTGGTTACAAAGGGAGAGGGGACACCAGTTATTTTGGGGAACTGTGGGGAAAGAATCATATAAAATATAATTACTATTGCATCACAAGGAATAAAGAAAGGAATAGTTTCATAGAAACCTATAAAGACTTGTACTAACTGATGAGGGGAAAAGGGAGTAGCATAAGTAGAGCAATTAGTAAAAATGATACTAAAAAAACAACAAACCTTTGAAAGGTTTAAAAAGAATGATGAATGCAATTACCAAAACAGATTATTATGTAGTCATGATGATTTACACCATACATAAAGGTGATAGACTCAGAGAATTAAAAATATTTTCAGGGTCAATTTCATACTTTTTTTTTGCTTGATGTTGCATGTTTTAGAAGGTCTTTTAAAAGAATTATGGGTGAATGTGTGAGAGGGAGACTACAGAAAATGCCGAGAGATGAAAAATTCAAAAAAGATAATGAAAGAAAGAGAGAAGGACAGAAAGATAAAAAGAAAGAGAAGGGAGGAAAGAAGGAAAGAAGAAAAGGAAGAAAAAAGGAGAAAAAAGTACAAAGGTAAAGAAAAAAAAGATGAGAGAGAAGTTGACAAAGAATTCTTTCCTTTTTTTATTTTTTTGGATGGCAATTACAGTTAAGTGACTTGCCTAAGGTCACATGGCTAGTTTTTGGGTTAAGTATCTGAGGCTGAATTTGAACTCAGGTCTTTCTGACTCAAGAGCTGGTGCTCTGTTCACTGCACCACCTAGCAACCCCCAAAGAATAATTTCAAAGTAAAGATCACAGAGATATCCAGAAAAACTTCAAACTTTAGTATCATGTATTGGTTTTAGTATATATTCTTAAAGAGAAGCTTTTAAGTGTGGAGCCACATGGTGGTGTAGACGCAGGAAAACGCTGCAGCTCGCACATAACCATCACAAATACTCATAATATATGACTCTAAACAAATCTTAGGGCTCCAAAACTCACACAAAAATACAGAAATACACATCCCCTGCTGAAGGCAACTCTACAGGAAGGGCTCATCACAGCGCTGGAAGCCGAAACCAGCCCAGCCTGAAATTGCTACTTTGTCCCAGGGTGGCCAGGATGCTGTGTCAATAATGAGATATTCACAACACCCATGATGTTATGAATATGCTGGTATAGTTTTGGATCACAAAATATAGCAAACTCTCCACATGGAAGGCAGAACCAAAGTCTTTATTCAGAAACCAGAACAGCGAGTCCCAAAACCAGAAGGACAAGTCCCAAAACCAGAAAGCCAAAGTCATTATAGTGGTCACAGTTGATACACATAATTAATGCAGTGGACACCCACATTTCCAAGCCTTCACAAATAGAATAGGCTCCCTCAAGCAGGCATCTCTCTCAGACTCATGACCTGGACATGACAAGGACCTCAGCCTGGTCCTTGGAGGTTCTCAGTAGAAGCTGCAGAAGGAGGATCTCATCGAAAGGTGCAGTCTCCAGGTGGTGACTGAAAGAAAATCTGAAGGTTCTACTGGTTCTCTTCCATATATACAGTATTGCTCCTCCTTGTTCAGCCCCTTCCTGTTCAGGTGTTAACTACTCCCAAGGAGTTAACTTGAAGTAAGGAGCTAAGTGCCTTTACTAGGTGCCAATAGAAAGGAGTATGGAAGATCTTCTGATTTCATTAACGTTACAGATGCACAGCAGTTAGAGCATTCAGGAGAGTGGATCACCAGCAGCTGTGGCAGTTTTCAGAATTATCAACCCACTAAGTGGACTCATTATCTTGACTCATTATCAAGGACTAAGTGAAAGGTCAGTGGAACTCAGCTAAATTTGGGGGAGAAAAGAAATCTGGCCAAACTGCCTCAAACGCAAGGAAGTGGCAGAAATGGTGGCCCTGCAGCCACCTGTACATGAATGCTTCAGAGCTCCTGGCCTGCAGACTTCAAGGGGACCAACTAATCGTTTGTAGTCTAAGTGCTTTTCCATTGAACAGCCTGGATCAGGATAGTGATCTTGGGTGGTGGTCCTGGGATGAATTTTCAGGGCAACAAAGCTGGTGGAGGTTGTAGCAGCCTCCTAATACCTTTAGCAGCTGTGAAAAGCCCAGCAAGTAGGGACACAGGTTTCCCCACTGGAAGCAGAGTTCCACAAAGCTAAAAAGACAAGTAATTGAATGGCTACATGAGCAGGCAAAGGAAGCAAAGTAAGAATAGAAATCCAACTCTAGAATCCTTTTGTGGGGACAAAAATGATGAAAGCATGGAATGGGAAGAAGAAAACACAGTCAGAAATCCCACACCAAAAGTTTCTAAGAAACATGAAGACTGTGTACCATCCATAGATCAGCTTAAGAAGGATTTTGAAAACCAAATAAGAGAAGTGGAGGAAAATTTGGGAAGAGAAATTAGAATGATGCAAGAAAATCATGAAAAGAGGGTCAACAACCTGACTGAAGAAAATGTCACCTTAAAAATAGATTAACTCAAATGGCAAAAGAGGCCCAAAAAGCCAATAAGGAAAAGGATGCTTTAAAAAGTCAAATTTGTCACATGGAAAAAGAAACTCAAATGCTAAGTGAAGAGAATATTTCCTTCAGAAATAGAGTGGAGCAAATGGAAGCAAATGACTTCATGAGAAGTCAAGATACTATTAAACAGATTGAAACAAATGAAAAAAATAGAAGGTAATGTGAAGTATCTCCTTGAAAAAAACCCTGATCTGGAAAAGAGATCCAGGACAGACAATTTTAAAATTTTTGGACTACCTGAAAGCCATCATCAAAAAAAGAACTTAGAAAGCATACTTCAAGATATTCCCAAGGAAAATTGCTCTGATATTTTAGAACCAGAGGGCAAAATAGAACTTGAAAGAATTCACCAATTGCCTCTTGAAAAACATCCCCTAAAGAAAACTCCTAGGAATGTTGTAGCCGGGTTCTGGAGTCCCCATATCAAGGAGAAAATATTACAAGCTCCCAAGAAGAAACAATTTGAATACTGTGGAAACACAATTAGGATAACCCAGGATCTAGCAGCATCTACATTAAGGGATTGAAGGGCCTGGAATATAATATTCTGGGGATCAAGGGAGCTAGCATTAAAAGCAAGAATCACCTACCCAGGAAAATTGAGTATAAAGTTCCAAGGGAAAATACGGTCACTCAATGAAGTGGAGGACTTTCAAACATTCTTGCTGAAAAAAACAGAACTGAAAAGAAAATTTGACACTCAGATACAAGAGGCATGAGAAGGTAAACATGGAAAAGAAATCATAAGGAACTTATCAAAGTTGAAACATTTACATGCCAACATGTAAAAATGATAATAATAACTTATGAAAACCTTGTCTACTGAATGTGGATTTTAAGTTCCATTCATCACACTCCCTCACTGTCTCTCTCTATTTCTCTGACTCACTTTGTCTCTCTAATGTGTATACAAGTACACATACACATCACATGTATGTGAAAATTCTCATTCTTTTTATTATTCCATTAGTTCAGAATAACAGAAAAATCCTAAAATATGAAACATATCTAGAGGATGCTATTATCTTCTTCAAATACTATGCTATCCATGATTTAACCATGCTTGTCTTACGCTGCATTTTTTTTAAATTTTCATTAGTAATTAGTTTCTGCAGAGAGTAGAATTTATTAGAAATCTTTATGATTTCTCCACCTCTCAGATTTCAGGCCTGAAATCTGCATTGTCCATATGCCCACTGGGAATAAGACTTTTGACTCAGCTCACTAAGAAGTGTTATCTCCAATGTTTATAATTTCCTTTTTTCCCCTTTATGTATCCCTACTTTTCTTTTTTTATTATGTAATAAATTTTATTTGTTTCTTATTTACAACATTCATTTTCATGAGATTTTTGAATGACAAATTTTCTCCAAATCTTTCCCCTAGCCCAGCCCCAAAGCAGTGGTCCCACTGTAGAGCCCCTCCCCTGGTCTCCTCTCTGAGTTTCTGGTAGGGCAGGGAGAAGCTCCCTACCCCAGCCCCTG
>CM053600.1:106302646-106327402 GCA_028646575.1 Pseudocheirus occidentalis | reverse complement strand
TTTTTTTTTCAGCAAGAATGCTTAAAAGCCCTCCACCTCATTGAATGACCATATTTTCCCCTGGAATAATATGCTTAATTTTTCTGGATAGTTGATTCTTGATTTTAATCCCAGCTCCCTTAATCTTTAAATTATCATACTCCAGGCACTTTGATCTCTCATTGTAGAAGCTGCCAGATCTTGGTTTATCCTGATAGTGCTTCTGCAGTATTCAAATGGTTTTCTCTTGGTGGCCTGCAATATTTTCTCCTTTAACTGGGTATTCTGAAACCTGGCAATAATATTTCTAGAAGTTTTCTTTTGGGGACCTTTTTGAAGAGGTGAACGGTGAATTCTTTCAAGTTCTATTTTGCCCTCTGACTCTAAAACATGAGGGCAATTTTCTTTGAGGATTCTTTGAAGGATGATTTCCAAGTTCTTTTTCTGGCCATGGCTTTCAGGTAGACCAATGATTTTCAAATTGTTTCCTGGATCTATTTTCCAGGTCAGTGGTTTTTTCAAGGAGATATTTCACATTGTTTTCTATTTTTTTCATTTCTTTGTAACTCTTTAATAGTATCTTGGTTTCTCATGAATACATTATCTTCTACTTGCTCTGCTCTAATTCTGCAGGAATTACTCTCTTCAGAACGCTTTTGAGATTCTTTTTCCATCTGGCAAATTTGACTTTTTAAGGCATTCTTCTCCTCATTGGCTTTCTGAGCCTCTTTTGCCATTTGAGTTAATCTATTTTTTAACATTTTTTTTTCAGTCAGGTTGTTGACTCTCTTTTCATGATTTTCTTACTTCATTCTCATTTCTCTTCCCAATTTTTCCTCCACTTCTCTTATTTGTTTTTCAAAGTCCTTTTTCAGTTGATGTGCAGCTTCTAGGCAGTCTTGAAGTGTCTTGGAAGCATTTCGTGTGGGAGTTCTGACTGTGTTGTCTTTCTCCCGTTCCATACTTTGATCCTTTTTGTCTACAAAAAAGGATTCTATAGTTTTATTGCTGTTCTTATTTTGCTTCCTTTTCCTCATGTTTGCCAGTCAATTAATTGGGTCTTTTTTTAGCTTTGTGAAACTCTGCTTCCAGGGGGGAAAGCTCTGTTCCAAATCTCTGGGGTTTTCCCAGCTTCTGGACCTATTAGGGGGGTGTTGCAGTCTCCCCCCAATTTTGGCTTCCTGAAAGTGTTCCCCTGGAACACCACCCAAGACCATGATCCAGATCCAGGTCACTCAACGCAAGAGCACTTGGCCCTGATCAATATACTCAGCCCCACTAGGGATTTGTAGGCCAGGGTCTCTGAAGCAGCCCAGTGGGGACAGCCACCTGGTTACAGCAGTCCCTGCCCTTCTCCCAGTGCTTCCTTCCCTGAGGGTAGATTGGCCAAACTGTTTTCCTCCACTCACTTTCACTTACTTCTATTCCTGGCTCAGTAGATGTGAAGATTGCTAGAGGTGCTTTAGATCTTCTCTGAAGTAGACTCATGCTGTGGCTTGGGAAGCTCGGCTCCTCTCGGCCACCCTTGCAGTTTCAGGCTGAGCTGGTCTCGGCTCCCAGTCTGCAGGCCTGCATGATGAGGCCCTCCTGCCAAACTGCCTTTCTCTAATCCCTATTTTTCACACCTTGGTAGATGTGGAGTTGCTGGAGGCTGTAGATCTTCTCTCTTGAAGACTGGCTGTGGCCCAGGTGGGCTCATCTTGGCTCTGTCCTACCACCCTGGGCCTGGCCATGGTTTCGGTTTCAGGCTGGGCTGGCCTCGACTTGCGTCCTGCCTCAATGATACCCTGCTGCTGAGCTGCCTTCTGTGAGAGATGTGTTTTCTGTATTTTTGTGAGTTTGAGAGACCTAGAGTTTGTCCAGAGTCATATTTTATGGGTGTTTAGGGTGGCTGTGTGTGAGCTGCGGGACCTTGCTGCTTCTACACCGCCACCTTGGTTCTGCCCCCAGAAGTCTTCGTACTTTTCAACTGCATACACTGTTGTAATTTCTGTCTCTGCTAAGTACTATACCATCATTAATACCTTTGAAAGATATGTTTCTTTCTCCTAGCTGTTGATTAAAAATGGTGTTTCATTAACATGGGTATGTGAGGCAAAGTGATGAGTGTCTTTTTAAGATTTACTCTATATAGTGTTCAGGAAAAACATGTCCTTGCTATTTTCTTCCTTAGTTTTATTCCTTTTCTTTTATTTAATACTTTGGGTTTTTTAAACCCTATACATTTGTGTAGCCTCTGGCCACACTTATATGTCAAACATAATTAAGAAATGAAAACATCCTGAAATGAAATGGTTTTCAAACAATATTCAAATTCTGAGAACAGTTTAACTTAAATTATAACTCTGATATACTTCAACACAAATTCTGTGGGAATAATTTAACCTAGTTTAGTTGAACTAACATTATTCTTGGAGAACAGAAAATGGATTTGAAATCTACTTTGACACTTTCTTATCATTGGAGAAATGCCCAAATCAAACTAAAGTGAGGAAAACTCAATTTCTTATTCTGATATATGTGTGTGTGCATATGTACTCACTCTTGTGTACTTAAACATACATATATACATATACATATTCATGTGTGAATGCATGTGTATGTATGTATATATAATTGTATACATATATACATGCATATATATGCATACACACATTTCCTTTCCCAGAAAATAGGAATAGTATTTATATTGCTATTACTAAAGAGGGGCTGTCATGAAGAAAAAATTATGAATACACATGTGTATATATACAGAAATACACACATGCATATACATATGCACACATATTTACATATATATACAGACAATGCATGTGCATTTATTCAGGTTTTACATGCGTGTATGTTGTATATGCACATAAATCTATACAGTGTATATATGTATCTATGTTTATGTATAGATGTGTTATATTTGTACATACATACATTTATATGCAGGTATGAATATATAGGTCTATATTTATAGTTGGATAAATAAGCAGATAGATAGATGATAGATGATAGACAGATAAATGTGAGTATTTAGATATCAGTTCTCTCCTACCTCAAAAAAGATCACATTTAATCATGTACATAAAATATGTAAATAATTCAAATATAGATAATTTAGTCTGGGTGGATACTCCCTTTACCAATACAGACTATAATATGCTGCACATCACTGTAGACATTCTTCTGAATTTCTCTGACAGGAACAATATATATATATATAATTTTGAGGTGTAAAATTTTTATTGCCATTATTTCATGTTATCATGCTAGCAACAGCAGCCCTAAAAGAAAGGTTTATGCAAGTACTAATATCTTCATTTTATTGGTAAGAAAACTGAGGTTCCTAGAGAGTTAAAACGATTTGACTGATGAAACCTACCTGGTCAATGGCAAAGCCATTATTCTGCTTCTGTGTCTGCTGTTCTACAAACTCACAAAAAGTCATACAGTTTTATACCTTATAATTCTCGTTTAAAGAAGTCTAAAGTAGAAATTAACAATATCAATAATGAGAACAAATCTTACAGAATCAAAGTTTGATAAAGAAATTGTGTTATAATTCAGTGTTTTTCATTGTCATTTTAACACTGTTCCTTAGAGATCATCTTCTGTCACTAGTTTTCTTTCCTTCTGAAATCTCTGATTTCATTCCATATTTGTCCTCATTTTCTCAATGCATGGGACTTACTGGTCTCCTGCGATATAGCATAAAACAACTTTGACATACTTTGGACTGATTAAAAGTCATTTTTATACTCTGTCATGTAAAACTATTAGGAAACCAATCAGTCAATCACTTCAGTTAAAAAAAAGTAATTCTCATAAATCAAACAAACAAACAAAAAAACAACAACAAAAACAACTATCTACTACCAAGAAAGGAAGAATAAAGAGAAGAAGAAGTAAAGGTTTTTTGTTGTTGTTGTTGTTGTTGTTGTTGTTCCCATTTTGGTTTGACTTGGTTTGGTTTTTGGTTTTGTGGCATATAGGTTTTCTCTAAATGATACGATGTATTAAAAGGGGAAAGTTGTCTGAATTTAGACTTGATAGTTTTAGATGTTAATGGTTCTCTAATTGATTTCAAACAGAACTCGCTATCTTTTTGTCCCCCAAACTCTCCCCTCTTCCTAAATTCTCTACTACTATTAAAGGTACCACCATTCTCCCAGTTTCCTGGGTTTATAACTTATTATTCACTTTGATTAATTAGGCCTATGGACTTTTATCATAATATCTATCATATGTATATATATATATATATATATATATATATATTCTCCCTTCTGATAATGCCACTACTCTAGTGTAGTCCCTTATTATAGCATACCCACTATTCCCGTAGCTTTCTGGGGGGTTTCCCTGACAACTCTATCCACATGCCAATGTATCCTCTACTCAGGTATCAAAATAATGTTCATAAATTATACCAGCATGTGACATATGCTATTCGACTCATGTGATGTGAAAATTAATTTTTCACTGCTTTTTTCCACATAACTTTTTTAAACAAAAATTATTCACTTGGTGGTGGAAAATGAAGAGGTTTATCCTTACATTCAGAATGGAAAGTGATGTAAAAACAAAAAAAATCAAAATAAGATTTTAAAAGTATATTTGCAAGTGGCTTATATGCATATGTGCAAGACAATGTTTCTGTATTGTCTCGCTTATAATCATTTCATAACACGTCTTTCAACTGTACTTGGAATGAAAACAGTAAGATGTGTTCAGAATTTGAGTACACAATGCTTTTTTCTACTCACTAATTGTGACCAAGTTTTTACAAATAACACTAGTTTCATTTTAGCAATGAGGAAGCTGAGCATCAGAGAGATTACATGACTCATCCATTGAGAAAAATTCAGCAGCCTTCAGAGTCTGTATTTGAAGTCGTCTTCTAACTCTCTTTTAATTTGTAGGGGATATTTCACTTTCATTATCATACAATGCATAGGCAATAGCACAAGCATGATCTCATGCGTTGCTCAGCAGTCTTTTGAGGTATGGAGGGGAAGCAGCCGTACTCCATTTTGCACACGGAAGAGCTGAGATTCAGAGGTTAGTGGCTTCCTTGAAGTCTCACATCGAAACGACAGAATTAAGATTAGAAAGGTTCAATTGATCTTTTCAGTCTCTCTAAGGTTATACACACATACATGTGTGCACATATATACATATATGTACATATGCGTGTATACTACACATGTACATGCATATGTGTATCCCGCGTGTGTACATATATATTGTAACACAGACATATATTACTTTGAATCAAATTATGTCTTTTAAAAGATAAATTAATTGAACATAATAAAATCTGTTATAGCCTGCTGTTATGCACTGTACTATTTGCCTTTTAGCAATGACAAAGCAACTACTCAAACAGAAGAACTAGTGAGTTAATGTCAGACATTCAAGAAAGTGTCCTTAACTCGGACAAAGGAGGCTCGCCGCGATAATAGCTGGATAGTAGTTGTTCATGTTTCACGGACCTTAAAATCTTAAAACCACATTTTTCAAGATCATTGCACAAAAGCTGACCGTCTTATTACTATTGTTAGGCCCTTACGCTTTGTGATATAAAAGTTGAAAAGAGATTAAGTCTTTTGAGGTCCAGAAAAAGTTCTCAAATTTAGGACGGAGATTACTTGAGCTACTTCAGTGAATATAGTATGAAGATGAAAGATGAGTATAATACAATGGGGATTGATAAATCTTTCTTCTTTCTTCAAAGAATTGGACCCTAGTCTATTCCTGAGTCAAGCAATTGCTTGTTGGAAACTATTATATGAAAAGCCACTAAAATGCATTTAAACCATCACAACAAATGTGTGAATAAATTCATTAAACACTCTTGTAAATAAGTGTTTTCTTGAGATGTAAAAGTTCCATAATAAGACTTGAGTGCATCAAAAGCACAGTATTATACCCATAAAAACATTATCTTTATTAAATGAAGATTCTTTTAAGTGCATTTTCATTAAATACATTTAATTGGATTCTCATTGAAGGAACAGGCCTGCTCATACAGTTTTTGAATTATAACATTTGGATAACGCTGAAATAATAATTAAACTCGTCACAAATTCTTCAGTACTAGAAAAAATCGTGATATAAGGGAACTTTGAGTAGTTTCTTTTATACATAGCTACAGTGAGAGACATATGAAGATATGGTACAGACAGCAATAACAAATGGATGAGGAAAATAACAAAGAGGAAAACATGCTGATTGATTTAGTAAAATGAAGGAGATATCTTACCAATTCAGTCAAAATGACTTCCTGTGTGGGAGAAAATGAATGTAGCATAAGGAAATCAAGGCCGAATAATAAGCAAGAAAATTGTATTGGAAAATGAATTTGCCTATAGGAGCTTCATTGGATACATCTAGGGATATCAAAGACATGGCTGTTCTTTGCTTTGACCTTTGGGGAATAATATAGTCTGTGGCTCTGTCTAGTCGTGACTTGGCTCTGTTCTGAAAAGGCCCAGCTTTAAGTATATGGTGGCAAAACCTAAGTGGCTCCATGTTCATTCCCTGGCCTTGTTACAGCAGCTGAAAGAAGACGGAGGTTGTAACAGTTAAAAGAAGAGACTGGCTCTCTTTGCTACAACTTTGTTGGGGCAAAAAAATGCACTCTTGGTTCTAAACTCCTGTTGTGAAAGGAAAGCAAGTGGCTTAGTCTCTCCTCACAACCCCAGAACCTTGGCTGATGCTCCCAAGTATTAACTAGATACTGGTATTTTATTCTTTATTTCCTTTTCTAACTAAGGGACATAGTATTTATCTCAAACTGGATATGTCCAGGATTACAGGCAACCTCATGAATATAAGAGGCACTGGGGCCTTGCATCTTCTTAGAGGGACAGTTGGTTTACAGAAAGCTGTATGGTGCCAGAGAAAGTTCTACATGAAAGAGAATAGCCTCTGACCAGTATATTACCCAATCCTCTTGGCTGTTTTACCAGAACATATATAATAGGAGCTGTTGGACACCACTGGGCTTAGATACTTAAATAGTTTTGAAAATGATTTTGAGTTTTGATTAGATTTAAGGATTAACCTTCTAGGAGATTTTAACAATTTGTTTTTGCTCAGTCATTTTCAGTTGTATGTAAATCTTCATGATCCCATTTCTGTAGTTTTTCTGAAGACGAAACTGGAGCTGTTTGCCATTTCCTTCACAAGCCCATTTTATAGAAGAAGAAAGTAAGGCAAACAGAGTTAATTGATTTTCCCAGAGTCACAAAGGTAGTAAGTATCTACGGTAATATTTGAACTAAGGAAGATAAGGTTCATGACTCCTGGCCCAGCACTCTATCCACTGTACCAGCTAGTTGACTCTCATGTTAGCAATCACTGTAGGATAAGCTATTTAATCCTGCTGTCAGAATGTTTTTGTTGGTTTTGTTGCTGTTTTGCTTTTTTCTCAAATGCTCACTTGTGAGTCTCCATTGAATTCTTCTTGTGTTTAGGGGGGAAATTATCCATTTCATTCCAGATTAATATTGTACTTTATTTTGCCTCTCTCTCTTTATAAAACTCTTATGAATAAAATCATACTCAGCGTTCTGGGATGGGGTCATTATTTTACAAGCCCAAAGCTAGGTGAACAGGGAGTCTAAGAACTCTTTCACTAGACAGAGGGTTTCCCAGGACTGAACTTGGGCCAAACTGCCTGGGTATAGAACAGCATAGGACAGGGACTGGGCGCAGTGAAATGGCCCCATGTGGACACAGTCATGGTACCTCAATAATTGATGTATCTTTCGTAGATCTATAATCTTAGTGACGTGAGCTGTAGTCTATTAGCATCTTTGTCACTGATCATTTGAACAGGTGGATTTTGGAAACATTTTCAATTTTTAAAATATTCTTATTTTTTATCTTACTATATATTCATCAATGAAATACTTGTCAAAAGATGAGCACAATCCATCTCCCGAAAAAGAACTGATGAAGTCTGAATGCAGATTGAAACATATTTCATGCATGTGTTTTCTTTCATAATCTATATGAAATTGTTTGTGATCTCAAGGAGAGAGGGAACAGGAGGGAAAGAGAGAATTTGGAACTCAAAAATGTTTTTTAAAAATGTATATGTAAATACATACATACACACATACATACACAGATATAGTTAGCATAGTGCCTAGAGTATTGTAGGTACTTGTTCCCTTCTTCTTCCCTTTCCTATACCCACCAGTTTATATATGAATGTTCTCTGGAAGAAAATATTCTTCGGTTGGGATTCATGACAATCTTTCTGCCCACCTTGTTTTTGTTGGTGTTGTTGTATTTTGCTTGTTTGCTTGTTTTTGTTTTTTGGTGGCATACACTTTGTTTTTGTTATTATATGGGTAAATACTGTTCATAATTTAACATGAATACTATCTTTTTCAGGATGAAATTCAGTATAATGCTTCATTACCTAGGTCACTGCGAGAACTAATTCCTTTATCTGTTGACCTTTGGGTCAGCCACAATTGTTTTAGGCCTTGCTAATTTTTTTCTATAACATTTATTAGGGAATTTTATTACATCTGTTTTCTCTCTTTATACATAAAAGACACATGTACCTAAATTCTGACAAAGAAAATTTCTCAACTATTTCAGATGAGGAACTATTCTACAATTTATTCATAAAGAGTTGTGGATAATTGAGAATTTAAAATAGTTTGCCTAGAGTCACATATCAGAGGCAAGATTTGAACCCAACCATTTGATTCTGATACTACTCCCTTATCTATTCCCCTATAAGGTTCTGATAGCTACAGAAAGATAGAAAAGAAAGATAAATAAATTGTTTTTCTTTTTTGTCCTCCTAACTTTTCTTTGCTTCCCTTTCTTACTCTCAAACATAATTCCTATCTTCCTCGCTAGAGCCGCTAGTGTTCTCTTCACTCTTCTCAGGATTATGCTTTGCTATCCCCTGCAAACTTTAAAGGACAATATTTGAATGCTGACTATGTTTCCCCCTCTTGACATTGTTTGAAGATTTAATTTCAATATCTTTCCCGAAAGATGCCTCAGGTTATTCTGAGAAATAGGTTTCTCCAACAAAGTAACCTCCACCATATTTATTCTTCTGATTAGAACTTGAAAATACATTTCTTCCTTAGATTTTGCAGCTTTTCCATTTTAGCTTTTAGGAGAGAGGAAGGTGCGGCAATTAGGGTTAAGTGACTTGCCCAAGGTCACATAGCTAGCAAGTGTTAAGTGTCTGAGGCCATATTTGAACTCAGGTCCTCCTGACTCCAAGGGCAGTGCTCTATTCATTGTGCCACTTAGCTGCCTTGTCAGCTTTATCTTTTTTGAAGTGCCTAAATTCTCAATGCCTGAAAACACATAGAGGTGTTTTAGTTAGATAACATCTGTCTTTGTTCTATTGTAGCCAAAATAATTCTGAAAAAAGTATATAATTTTTTAAAGATCTACTTTTCCCCATAAGAATGTTCTTTTTGAATCAATTGCTGCAGATTTCAAGTAAGCTTCTTCAACAGCTGAGTTAAAGAAATCAAGAGAAAGTTGTAATTGTCACAATTTCATTTTCCATTGATGTCATGAGAATTGAGTGTTCTTGTCTTAGTTTGAGCTTCATTCTACTATTTTGAAAATTTTTAGAGAGGTTCCTAGCAACTTTCAGGAAATTTGTTGAAAATTTTCATATCTGTTACACTGTGTAATCACTTCTAAGCAAATACAACAAATTAATTTATTCTAGTAAAATTGTAGTTGGGTGTGAAATCTATATACTGTCTTTACTCAAGGAGTTTTATATATGTGCCATGCTCCAAAAGGCTAGGTATCCCTATCATGAGTAATTGTTCCAGAGGTCTGATTTAGTAAGGTTCAAAATGGTAGACTGGTGTACTGCATCCATAAGAATCTCAGTGTAAGGAATGAAAAATAATCCTAGAAGCTTACAATTTTCCCTGAATATCTGGCCCATTATAGCTGTGGCAATCAATTCTTGTTGATGTTTTTGAACTTTCCTTGAATTCTGTTTAACTAAAAGTCTATCCTCCAGAAATTATATTCCTCCAGATTTATATACTGTTTTCAGTCCCTTTCATTGGCTGTTTGCCTGGTTGCAGTCTCTCAAGAGAGGCTTATTCTTTAATTTGTAATAGGTTTTCTGTAGTCAAAACAGCTCCTTTTCTTTCATTCGTCTGTAGCCTCCTATTCTGAAATAGTGCTTTTTTCCCATGCTGAGGAAAAGGTCTGAATACTTCACATACATTCTACTGAAATTTGTCACTACTACTTTCCTGGTCCTCTTTAGGATCTTCTGGTATTGCTTCAAACAATGTTCTAATGTACTTCACTTAGTACACTCCTTCATATTAGTCAAAATTTCATGCTATGTTTGTGGTGATAAAGGGCTAAAATCTTCAGACTCAACGTCTATAGCGTAAGGCTTATGAAAGAACTCTTCTTCTATTGCTCGTTTTTGATTCATTATTGTTTGCCATTCCTTTTCATCTTTATATTCTGAGTTCTTTCCTTTTCCTCTTCTAATGAAGGAAAAAAACATAGATGTCATCTTCTCTTTGAACTTGGGTGAGACTAGCTAAGTGCTTCATCTTCTTAACTTTCACCTCTTGAGATAAAAAGCAATATAGTTCTCACATAAATGGCCTAATCTGCCTTCTGCTGCTACTTGTGAAACTTGCTCTTTGAAAAAATATTTCAAACTATTTCCTCTTCTGCATTTGTTTCTTTTGCCTATCAAATCATTTTTGATATGTTGTCTTTTAAAGAACGTCTTCAAAACTTTCCCTGTAGTTTTCTTTCAGTGGCTGCCAAATCTTATATTTGTTTTCTGTTAGTTAAAATCTACTTCTTCAACAGTGGTGTTTCTCAATTGAAAACAAAAACAAAAACACCTGGAAAAGTTTTTTGGTTTTTTTGTTTTGTTTTGTTTTTTTGCTTTTTGGAGGGCAGGTTGGGGTTAAGCGACTTGCCCAAGGTCACACGGCTAGTTTTTCGTGTTAAGTGTCTGAGGCCGGATTTGAACTCAGGTACTCCTGACTCCAGGGCCGGTGCTCTATTCACTGCGCCACCTAGCCGCCCCTAACACCTGGAAAAGTTATTGAAATAAAGTGAAAAGATGGGCATTTTCAATTGAATTTCCATGCCTGTACCAGAATCTTTTAAGTACTTAATTCAACTACAGGCTAATATCTGTGAACTAAAGAGGTTTCAACTCAATGACCTCTAAGGTCCATTTCAGCTCAAGATCAACAATTTTCACAAGTGGGAAGCAGCAAGCCAAAAGTGAGAATTTTTCCTTCTAGTATTTCTTGATATATCTGTCTTTCTGAGCACTCAAGAAACCCCCAAAGTCCCTGATCTGAACCCTAGGCATATCTTAGCACAGCCCAATAGAATCAACAGACACCAGCAAGGACAGGTGTCCACTGATGATTGAGCCTACTAGTGCTCTAGGGCAGCCTTAGGGGAGAAAGAGACCTAGAGTGGCCAGATCACCCCTCCCCCAAACCTTCCACTGTGCACTTCAGTGTAATCCCAGGGAAACACAAAAAGATCTCACCAGGTCTCAGCCTAGGCACACACTAGTCAGCTCCAATTCAGTGCAAAGTAAGTTGCAGCATTATATAGCTAGAAGCTGACAGGACCAGAGGCCACAGCACACAAATCCAGGAACCAGGCCCTTAGCTCCTAGCATAACAAGTGTGGAACAGAGCACCCTGTGTCCCAGAAGCAAAGATCCTCTTTAAAAGCCAGGAAAAAGGCAATCCCAAAGTCCCTGGACTCCCACTGCACTTGAGTTTTCACAAATCATTTTTGTGGAACCAGACCTGTTGGAAGCAAACTGCTAATTCTCTCCAAAAATGATAGAGGAGCATGCATTTGGGATATTTGAGACCATTTGTCCTACATACCGTTCTAGCAGGTCAAGATCATTCAGTCACTGAAACCCTGGATCAGGAAAGAGAAGAGAGAGGTAGTGACAGAAAGGGAATGATGTCCAGACTCTAACCCTGAATCTACCCCCAACCCTCCTTGACTTTTCCCAGTACACAAAAAAGAGGAAAAACCTCTCCAGCTTAAAATAGAACAATTCCTTCTCAGTCACAAATGGAATGAGTTTTTCCTTACCACCACATACCTCCTTTGGACATTCAGTTCAGGACTGAGAAGGATCAAATGAACACCCCAGTGTGAACACACCTTCTTGTAGCTCCCAGAAATACAATTCTTTAGACTTTGTAGTTTTCTAATATTTCCACTATATAGGAAAATTTGATGGAAAAGTAGTGTGAAATTTGTTTGCTAATTTAGGAATAATTTAGCATAATTTAAGACACTGCAGAATTTTCCAAATGTTCATAATATGAAACAGTTAGGCTCTGTTATTCTCGAAATTGTTTTTTTGCCCCTTTTGTTTCAGATGTAATTTCATCTCTGTTGGAAATTTGTGTCATAAAAGTTCCACTGATGAGGAACAATAGCATATTTATAATGTATAATTGTAAAGAATGTATAAGTCTAAAAGTAGAACCTTAAGGAAGAAAATTGGAGAAGTGCTGAGGAAATGAAAGGTTAGGTGACTTCCAAGGTCATAATAATAAAAGTAAAGACGTGTCAGAGACAAGTCTAGAACCCAATTGTTCCTGATTCTAAGGTCAGCCCTCTATTGTAACCACACAATGCTAACTCTCAGTAGTATATTAGCATTTTATGTCTCACGTTGTTGGTTTTGTCTCTTTTTTCCAAGGACAATTCCTTGCTGAATTATTTTCTGGGGTCCTTTCATGCTTCTTATTTGCAACTTTTGATTTATATCAGTTAAACATCTATAGGAAATAGTAATTGAAAATTTGATATATTTATCTTTTATCATTCATAATTTTTGACTTTCTCATATAATTTTAATAAATCTGGTTGAAGCTGTTATAATTATATCCATTTTTTCTGATCTTTAGCCTCTCCTTTAATTCTAGTTTTATTTTGCTCTTCACTCTTAGAAGTACAGAGGTAGATATCTGATCCAGATATGGCCCACTTAACAGTGACCAGTTATTCTTTGTCCATTAAAATATTGGCAAGTTCATTTTTCTGTGTGATAAGATTTCTGTGTTGACTAGGTCTAATATCTTCTGGCTCTCTTTTGGAACAAAGTTGCCAGGATATAAAGTATAATGCTTCTCAGCATTCTATGATTTGGGAACTTTTTTTCCCCTTAAGCCTGAATAATATTTTCCAATACACTTTTCACTATTTTCCTTGGAAAGAACATTAAGGAATCACTAAACATGAAAGCATATGTTGATTAGGTTTGAATGATAATATCTTTATGGGGTGCAGCTAAGTGGTACAGTGTATATAATACTGGGCCTGGAGTCAGGAAGGCTCATCTTTTGAGGTCAAACCTGGCCTCAGACACTTACTAGCCATGTGACCCTGAATAAGTCACTTTCCCCTGTCTACCTCAATTTGTTCATCTGTAAAATGAGCTGGAGATGGAGATGGCAACCATTCCAGTGTCTTTGACAAGAAAAACTCAAATGAGATCACAGAAACAACTGCAGTGACTGAAATCTCTATAAAATTTCTCTATTTTTGTTCTATACTGCTTATGGTCACATGTAAGCTGAAATTATCTTATACATCATAAGCATGGTATGTAAAGGTCACATATCCTATGAAATATTGGTTCTTATTACCTGTCAATATATGCTGAGACCAACAGGATAATCTGTGAATATATATTTCCATTTAGATTAAATTTTCTTTGACCTATAGGTTCAAATAGAAAATGTTTTGAGCCTTTAAAAACCTTTCAAAACCAGGCCCCTTTCCTACCTTTATATTCTTTATACATTTTTCATCTTTTTACATGCTCTGTGATCAAACAATACTAAACTTCTTGCTGTTCTTCATCCATGACACTCCTGACTCTGAGCTTATTTAAGAGGTAACCACCATGCCTAGAGTTTTCTCCCTCCTCATCTCTACTTGGCTTCACTGACTTCTTTAAATGCTGAACTGAAATTCTCCCTCCTCTCTTGCCCCTCCTCTTTCCACTTAGATTATTGTCCATTTATACAGTATATATCTTGTGTGCAAAATTATTTGTATACTGTTTCTCTCATAGAATGTAAGTTCATTGGGGGCAGGCACCATGTTTTGCCTTTGTATCTCCAAACTTAGCTTATTACCTAGATGTTTTTGTTGTCATTCAGTCATTTTTCTGTTGTGTCTGACTCTTAATGACTCTATTTGGGGTTTTCTTCTCAGAGTCACTGGAGTAGCTTGACATTTCCTGCTCTAGCTCATTTTACAGATGAGGAAAATGAGGCAAAAAGGGATAAGTGCTTTGCCCAAGGTCATATAGCTAGTAAGTGTCTGAGGCCAGATTGAAGCTCAAGAAGATGAGTCTTCCTAATGCCAGGTACAGCACTCTATCCACCATCCAGCTGGCATAACGGGCTTCAGTAGTGACAATAAATTCCTACTGACTGATATGTCTTCTCACTTTATTTTTCACCATAATATAACGAGGTTATAATCTCATAGATTTTGATCAGATAAAGACTTTAGAATTCATTTATTGAAAACTCCATTCAACTCAATAAACATTTCTTAAATTCCCAGTATATGTTCCCGGAATGGTGTTAGGAGCAGGGATTTAAAAAAAAAGGCAAAAGAAAATCCTTACCCTCAAAAAGTTTACAATCAAATGGAGGAGACAATATGCAAACAAATATAGAGAAAACTACCTATATACAGGAAGCATAAGAATTTGTGGAAATTGGTGCCCAGAAAGGTTAAATGACACACTTGAGTTCATACAGGCAGAAGGTGGTAGAACTAGCAATTGAAAGCTGATGCTAACTCCAAATATAGTTTTTATATCACTGTACCTCAATAATGACATAGTTCAAATCTTCCAATTATGTCATGTAATTGAGGGCAGAAAAACAATTTCATATTTAGAGTATGAATATTATAGGAGTTCTAAAAGCTATGTGATTTGAGTATTCCAATATTCTGCCATTTCATGCCATCTATGTAAAGTAAAAAGGAGGTAATACAGGATCAAGTACAGTTTTTGTTTATTTCTTTTTGTTTTTCTGTTTCATGTTTCAGCATCATTAAAGAACTGATCTAATTAATACCTAATGGCCTGCCAATGTACTTAACTAGGTTGAGCTTGGGAGAATAAACTCATCATCTGCACCTTGGTCATATTCAAAGACTTTACTGCTTGGTAGGTTTTGTCAGAGATTTCATTTCACCATCATATCTTTTGAAGAACCAGGGTCAATTTCACAGCATGTTATAGCACTAGAATCACACTTTGTCAAAATAAAGCGAACTCCTAAATTTAATGGATTATTGTTTCCTCTGCACAAAGTGTGTGTTTAAGAAATGAGTTTACGACCTAATGAAACTTTTTTAAAAAAGCATGCCACAACTTATGGAAATTAATGGGCCTTATGTTTTTCCTAATAATCTCCTGAGTAGGTTCCATAGTTGACACATGTTCCAAGGATGCTTTCATTTCCAGAGTCCCTGTGTTACCTTCAGAAACAACAGTTATTCAAGAATAGGAACCTTATCATTTTTCTCTTTAAATCAAATCTCTATTCCCCAGTTTTTATCATTATTAAACAGGAGTTTTGTTTTTTGTCATTCTAAAAAATAAAATAATATTTTCAGATATTTGTAAAGATATTCAGAAGAATGTGCTGCAGTGTATGAAGGGCATTCTAAATGAAGATTTTTAAATTGTTTTGTTAACGTCAACATTTCTGAATTAAATCCTGGTGATTTTCTATTACATGGCATTTTTCCAGTGGATAAAAGAATAAAATGAACATAATTCATTTCATTATTATTATTTGACATAATTCCATAAGCACTAGTGGTAGAAGTAATCAAGGAGAAAGGAAGTGAATACATCTGTACTTGATGATAACATGATGTACATTCAAAAAATATGCAGTGTCATCAAAAAAAAACTAACTGAGACAATAATTAGTAGAACATCCAGACACAAAATATATACACAAAATCATTAGCATTTCTATATAACAATGAAAAATGAAGAAAATAATGGAAAAATAAAACCTATTCAATGTAATTGCAAAATATATGAAGTTTAGAGAGGTCATTTTACCAAAATACAAGATACAAACAAATACCATTACAAAACACCCTTTAAAGGAATAAAGGGTGACAAATAATCAGAAATCCCTTCCTCACCACTGGGTAAATATAATGAACAAAATACAATAAAACAAATATTATAAAATGCTGATCCCACTAAATCAAATTACCAATTTCATTATATACCAAAGTAAAATAATTCAATCGCAGTCATTAAAGTTGTAAAAATCTCAATGGAACTATTGGTTACATAATGAAGAGGAAGACATTCCCAGACCTCAAATTATATTATTAAGTAGTAACCACTGAATTATGTAGTATTTTTAAAAGAGCTAGAGAAAAAAGTTTATTAGACAGATTTTGCATACAAAAAATGAAAAAAAAAATTATAAAATTATAAATGTAGAGGTAGAAGAACATTTAACTTAAGCCTTATGTTTTGGAGATGAGAAAGCTAAAGCTGAATATTCAATAAATATGAAAAAATAAATAATGATGGGAAAGATTCCATATACGATAAGAAATCCAGGAAAAACCAGAAAGCAGTTTAACAATTTAACAGAAATTAAATTTAGGCAAATACTTTGCTGTACATAGAATAATAACCTTAAAATATCTATGTGAATTGAATGTCGACAGGCAAACTGACATATCCTAAAAGCAAACAGACAAGAGACACAGCTTAAGGCACAGCCTAAGCTAAAGTACTTAAGGCACAGCTTAAGTACCTTAGAAATTTATATTTGGAATGGTTGCTTGGTTGTTGTTCTTTGTTCTCAAAGAGAACCAAAAGTACATATCTAGGCTAGAGTCAAGTTTCAGTGTGTCCAACGGTGAGTGATCAGACCAATATGAGCTCAGAATGTACTACCACAGATTGGGTACAAATAATCCCCATGAACATTTGTGATGGGGTTTCCAAATATGCACATCCTGCATTTCCTCTGAGCTGTTTCTATTCTTCTTTGGTCATAGAGCACAGCACCTTCTCCAATGTGGGCTCACCATACAGAGTGGTCCTGTGCCAGTGTCTCCCATGTCACAGAATCAATTCCAAATTTCATAAGAGAGACCTTGAGAGTGTCCTTTTATAACTTCTTCTGACCACCATGTGAACACTTGCCTCATATGAGTTCTCCATAAAATAGTCTTTTTGGCAAGAATATGTTTTGCATTTGAACAACATGCTCACCCATCAGAGTTGCCCTCTCTGAAGCAGAATGTAAATGCTTGGCAACTTAGCTCAAGAAAGGACCTTAGTGCCAGATATCTTATCCTGCTACATGATCTTCAGAATGTTCCTAATTAAATTCAAGTGGAAATGATTCAGTTTCCTGGCATGGTCCTGGTAGACTGTCTACGTTTCATAGGCATACAAGAATGAGGTCAGCACAATGACTCCACAGACTTTCAGTTTGGCATTCCGTTTAATACCTCTTCTCTCCCATACCTTCCTTTGGAGGCTTCCAAACACTGAGCTAGCTCTGGCAATGAATACATCAACATCATTATCAATGTATACATCCCTAGAAAGTACACTAACAAGGTAAGTGAACTTAATCCACACATTCAAAACTTCTCCATTTGCTATAACCAATGGTTCCACATATGGATGGTGTAGTGGTAGCTATGGAGCACCCATGTTTTCTTGGTGTTAATTGTTAGACCAAAATTAGCACAAGCAGCAAAGAACTGATCCATACTTTTTTGCATTTGAGTTTCAAAGGTTGCACTGAGTATGCATCATCTGCAAACTGAAAATTATGCACCAATACTCCCTTCTACTTGGTCTTTGCTTGTAGCCTTTTCAATGTGAAGAATTTACCATCAGTGCAGAAGCTGACCTTGATGCCATGTTCATCCTCATTGAAAGCATTTGTCAACATGGCTGAAAATGTCATGCTAAAATTCATGGGTGCAAGCACACAAACTTGTTTCACTCCATTGATGACTGAGAAACCAGGAGAGTATTTTCCATTATCTAGAATCCAGGCAAACATGCCATCACGAAATTGGCATACAATATTTTGGGTAAATATAATTGAAACGATTTTGTTCATGAATAATTTTAATACAACTACAGTGGTGTGCAAATCAACTAAGAGAAAGTAAAATATTTAAATTTGACATATAATACACCTTACAACATTTGCATCTGTCATTTAAAAATAAATTCAATATGTTGCTGTATTGAAATCACTTATTTCATACAACTTGGCATTGAGTTCATAAGTTTTTTGATGTTATTTAATTTTTTATTTAATTATTAATATATTATGATTTTTAAATTCTCTATACATATTTATACATTCTATATTCATTAGTTCTTTCTCTGGATGCAGGTAGTATCTTCATTTTTGTGTCCTTTGTGGTTGATTTGGGCATTTATAATAGTCAAAATGACTTAGTCACTCAAAGCTGTTCTTAAAACAGTATTTTTGTTACTGTATACAATATTCTCTCAGCTCTGCTCATTTCCCTTTTCATTATTTCATGCGAGTCTATTCTTGTTTTTCTATAATCACTCAATCTCATCATTTCTTATAGCACAGGAGTATTTTACCCAAACTCCATGCCACAATTTCTTACAAAAGTGTAGTATAATTGTAATTTTTTAAAGTGATTTTCATTTTTCTAAGTTATCTTTATGAAAGTGTCAGGCAGGTAACACTGACTATGCCAGGGTGGGAGGTAACACAGGAGAGTTTCTGGTAGGTGTTCTAGTAGTTTCACTCTCAATCTGTCCAGACCGGAAGACAGGATCAGAGATATAAGAAGGGGTTATAAGTTTACTTTATTCTAGCCTTCTCAAAGGGTTGCTGATAATAGGAGCACCAATTCCTACAGCATCCCCTAATAATTATTCTTGCAGGGGCAGGCAAAAATAGGAGTTCCAACTCCTAGCATCCCCTAAACCTCAGTGGGGGCAGATTGAGGCACACACACATGTACATTCCCTCCTAAACTTCAGTGGGGGCCAGTTGAGGCAAGCACACATGCACATTCCCCTTGTGCATTCCTATTGTTCCATTTACTGACCAGGGCCCACTAGATTTATAGGATAAGAGACAAAGAAGGCAATTTGACAGCAATAGCGTCACAGGTTTACATTAACTCATTCTTATATCTCACTGTGCAGTCACAGTTGACATTTACTAACTGAAGGCAAATGTTTACATTATCTTGAAATTATAATATAATGGGCAAGCCTGGTTGAGTGTGTGGGCCAAGGCAGGGAGCCCTGCCATCCTGCCACAAGGCTGGGAGAGAAGTAAGAGTCCTGCTATCACCCAGGAGGCCTGAAAGTGCTCTCTTACTCAGAGGCTGTGAGTTAAAAAGAGAGACAGACCAAAGAGTGTTGGAAAATAGAGTCTCATTTATTGTTTGAAGTAAAAGCCTTTTATAGGACCAATTCCTAATGGCTTTCCCTTGTGGACATTGTGCCCAACAGTGTTTCTAGGCCAGAGGCGAAGGATCCAATCCTCACACCTGCCTGCTCAAACTCTTCCCTGGGGAGATGGGGAACTGATGTAGGCCTGGTAGCAAGCCCTTCACCTGAGGGGTCTTATTCAGCCATCAGGGTCAGACACTGGCCCATGGTTCTCAACAGTTGAGATGTTTGTAAACCTTGAGCTTGGGAAATAGAGTTTGTTATGGCCAAGGATCCTGAGAACAAGTATCTATGCTGCTGGGAATTATTATCTACAAAAACAAACAAAAAAGTCCATCTTACTTATACTAAAATCCACCTTACATATACTATAATCCACCTTACATACAGAATGATTAAGTGTTTGTAATATCTTGCTCATCATTCTTATAGCAATGTATTAGCATTTTAAAATTGTCTTCACAATGTTTTTTTTTTTAGCTCAAAGAAACCTATGCCACAGACATAACAAAAACATTCTCTCCAACAGTTAGGTACCTCTAAAAGTCTTTCTTGTATACTGAGGAATAATTAAGCTATTTTTTGCTTTAATATATTGTAAGTTCTTGGTGTTTTTTCTTTGTTTTTGTTTCATTTTTGACTGTTTTATTTGCTTTACTTCTTAGTGACTGAATTTGGCCTAAATGATTGTTGGCCTGAATGATCTTTGAAGTGCTTGACTCCACCTGCTGCAATATCACTAAGAGAGACAGATGTATTAAAGGGCTTTTCCCATTTCCTTGGAATAAAAACTTCTTTAAAATTACAAAATTAAAATATAAAAAAGAGAGCAATAAATATATGTATAGCATAAAATCCAACACCCAATACAGAGAGAATTAAATAAAGGTATGGAAACCAGTTCAATTCAGTTTTATCAAGTCAAGATCACATGTTCTGAGTCTATCTAACATCAGTAAAAGTGTAAACACATGGCCATTGCTTTTAGGAAATTAAATGATATCAAATTTATTCCTTTTCCCAAGTAATTTGATTACTGTAGACTAAAAAAGGGGCAAAAATCAATTTACCTCTCTGCTTCCCTGAACAAAAGAAACAAAACAAAACAAAACAAAACAACAATCAAATATCTCTAATAAGAGCCTGATTTTAAGAGTTACAGTGAGCTTATGAATAATTTTTTTAAAAAGAATGCATTTAGTGTTTAGTATATGCCAGGAATTGTTTGATGACGAGAGAGAGAGAAAGAGAGAGAGAGAGAGAGAGAGAGAGAGAGAGAGAGAGAGAGAGAGGCAGAGACAGAGACAGAGACAGAGACAGAGACAGAGAGACAGAGAGAGAAATTATAGTAATGATGAGTGGAATTTCAGGGCAATTGATTTCCTGGAAAATTTTTGGTGATGTTTTCCTGGAGTTATACATGAAAACTGGGGGGAAGGGGAAAAAGAAAGAGGAGAAATGAGAGAAGGATATATTTAAAAGGGCATAGCATAAAGATTGCCAAGGAGTAGTGTGGTTTGGCCAGCTTCAATGTAAATATGATGAACTCAGGAATCAGAAGGCCAGAACCTAGGGTAAGAGTTAGTCCAGCAGGACTAGAAATAATGAATGGTAGCTACAAAGAGAAATAATTAAGCTTGAGGTCAGGGGAAAAACAAAACAAAATAAAACAAGAAAACCCTCCTTAACAAGGAAACCTTTACAAAAGTTCAATGAGTTTATTCAGGAAATAGTGCATTATCACTGATTAAAGATCTTAAATCAAACGTTGGATGAATATTAGTTTACAGTGGAAGAGATTCATTTTTTGGATATAATTTAGATTCTTTGATGTCTGAGGTCCCTTACAACTTGGAAATTCTATATGGTCCTAGTCTTTTGTATATGGAATCTCCTGAATGGCCTGGTATGCATTTCCTGGTTGTTGTTGTTTTTTTTTGACATAAGGTCCTTTAAAGCTCATTTGAGCTGAAACAATGCATTTCTAAGGAATGAGAAAAGGCTAATTATAAGTTCCTTACTAGATTAGTTATCTCATTTGTGACTTGAATCATTAAAATATGGTAAATAAGGCAGGGTGGGAGTCACTACCAAACAGTCTGAAACATGCTCAATTAAAGAAAATAGCAGAGAACAGAATGAAAGGTGTCAGTCTATTTATAATTTAGAAATGAATGATTCTATTTTCTTCACATATATTTAAATGGAAAATTGCACTAAAATGCTAAAAGTGTATGGCAACAAACAGGAATTCCAAGTGAGAGGTTATTTAAATATTTCAGGCTTCTAAAATCAGTAATAAATCAAAAAAGCAAATAAATAGCAAGAGTTAAAATTCTGATATTGATTTATAAAGCCAATTTTATTAAACCTGGCATATTAGAAATCTGATATGGTAATGCCATGATTTATAATCCCCAACAAACCTGATAAGTGACACCTTTCATTTAATGTCCAAAATAAATGGAGCATTCATTTTTACTGTAGTACACTTATAGCAAAAAATCAGTATTCATTATTTTTTAAAACTGACATTGTGATGTTAACTCATTTTTTACTTTGACAAAAGTCATCTTGTAAATGGTTATATGAAAGGTGGCAGAATTTGAAGTGAATAACTGAATCATGTTTGAATCTTTTCCCTGAAGTAAGTTAAGCACTCAGTGACTAAAAAGGCCAGGTCCCACTGCCAAAGCAAAGTGAATAACTGTGATAATTACTGTGTAAATGAAGGAAAAATGTTCTTAACACATGAACAACTTGGTAAGTGATGGTAAAAACAGAACATGGACTTCGAATGCCTGTACAATTGCATCCCCAAATGTTTCTGGTAATAATAGGGTCTGAGACTTAGAAGGGATCTTAAAGCACTTAATTCAATCCTCACCTGCACTATAACTTCTCTCTATAATGTCTCCTTCTTAGAGGGCTCCAGTGACACCATATCCTTCTACTGAAGGGGAGCTAACTCTTTGTATTTTTGGAAAGATTTAATTGTAGGCAAGTTCCTCATTTTGTTGAGCCAAAATCTGCCTTCCAGCATAATTAATGGACATCCTGGTAATATATTGTTATTGCTACTTCTTCTCATATAGAAGGAGAATGAATATGAGGATGTGAGAAATACTGTAAAGTATATCTTTAGAGATGGGAATATAGATGATCTAGCCAAGTCAAGATAATGGAGGCTAAAAGGTGGGAGGCTTGAAATCTATGCTTGTATCAATGACACATTTAAAGAATAAGAAAGGTAGATTCTATCATTGACCAGAGTGTCAAAATATTGACATGTTGGTAGAATGTAGGAGTTTTATTCTGTTACTGTTGCCTTCAAGTTCATTAATCAAATTTCAGTACACTAGAGGATACAGGAAAATGCGAAAATATAATAATAGCCATTTAATTATTGTGTAGTTATTTCTAAACACAATTCTAATTCCTATGAAGAAATGTTTATGAAATAATAATAGGGGGCAGCTAGGCAGTGCAGTGAATAGAGCACTGGCCCTGAAGTCAGGAAGACCTAAGTTCAAATCTGGTCTCAGACACTTAATACGTACTTGATGTGTGACCTTGGCCTAGTCACTTAACCCTAATTGACCTGCCTTCTCCCCTCCAAAAAAAGACAAAAAACAAACAAAAACAAAACAAAAAAGAAATAATATTAAGGAATGACAATTCCTCATGTAACTTTTGAACTTGGTTTTATGTTACCTCTGGTTCAAATTTCTGAATACCATAGGAAGCTCCTACATCTTTGAAACCTTGGTCAATTCTGAGTGAACACTAAGCCTTGAAGCAAGTGGTTAGAATGGTTTAGTGACTTGACAGCAGTAAAGGGACAGTAAAAAAAAATGGGAAGGGCAGAGCCTAGATGGTGGCCTAGAAGCAGGAAAACTCTACAGCTCCCCCCATAATTATGTCAAATACCTATAAAATATGACTCTAAACAAATTTTAGAGCTCCAGAACCCACAAAAGTACACAGAAACACAGTCCTCACTGAAGGCAGTCCAGCAGGTGGGACAGGAAGGGCTCATCACAGCACACTGGGGGCTCAAACTCGCCTGGTCTGAAACCGTGGCTTGGGTCCAGGGCAGCCAGGAAATGCCTTGACTAGAGCTTTCAGAAGAATGGATCACTGGCAGCTGTAGAAGTTTCCAGAATTATCAAGCCACAAGAAACAAGGACAAAGTGAAAGGTCAGTGGAACCTGGCTAAATTTGGGGGACAAAAGTGGTCCAGCCATCTGACCCCAGGGCAAGAAAGCAGCAGAAGCAGCAGCCCTGCAGCCACCTCCACATGGCTGCTTCAGAGCTCCTGGCCTGCAGATTGCAGGGGGCCCAAGCAATCATTCATAGGCTAACTGCTCTTGCCTTAAGATCCTTGGATCAGGATCGTGGTCTTGGGTGCTGGTCTTGAGGTACATGAAGAGTGAGCCAAGGCTGGTGGGGGCAGCAGAGACTGCTGCCTCCTAATAGCTCCAGCAGCTGTAAAAACCCCAGCAATTTGGACAAAGTTCACCCCTTTGGAAGCAGAGTTTCACTGAGCTAAAAAGTCAAGAAATTAACTGGCAACATGAGCAGGCAAAGGAAGCAAAGTAAGAACAGCAATACAACTGTGGATTCCTTTGTTGGGGACAAAAACGGCATGAAGACAACACATTCAGAAATCCTGCACCAAAAGCTTGCAAGGAAAAAAAAGAGCTGAAAAGAAAATTTGACATTCAAATACACGAAGCATGAGAAGGTAAACATGGAAAATTATTCATAAGGAAGTTATCAATGTTGAACTATTTACATGCCTACATGGAAAAACAATAATTGTAACTTATGAAACTTTTCTCAGTATGAAGGTAGGTGAAGGAAATATAAATGTATATTTATGTATACATACACATATGTCTATATAGGAGGGTATATACGTATATGAATACATGCCTGAGTGTGTGTGTGTGTGTATGTACATAGAGCGAATAGGATCAGTTGAGGGGATGATATTTTAAAAGGTGAAATTGAGAGGTGGGAGAGGATTAGAATGAAAGGAGACAGGGAGAGACAGAATAGAGTTAATCATCTCATATAGAAGAGACAATGGAGGGCAAGAACAGGAAGGCAAAAGGGAATGAGTCAACCTTACTCTCATTGAATTTGGCTTAGGGAAGGAATGACATAGGCTCTAAATTGGGTATCATGCCCAGCAGGTGAGTAGGGGGGGAGGGAATGAGAGGGGGGACAATGGAGGGGAGGGC
>CM053600.1:106274101-106295648 GCA_028646575.1 Pseudocheirus occidentalis | reverse complement strand
GTTATCCTGATAGTGCTTCCCCAGTATTCAAATGGTTTTCTCTTGGAAGTCTGTAATATTTTCTCCTTTAACTGGGTGTTCTGGAACATGGCAATAACATTTCTAGGAATTTTCTTTTGGGGATCTTCTTGAAGAGATGATCAGTGAATTCTTTCAAGTTCTATTTTGCCCTCTGATTCTAAAACATCAGAGCAATTTTCTTTGAAGATTTCTTGAAGTATGGTTTCCAAGTTCTTTTTCTGGTCATGGGTTTCAGGTAGACCCATAATTTTCAGATTGTCTCTCCTGCATCTATTTTCCAGGTCAGTGGATTTTTCGGGGAGATATTTCACACTGCTTTATATTTTTTCATTTCTTTGTAACTGTTTAATAGTATCTTGGTTTCTCATAAAGTCATTAGCTTCCACTTGCTCCACTCTAATTCTGAAGAAATTATTCTTTTCAGAATGCTTTTGAGATTCTTTTTCCATCTGGGAAATTCAACGTTTTAAGGCATTTTTCTCCTCATTGACTTTCTGAACTTCTTTTGCTATTTGAGTTAAAAAAAATTCTTGAATTAGTAGCCTAATTTCTCATTAAAATTTTAGAAGTGGTAACTAATAAGCATAATATCATTTTCTTAAGTCATATAAAATACCTGTATTTTATGTATTATATATGTGAATTATATATGTATATACATATAAAATAAGTTCATTTATAAGGGTACTATTCATTCCTTCGTTACCTATTAGAACTTTTATACAGAAGCAATAAATGAGACAGCTCAATGGGATGATTTCTCATAAGATTTGAGCATAAAATTTGTGACTCTTCCTTACTCAACTTTAAGCATATCATAGTTTTTTTCCCTGCTTAAGAGATTAGAGCTTTAGAGTTAATAATTTAGGTACATGAGTCTGAACATACTGACCAGTGCTTTCTTAATTATTTGTAATTTTTTAACATTAAGGTAAAAGTAAAAATATATCATTCATTCACATAAAAATAATTTGTTAAGAAATCTCTTGTGTGCATAGCCTTTTAACAGGTTATATAGGGACCATAAAAGGAATTGAAAGCCTGTTTTATTCTGTAAGGTAAGGTATTTAGAATCTACCTGGTTAGACAAAATATGGGTAAATGGAGCTCCAAGTATAATTCTGACCAAAACACTAGCAAAAAACAATGAAAATAGTCTTATAATATTAGCTGTTATATGTCTATAGGCTTCATTGCATTACAGCAGACAGGATTTAAAGCACTGAATTTGGAACCTGATTTTGTTCTTACTCTACTGTTTATTGCCTGGGTGATTTTGAGCAATTGTTTAACCACTCCAAGCCTCAATTACCTTAAACATCAAATGAGAGCACTGAACATAATAAGCTCTAAATCTCTGACAGATTCCACAAGGTTCTGGATCATCTAGCAGGAAGAATAAAACCAATCAAAAGGCAAATGAAGGCTTCCCTGCTACCTGGTTTTTCATATTCATGGCTCTGAATTTCTTTTGTCCTCAAGATTTTGTATTATCATAGGACTTGGAAGCAGCCTTAGAGGTTGTGTCATGTAATACTCTCATTTTTACAGATAAGAAAATATCTAGAATATCATGGAAATATCATGGAAGAGATATTTCTTGCCCAAGTTCACAAAGGTAATGAGTAGCAGAGTCAGAGTTCAGGCATAGACTCACTGATTTTAAATCTAGTGCTCTTTATATACCATGTTGCTGCAGTTCATACTGCCATTGTTTCAATCATTTTTTGAAGACTATGCTTTCAATTTTCTTATGAAGAGTATTGGATATGGCAAAAGAACCAACAATCCAATTGGGACTGTTCAGTAAACTGAGGGGATGCCCATCAATTGGGGAATGGCTAAACAAGTTGTGGTGTATGAATGTAATGAGATAGTACTGGGCTATAAGAAATGATGAACAGGAAGACTTCAGAAAAATCTAGAAAGACTTATATAAACTGATGCTGAGTGAAGTAGGCACAACCAAGAGAACATTGTACACAGTTACAGCCACATTGTTTAATGAAAAACTTTGAAAGATTTAGCTCTTCTCAGGAATGCAAGGTTCTAAGACAACTCCAAAGGACTCATGATGGAAAATCCTATCCACAGTCAGAGAAAGAACTATGAAGTTTGAATGCAGACTGAAGCATATTATTTGCTCTCTCTCTCGCTTTGTATTTTATTTTATTTTTCTTTTCTTTTGTTTCTACTTTCACCTGGTTGATCTCATTGGTCCTACTCCTTCTTTACAATATGAATAATGTGAAAAAATGTTTAACATGAATGCATGTGTAGGGCCTATATCAGATTGAGTGTGGTCTTGGGGCGTAGGAGCAATGGGAGGCAGAGAAAATTTAAAACCCCAAAGCTTGTGGAACTTAATGTTGAAACCAAAAAAAATTAATCAATATAAAATAAAAAAGAAATAAAAGCCTTTTAAATGAGTAGGAAATCCATTTATAATTGTAAATACTCAGGTCAGGATATGAGGAAAAGAAAAGCCAAATTAATAGCCATTTTTTAAAGACTAGTTATGTACCAGGAGTTGTGCTAAGTACTGGGGTACAAATAAAACCATAATAAAAAGCAATCCTTTCTCCCAAGAAGCTCATAGTCCAATGAGGAAGATAGGGAGATAATACTGTGAGCAAGTAACTACAAATAAATAGCAAGCAACAAGACTGATGAATGAGGTTTCGAAAGACATGACATGGTCAGAAACATACTTTAGAAAGGCTGATTTGATACCTGAGTGTATGGTAGACCAGACAAGTGAGACTACACAGAACCCAGTTTCAATATTCTAGACATTAAGACCTTAGGATCTGTACTACAGTCATTGGATTGTCAGAGGATAGAAAGAGTCATGCACAAGAGATAGTATACAAGTAGAAGTGAGAGAATTTGGTAAATTATTAGATGTGGGGGAATGATAGAGAATAACAAAGCAAAGATTTCATTTAAATTGGGAGACTCGATCATGGGACATGGTGGTATCTTTAGCAACAATAGTGAAATGAAGAAGATGGTTGTATTGCTATGTTTGTGGTATCCACAGAAGATCTAGCTTGAGACATACAATAGGTTATGGAGATCTGAGAAAGGAAGTCATAAGAGAGGTATGGCATATATAAATAGATTTCACAATGATATGATATTCATGTGGGTGATAAATGAACTCAGGAATCATAGGGTGAAATGAGAGAGGGAGGGAGGGATGGATGGACGGAGAGAGAGAGAGAGAGAGAGAGAGAGAGAGATTACTTAGGAGAGAACCTTTAAGGACACATCTACTTAGTGATCATATCATTAATAAAGGAGACAAGCAGGAAAGAGTAGAGTTACAAACAGAAAAAAAGTATTATCAAATAGAAAATTATGACTGATAAAAAAACAAAGACTTCAAAAAGATCAAGAAGTATGAGAACTGAGAAAAATTAGTCTTGCAATTAAGAGAACACTGACAACTTTGGAGATAGCAGTTTTAGTTGACTGATGAGATAGAAAGCCAGGATGGAGAAGGTTAAGAAGGAAAGTAGATCTAGCTTGATGGTCTTCTCAATGAGTTGTGTGTCAAAAGAACAGAGCATTTGTTTTAACAACTTATATATTGCAGTCATTAACGGAAATTGCTTCCACTCCTGGAATCCATCTTATGATCATGTGCAAACATGATCTCAGATTATGTCTCTTTATGACTCAACTGTGGGTTGGATTCAGGGGTATCCAACTCACCAGGTTATATTCATCGCTCTCACAGCCACCTCAAACTCCTGAGTGTTGCTGAACCAACTGAAATATAAATGAGACATATTTAACTAAATTAAAAAAATCTAATTTTCTAAGTCAATACATGGCTCAAGGGATCTTTTCAATTTGAGTTAGACAGTAGAATTTGTTCATCGCAACAACCTAAAATAACTACAATGGACAGGAATAAGAGGAAGAAAAAATATATGTGTTTGTATATGTGTGCGTGCATGTGTGTATACACATACTCCACATATACATATATATGAATTAAAGGAGTTATATTTTCATAGATGCTAATTCCCATTTTTATTAATAATTTCATTTCTTTAGTGTCAATTGACTAATTCAGTCTGATTAAAATAAAATATTGTCAGTGTTTATATGTTCCACTTTAAAAGTGTTCTGTTTCTTATTTTTATACCCCAAGAGATGCAAGTTGTTTTTATTTGTAGTGTATTATTTAAATCTAAGATGTAAGTTCTGTCCATTTGTAACATTTTAGTTTGTCTCAGAGCACATCTTCAAGTTGAACTGATGCTATCTTTTATCTTTTGGTCAAAAATGAGAATCATATAGAGTATTTCAGTCTTCAGAGAGGCTGTATATTAAGATCCTTGTAGTCACAAAGTTAATGTCCTCAAAAAGTATTTTTAGTTTTTATAGTTTGTTTGTTTTAGGGGGAGTTTTTTGGTTGCCAGTGCATTTTAATTTTTTAATCAAATTTTATGTTTATTTTTTTAGTTTACATCATTCCTTTCCACAAGATTTTGAGTTACAAATTTTCTTCCCCTCTTTCCTCTACCCACCACCCCAAAACAGCAATCCCACTATATACCCCCTCCCCCAATCTGATCTCTCCTATATCCTCTCCCCATTTCCCATCTGACTTTCTTGTAGGGCAAGATGGATCTCCATATCCCAGTGCCTGTATATCTTATTTCAGAGTTGTATGTAAAATAATTATAATGATTTTTAAACATATGATTTTAAAACTTGGAATTCCAGATTCTTTCTCTTCATCCCTTATTATCCACCCTTACTGATAAGAAAAGCAATTTAGTATAGCTTGTATTTGTGTAGCTACGCAAAATATTTCCATAGTTGATATACTGTGGAAGACTGACTATATTTCCCTCCATCCTATCCTACCCCCAACTTGTTCTATTCTCTACCTTGATCCTGTCCCTTTTCAAAAGCGTGTGCTTCTAACTACCCTCCCCCCACAACCTGCCCTCCCCTCCATCATCCCCCCTCTCATCCCCTTTACCCCTACTCTCCTGCAGGGTGAAATACCCTATATAATGTGTGTCATTCCCTCCCTAAGCCAAATTCAATGAGAGTAAGTTTGACCAGTTCCCTTTTGCCTTCCTGTTCTTCCCCTCCCTTGACCCTTCTATATGAGAAAATTTATTCCATTCTGTCTCTCCCCATCTCCTCTCATTATATTCCTCTCTCACTTCTCAATTTTACCTTTTAAGTATCATCCCTTCCTATTCAATTGATTCTGTGCCCTCTATGTATACTTGTACACATATATACATACACACACTCACATGTGTGTTCAAATGCTCATATACCCTCTTATATAATCATATATATGCATGTACACAGACACAGACACACACACACACACACACACACATATATGGACACATACATAAACATTTATGTTTCCTTCACCTATCCTCATACTGAGAATAGTTTTGTTAGTTACAATTATGATTTTTTCATGTAGGAATGTAAATACTTTGACTTTGATAAGTTCCTTATGATTTCTTTTCCTAGCTTACCTTTTCATGTTTCTCTTGCTTCTTGTATCTGAATGTCAAATTTTCTATTCAACTTTGTTTTTTTCATCAAGAATGCTTGAAAGTCCTCTATTTCATTGAATGATCATATTTTCCCCAGAAGCACTATACTCAGTTTTTCTGAGTAGGTGATTCTTGGTTTTAATCCCAGATCCTTTGACCTCCAGAATATAATATTCTAAGCCCTTCAATCCCTCAATGTAGAAGTTCCCAGATACTGTCTTATCCTGAATGTGTTTCCACAATATTCAAATTGTTTCTTCTTGGCTGCTTGTACTATTTTCTCCTTGATCTGGGAACTCTAGAAACTAGCTATAATATTCCTAGGACTTTTCTTTGGCGGATCTTTTTCAAGAGGTGATTGGTGAATTCTTTCAACCTCTATTCTGCCCTCTAGTTCTAAAACATCAGTGCAATTTTCCTTGAGGATTTCTTGAAGGATGATTTCTAAGTTCTTTTTTTAGCATGCCTTTCAAGTAGTCTCTCCTGGATCTATTTTCCAGGTCAGTGGTTTTTCAAATGAGATATTTCACATTGCCTTCTATTTTTTCATTTGTGTGTATTTGTTTAATAGTATCTTGATTTCTCATAAAGTCACTTGCTTCCATCTGCTCCAATCTAATTCTGAAGGAATTATTCTCTTTACTGAGCTTTTGAGATTCTTTTTTCATCTGGCAGATTCAGCTTTTTAAGGAATTCTTCTCCTCATTGACTTTTTGAGCCTCTTTTTCCATTTGAGTTACTCTATTTTTTAAGGTGTTATTTTCTTCAATCAGGTTGTTGCTCACTTTTCATAATTTTCTTGCATCATTCTCATTTATCTTCCCAATTTTTCCTCCACTTATCTTATTTGGTTTTCAAAATCCTTCTTAAGCTCCTCTATGGCCTGTAACCAATTCATATTTTTCTTGGAAGCTTCTGTTGCAGGAGTTCTGACTTCATTGTCTTCCTTCAGTTCCATGCTTTATTTTTTTTGTCTCCAAAAAGGAATCTAAAGTTGTATTGCTATGCTTGCTTTGCTTCCTTTGCTTGCTCATGTTGCCACTCAATTACTTGACTTTTGAGCTTTTTGCCATGGTAGAACTCAGCTTCCAGAGAGGACAGCTTTGCCCTAAATTGCTGGGGTTTTCACAGCTGCCAGAACTATTAATTGGGTGCCCTTTCTCAAGCCTCCACAGGCTCTGGCACCTAGTCAGACATCCCAGGACCTCCATCCAAGACAGTGATCCAGATCCAAGCAGGTTAAAGCAAGAGCGATTACCCTTCAGAATGGTTGCTTGGTCCCCCTACAATATGCAGGCCAGGATCTCTGAAGCAGCCACACCTCAGCGGCAGGCATGCCTCAGATACTTCTTCCTTCTGGGGACAGAGGCCAGACTGCACTCTTGGTCCCCCTGTCCCCAAAGTCCACACTGACCTTTTACTTTGCATTTCGCATTTATGGGTTGATAATTCTGAAAACAGCCATCCAATCTCCACAAATCCCTCCAGGTGGTCTGGTAGGGGCCACCATGAAGCTAGAAATGCAGGCTCACCTGGCCTTGCCTTGCAGCATGCTACTGTGTTGGACCCTTCCTTCCCCCCTGCCGGGCTACCTTCAGTGGGATATTTTTTTTCTCTCTGTCACTTTGTGGGTTCTGCAGCTCTAAAGTTTATTTAAAGTCATATTTTATAGTTATTTGAGATTGTTATGAGGGAGCTCATGGAGTTTTCCTGCTTCTACACCACCACCATGGCTCTACTTCCCCTAAGATGTATTTTATTGACCCTCTAATAAACAGACTCTAAGATCAGTACTAATTTGGACACATATGGATATTTTTAAAAAAGCTTGATCAAACTGTAACCCAGCCAAGTATTAAGTTTTCTGAAATTCAAACATTCCATGAACTGAAGAGATAAATCAATTTAATAAATAAGACAATAACACACGCACAAACACATACACACACAAAGATAAGATTTTGCTTTGGGGGCATATTTCATTAAGAAAAGGACCAAAAAATAATAAATAAATCTCACTTGATAAGTAGAATCTCTTTGAAATAAAATAGAAATACTTTATCTTATTATAAGGGTTTAATTAAGTCAACAAGTCATTAGGTATTAATACAATTAGCAAAAAGAGACTTAAATTTTAAAGGAAAATTGAGATAAAAATGAATTGGGTATTCAATGTCATGCATTGATTATAATCAGCTTTTATAATACTGTATTTTATCTGGGGAAAAAATGAGGCACGGATGAGCTGAAAGGGAACAGAGGTAAAGTTTAATAGTATAAGACAGAATATGGGTCATCAATTCCCATGGGCAGAAGACAGCAGTAGCTACAAAATCATATTTTCCATTTTGCAGAGCAACTCCATGGAATATTTAACCCTAGTTCATCTTTTTATTGACGTAGGTCAACATTTTATGCACAGGTCTGTGCTTTGTGTTTGTTAGATTTATCACTGTTTTAAAATTGGTCCTGTCACAATGACTTCACATCCATCCAATACAAGCATATGTTTGCTCAGGGCTTCCTTTGCAAACGTTTCCTGACTTACTGATGTTGTTATTCCCCAATTCTATCCTATCAATTGTCCTATGTTTACCTGACATGATCAAGCTAGGAGTCTCATAGATGTCACAGAATTGTAGAGAACCTTAGAAATAATATGCTTTTGCCTCCAAATTTAACAGAAAAGGAAACAGACAATTTTTGGAGGAAAGAAATGATATGATAGAGGGAAAGGTAAATGCTCAATTAAGTCACATGTAAATTTAGTAGCAATTATTTTTTTCTAAAGGATTCATTATTTACCTTATTAATTTAAGCATCCTTAATATGGAATTGATACAGAGGTAAAGATAAAGAAAATAGGATCTTTTAAAAGTAACATATTTCCCCTTCAAATTACCCTGAAGTTTTACTACTATTACTACTGCTACCACCACTACCCCTATTACTACTTACTACTTTTTCTAGTGCTTTATATCATGACACTGTTACTGTTACTCATAAAAACTTTATGATGCACCAAGTATTAGCATTTTATAGAAATATAGATATCTTTATATAGACATAACTTCTTATTTTTACAAATTAAGCAAAGGAGTAGAGAAGTACAAGTGACTTGCTTGTCATTAGTCACATAGCAAATAAGTAAAAGAACTAGAATTTGAACTTAGACCTAAGCTCAAATAAAATATTATTCTGGGTAATTTTGTGTTACCCATATCAGCTACTTAAATGCTTTATGTTTTACAAAGCAATTTATTCTCTCTCTCTTTCTCTCTTTGCATATGCATATATTTATTTATATCTATAGGTATATGCATGTATTCATGACAACCTGCTATTCTTATTCCCGATTACAGAAACTGAGACAGATAAAAGTTAAATGACTTACAATGGGTGACAAAGTTTGTGTCTGTCTGAGTCTTGTTTTGAACTTGGTTCTTTCTGACTCCAATTCTAGCACTCTATGTGCTACTTAATTTTTACCACATAAATAAAATTCTCATAGGATATTAGAATTAGCCATGATAAGTGCCAAATGGTGAAGGTTAGTGTAAAAGCTCATATAAATAATATAACAGTACTTCTAATTTTCTGTGTTCCTGGTATCTTGAGTGCCTTAATTTAGTTAATTAGATTAAACTAATTTAAATGCATCACCAGCATTCCAAAGGAAGCTACTTTTGGAAATGTGGTAAGAAAGGAAGGAAACAAGGAAGAAAGATTCTAGCATTTGTAAGGTTGATTTGTTTATGTAACTTTGCTTATTTTAAAATCTCTCCTAATTCCTAATGCAAAAATCATCATAAGAAAGCTCTGTACTCTGAATTTAAATCTTAGACTCTTAAATTGGTTGACTTCATTTCTGTGCTCAATGAAAACGGATTATAAATTTTAGAATTATATTGCATCTCTCTCTGTTCTACCCTAACGTATTAATCCCTTCCACATAATTCCTTCAAGTACTCATTCAGCCTCTTTTTGAAGGGTAATTCAGCACTTATGAAGTAGCCCATCTCTTTTTTCATACAGATATAACATTTAGGATGTTTTTCCTTATATTAAGCAAAATATTAATCTTCACAGAAAGATCCAATTATGCTGTTGATGCCATGTGGTGAAATGGATAAGAGTGTTAGTCTCACAATTGGGAAGAAATGGGTTCAAGTTCTCCCTCTGACATATACTTTCTGTATGATCATGGCCAAGTCATTTAATCTCACATAATCCTAAGAAAATCTTTAAGACTATAAATTGAAGAGCCTGAGATGATCTACTGCAGTAAGGGGAATTTAATCATTGAGGAAATGAAATGGGGATAGCATCCATTGATGGGATACAGGCATCTTTACAACTGATAGCTTTAAAACTAGTCACAATTTCTTTCAGTCATCATTTTGGCTGTGCTCCTCACTACCATGCCCAATCCAGCATGGACATCAAGAACTAAACTAGTGAGAAAGGAAGAATCCTTCTTCTGTTCCTGTTCTTTCACTCATAGTTGTAAGCAGTGGGGGGGTTTGATTTTGGTCTGTGTTATTTGTCTTCAATTTCAGGTGGCTGAAGTGATCCCCAGTGGACGAGGAATGTAAGGCATAGCAAGAGCCATGCAAGTATTGCAGGTGAAGTGGTGAAGTCAACCACCTCAGCATCAGAAACTCTGAGAAACTAGGGTGCCTGGAATTTGGTTCTGGGACAAAGTGGGTTTGGGTATCAGATATTGGACTGTAATGCTTCTGTGAATAAGGTAGTGTATTGGAAAGTAGAATTATGTCTCCAACCTAGGGGTGTATCTTTGTGTATTTGTGATAATATCTTAGGAAAGTTTACACACACACATATGCATGTATATGTATATGTGTATGTATATTTATATATGTATGTATGTATGTATATGTTACACATAGGCACATACACAAATGTACAAAATACATTTGTGTGAATATAGTTCCTTTGTCAAAGCTCTACTGTCTAAATATTGTAATTCAAATAGGCAAGAGTACTTATTTCACAGTCTGCTTCTGAATTCAGGATAGTTCTCTATATTTTCTCAGCAAGCATAAGCATTTTTAAACCTGCTTCCCCTGTCATATACTTAAGTCTCAAAACAACTATTGTTATATTATCATATAAAATCCCACATGTGCAATTGAAAATCTATTATCTCCAAATACAAAGTTTTAGAAACAGAACAAAGAACAGTTCACAATGTTCCCCCAATAATTCAACAAAACAGGGAGCATTTTACAAAGTTTGTTAAATATATCTTCTTGCTTAGCCTCATTGGGCCTTTCTCAGGCAACAAGTAAAGATGAAAGTTAAAAAAAATCCTTCCATTTCAAACAAAAACCTGGTCCACAAGGAGTTTTCAGGTGACACAGAATTTTCCCAATCAGGATTTCGGACTTGATGTCAACTTGACATTGCCTCTTTCTCAAATGAGAAAACTCTACTGGGTTGCAACTCTTCCAATGATCCCCTCAATGCATAAGACAATCTTACAGAGATCTGCACAGAGTATTCTCCTTTTTACAAGGGACATACCAAAACTAAGTGACTTTTTCTATGCAGAGCAAACTAAATCAGCATCCTTTTCTAGAAAGGCACGCTGGAATTCTTTAATGTTCTCCTCTAGAATACACATACCCAAAGCGGTTCAGGCAATTTCATGAGTCCCACTGTCCCAAAGCATACCTGAAATTTTCCCATGGATCCTTGGAACAGCCAAGGTAAATCATGTGGAGCTAAGACACGTTTCCATTACAGAAATAGGGAAAAAATGTGTTACTTGTCATTTTTATGCACAAGTAATCTCACCCTAAGAAGTTCTAGGTTAATTTTGCCTTCATAAAAAGAAAGCAGCATAGATCTGCTTAAATGCAAAGAGAACAATATGATTTCTTTTTCTGTTTGTCTCCTTTTGATTGTTTGCTTAAGTTTATTTCTAACAAAAGAGATTTAGAATCTCCAAATCTAAGGTTGGAGAATGACAGTAATTTATTTATTCTACTCCACCTGAATTCATAACCATTTAAAGTCACACAGATAAGGAGTAGTAGTTGCATCATAGAAAACAAGTGTTTAAGTATATTTCTAGGTTCGCAGATGCTTAATTTGAGATGGAACAAGCAGGTTTAAATAAAACCCATAAATTTCAACTGCATAGCAGCAAATACAAAAGCATGTAATAATTCCTTTAAAACTGTACAAAAGATATACTTGGTGAATCCTAGAGAATCAAGTAAAAAACTTCTAGAGACAATAAATAAATTTAGCAAAGTTGCAGGATATAAAATAAACCCACACAAATCCTCAGCATTCCTACATATTTCCAATGAAGTCCAACAGCAAGAGATAGTAAGAAAAACCCCATTTAAAGTTACTATAGACATTATAAAATATTTGGGAATCTACATGCCAAAACAAATCCAGTATCTTTATAAACACAACTACAAAACACTTCACACAAATAAAATCAGATATCACTAATTGGGAAAACGTCAATTGCTCATGGTTGGGTAGAGTTAATATAAGAAAAGAATGACAATTTTACCTAAATTAAATTACATATTTAGTGCCATACCAATCAATCTATCAAAAAATTACTTTATAAAACTGGGAAAAATAGTGACAAAATTCATTTGGAAGAACAAAAAGCCCAGAATATCAAAACAATTAATGAAAAGAAAAGTTAGGGAAGGCAGCCTAGCTCTACCAGATTTTAATCTCTATTATAAAGCAGCAGTCATCAAAACTGCCTGATACTGGCTAAGGAATAGAGTAGTGGATCAATGGAATAGATTGGGTACAAAAGATTCAGTAGTCAACAATTATAGTAATACACTGTTAGATAAGCCCAAAGACCCCAGTTTCTGGGTTTAGAATTCACTATTTGACAAAAACTGCTGGAAAAGTTGGAATATAGAATGGCAGAAAGTGACATAGACCATTATCTAATGCCGTACACCAAAGTCAAGTCTAAATGGGTGTATGATTTAGGTATAAAGGCTGATACTGTAAATAACCTGGGGAAGCAAGGAATAAACAGTTTACCTGTCAGATTTGTGGAGCAGGGAAGACTTTATGACCAACAAAGAGGTGGAGAGCATTATAAAATGCAAAATGGACAATCTTGATTACATTAAATTGAAAAGTTTCTAAAACACAGCCAATGTAACCAAGATTACGAGGGAAGCAAGAAATTGGGAAAGAGTATTTACAACCAGAGTCTCTTATAAAGGACTCATTTCTAAAATACACAGGGAATTAAGTAAAATTTATAAGAATACAAGTCATTCCCCAATTGATAAAGGATCAAAGGATATGAACAGGCAATTTTCAGAGGTAGAAATTAAAGATATCTTTAAGCATATGGTAAAATGCTCTAAATCACTATTGATTAGAGAAATGCAAATCAAAACAACTTTGAGGTACCACATCTCACCAGTCACATTGGCTAAGATGGCAAAACAGGAAAATGACAAGTGCTGGAGAGGATGCGGAAAATTTGGAACTCTAAGGAATGGTTGGTGAAGCTGTGAACTGATATAACCATTCTGGAGAGCAATCTGGAACTATGCCAAACAGACTATAAATAATTGCATACACTTTGACCCAGTAATACCACTTTTGGGGTTGTATCACAAAGAGATCATATAAGTGGGAAAAGGACCCATATATACAAAAATATATATTGCAGCTTTCTTTGCGGTGGCAAAAAACTGGAAATTTAGGGGATGCCCATCAATTGGGGAATGACTGAACAAGTTGTGGTATATGAATGTAATGGAATACTGTTATGCTATAAGAAATGGGAAGGAGATGCACTTCATAATTACCTGGAGAGGCATATACAAATTGATGCTATAAGAGAGAAGAGCCGAACCAGCAAAAATTTGTACACAGTCACAAACACATCATATGTGTGACAACCAACCTTGATAAATGGGACTCTTCTCAGCACCACACAGCTAAAAGACAACTCTACAAGTCTCAGAATGGAAGGAGAAATCTACATTCAGAGAAAGATGTAGAAAGACCAGAGTTTAAATGGAGACTGAAGCAATACATGCTATCATTCTTTTCCATGTTTGGTTTTGTTTCTTTTTTTCCCCCATTGTTCACTCCACTGGTTACAATCCTTCTATACAACCAGACTATTGTACAATGTGAAAGTATTTGCAGATCCTATACATGATTATATGCCACCATGGGGTGGGGGAGGAAGGAATTGGAGAAAATTTGGAACTCAAGTGATTATGGAACTGAATCTTTTAAGCTGAAAGTAAATAAACAAGTCAATTTAAAAAACTGTACAACAAACTTCAAGCCAGGGTTCATTCTTTAGCACTGAGTCAAAATAATTTTGCCATTAACAGCAGACATGCTAGGCACCAGCCACAAAAATTACATGAAGTAACCCAAAATAGATAAGGTACAACATATACTATGAACAATATTATTTTGTAGAAGAATTTTTGATGCCACTTTGATACAATGGCAAATCCAAGTAACTAGTCAGGAGACCTGCTTCTAACCTTGGACAAGGCACCTCAATTCTCTATGATATCAAACATTTCATCTCTAAAATTTCTTCCCTAATTTAAAAATCTACTTTATTTTATCCATTAGCCAAATTTGAACATTTTTTCCATATAAGCTAAGTGATTCTTCTTTTCAAAATTCAAAATTTACTCTTTATAGTGTTACAAAAAGTTTCAAATACGTGTAACATATACTTTGCTGTTTTAAAATTGGATATTTTCAGGTTGGAGGGGAGGATAGGGTAACTAACAAAAAGAGTGAAATAACACCTGCCTATAAAAAATCTTCCACTTTTGGGAAATTTTAAATTTATTATTCTGACACTACTAATTAAATTTTCCATACTGTATAACCCAAAACAGTTCATGTAAGTGATAAATCACATTTATTGAGAATCATGGAAAAAGCTAGGTAGATACCAGCCACCAGAAAAATGGCTACGTAACATGTTTTAAAGAATTCCAGAAAAGCAAATTTCTCGTTAGGGCGTATTTTTTAAGCAAGTCATTGAGTATGAGAAAACAGTCCTTATTTGCTCATAAAGCTGAGAAAAACAACTTCTTCAATTTCACTATGCTTTTAAAATGTAAATTTCTAACAAACACTTTTCATTTCACTGTATTTCATTTTTCCCCTATATTTCATTCCTCATACATTTATTTTTCCTACCACCTCACAAAATACTGACTATATTTCAAAATCCAATGTGAATCAGTAAGCTTAGCATGAAAATGCCAAGAAAAATAGAAAATGACACAATCTATGCCATGCCAACTAATACCAGGTAGGCTACTTTGTTCACACACACACACACACACATACACACACACACATTTACATGAAAGTCTGGAATACTGTCCATTTCAAGTGAGCAGGAAGCAAAAGAATTTTCATGCCAGAATCCCAGTTCAAGTAAAATCATAGTTTGTGAGGACAGAGGAATCACTACTGTCCAAACATACTGGACAACGCCAAACCAGATTGAAGAGAGTTCACCCAGACTTAAGTCCATTTACTGGTCATCTCATGAGAAGGCTCAGAACTGTACCAGTTGGTCTGGGTCATCATGATATAAAGTGAAGTCAAGAAATGCATAAAATGAAAGAAGGAGAAACTGTAAGTAAAACATCCCTTTCATTGTCTATTGCTTGGTGAATATACCATCATCATTAAATGATCCATGTCCGACCACATCATCTTCTATCAGTGTTGATTCATCACTAGTCAAGTCTGTTTATTAACCTGACTGTTATTAGATGACTGGATGCTCCAATAGAGAGCACAATACAAAAAAAGCTTAATTCCCACAGCTCCCTAAGCACCTCAAAACTGGACAGAGTACCCTTGACTTGGAATGCTAATAATATAGTCAGTTATTCTTAATAAACTTGGATTACACTGTGTTTCTGTGTCATTCACCATAGCAGATCAGGTCAAATACATGGTGTAGATTTATAACTACTGAACATTGCAACAAACCAGATCTTGGCTGTGATTGGATCTTGGGCAGAACAGACATTACAGAGACTCCCTAATGCACAGAAGCATGTTGACCCTGATGAAGGCCTTATTTTCTGAGCAACCCTTTGGATGAGTGTAATAGATAAACAATAGGTCTATAATAACTAAAGACAGCAGATTATTCATTTCTGTAGCTGATAACAAAGCTACCAACACATTGAGTTCCCGTCTTCCATGTTTTTAATCCATGATTGATTTCATGAGCAGGCAAAGTCAGTAAGTAAAGCCAGCTGGATGAGGATGAAACAAAAGGCCCCTCCCATGCCCACATGAAACCACACAGAAGCAAAGGGTCCTTCTGGGATAAAGAAAGCCCCGACAGTAACTGTCACAGCTGCTACAAATTTAAGGACCCAGAATGCATTGTTCACCCCAACTCCAGGATTACTGCGGCTCTTTACTTCCATCATCAATAAGGAGAACAAAAGGAAAAACATGTCCATGCCAAAGCACAAACAGTATCCACCTTTGTATCCAACCAACACATTATAAGGCACAAGTCTTATCCCACTATCACGACATCTAGGGATCTCATTTAACTGGCCCTCTATTGATGGTTATCAACATCACACAGGACATATATACCTACACCCACTAGCAAAAAGAAGGCATAAATCAGCCTGGTGCCTGCGGTGTTACTTCTACTGGGGCAGCATCAGCACAGTTGACAGCAGAGCACTTCTACATAAACAAGGTGTCCAGCTCACCCTGAAGCATACTCCCACACTCCCAGGACTGCACCATCATCAGGGGCACAGGGAACTCCCCCATCGTAAAGAGGGTGCCAGGCTCTCCTCCATCCCACAGCTTATCTACTCTCATCAAGGTACTGCCAGACCAGGCCCTGTCCCTGCCTCTTCCCAGGAGCTACTTCATTTTCTCCAGAAGAAATGGATGGGTCAGGAGGTGGGGGTTAGAGACTAACAAATGCATCCTAGCTTTGGCCCTACAAAGACAGGATGGGTCATGAGTCAGTGACGCCCCAGGCGAACCCATTGTGTGTAAACATTCTACTAGACAGTGTTGTGCAGAGAATAAATACTAGAGGAGACCTGGGTTCAAAGTAAATTTAGGTGTGGATTTACTGATCAAGTGCAAGACCACCTGGAGTATAAACTCAAATCATGCAGTCCCTAATGAATCTCACAGACTTAATTATATAGGCCAAAAACAAGAACTACAACCAGGGAGGAGCTAGCAAAAGCTATGATGTACAGAAGCTAAAAGAGTGGGTGATAGGTTGGCTACATAGTCCAGGGCCAATTTGGGAATATGGTGCAAGGGTATAAGGGTGCAACCTTCCTGTAACATGGGGGCCCCTCCTAGAACAGGGTGGGGTGCAGGCTCAAGTGGAAAGGGGAACTGGAAAGTCCCAGAATAGACCAGGAACATGTTCTGGGCAGAATTTGTGGGGGGACCCTGCTTGGTCAACGGAACAGGATGGGGTGATCTCTAATCTTGCACCCCAGGATAATCCTTGGAAAAATACAGAATGCTAATTTGAGGAAGTAGGGGGTAGGGGACTTATGCCTTGGGTGACTTGCCCAGACTTGCCTTAAGCAGTTACAGGCTATTGCAGACTATAGGATAGGGACAAAAAGCAAAAATAAAAAGGGGCTTAATGGTGGGCCATGCTCAGGTGGTGGGCGGGCAGGTGACCCAGGACTTGAATTAGGGCATAACAAAAGGAACAAGCTAGTGATTTCAGATTTCGGCATTAAATGTATTATAAGTAATTGCCCAAGATTCAGTAGCATAGTGTATGTCTGTGTATTGATTCATAAACAAAATATATCATTTCCCCAGGGATGGGGAACCCGTGGCATCAAATTCACATGTGGCCTTATAGCTCCTTGAGTGCAACCTTTTATCATCCCAAGTTTTACAGAACAAATTCTTTTAAGGGGATTTGTTCTGTGAAGTTTGGATTCATCAAAGAGTTGTAGTAGAGGGCCATTTGTGGCCTCTTGGCTGTGGGTTTCCCACCCCTGAAACAATTAAATATCTGACAAAAAAAAGTTTACAAATTTAAATCAATAGAACTATCTTCTGAGGGAACAAAGGGGAAGCAGAAGGAGGTAGAAAGGTAGGGGTGACCTACCTAGGGGGTAGGTGGGGATTTAACTGTAAATTTATTGCCCAAAAACAATTGCTAAGTTTCTTTTTTTTCCAAGGAAAAGTAAAGTTTATTGTAAGTTCAAGTACGCCACGTGGGGTGCTAGGCCATTTCATGGGGCTCTCACAGAACAAGTCTGTGTGCTAGGGCATTCTACAGCACTCTCACACAGAGTAAGTCTGTGTTTAACTAATCCATGGTGCTCTCACACAGAACAAGTCTGTGCCAAGCTGTTCCATGGTGCTCTCACACCACATGGAGGGAAGATGGGGTTCCATATACCAAAAGGTTGTGGGAGGAATCCAGAGGAGGAGATTGGGGAGGGTCTTCAGGAGGAGTCAGATGAGGTCAGACTCCAGTAGGAAGGGTCTTCAGGAGTCCAGATGAGGTCAGACTCCAGTAATGAGTGGCATAGAGCTGTCCCTGCCTCTCTGGGTCCTGTTTGTGGGGATCAGCCTTCACATCCAAGGGATCAACCCTAAATCTATTCAACTGCACTATTCTCTATTTACTTTCCATCTCCTCTTTTCCACAAGACAGTAGGGATAGATCTCATCAAATGCTTAACCCCAAAATGTAGATAAACTTTATCTGCAGAATTTTCCAAATGTAAGTTTGATATCTGTAGCATAAAAGGAAATGACTTTTACTTGGCATGTCTTATTCTTGAGAAAATCCTACTGAATCTTTGAGATCATGCTTTCTTTGTGAGATGATCATCAACCATCCCTTTGGGAACAGATTCTTAATTTTTCTCAGTCTGCCCCAGATATTAGGAGGAAACTACAGAAACTGGCAATGGGACCCCAAACACCTCAGGCCCAATTACTGGAGATAGCCTTTGGAGTCTTTAATAACAGAGACCTGGTTGCAGTAGAGGAGAAAGAAGGCAGGGAACAAACCAGAGACAGAGAAAATGCTCAATTCTTGGCTGCTGCCATGGCCAGGAAAAGTCCCTCCAGAGGACCTCCTTGGAGGAAGCCCAGTCACTGGGGCAGAGGGAAAACCTGCTTTCGATGCCACAAGGAGGGTCACCGATCCAAGGAGTGCCTCTCCAGGGCACCCCCTCAGATGGAGCCCCAGGAACCAATGCATCTAGAACCATGCCCATCTGACCAGAAGGGACATTGGAGGAAGGATTGTCCCTGAGGTTGGAAAAGTGGCAGAGCCACCTCCCAGTACCCTGTCCTCCAGTCTTCTGAAGACTAGGAATGAGGGGGAGCATGGGACTTGGCAGTGCTCAAACTTCCTCCATCTCTCACTGAACTCTGGGCAAGCAAGTTGGCTGAAGATAAGGTTACCCACTTTATTATGGCTAGGTTCTCTGTTCTAACCAATTGGTTCTACCCTCCCCTTGACCAGTCAGGTCAGGGGCATCGCAGGGGAAACTAAGGAATGTTTCCAGACATACCCAGCCCCTGCCTATTTGAGGCACTGTTGTTTGAACACTCCTTCTTTATGCTCTCCTTATTCTGTCCCCTTGTTGGGAAGGGACCTGTTGATGAAATTGGGAAGCCAATTTTCTCTAGTTAAGCCTCCCAGATCTCCCCCTGTTCCCTGAGTGTGGGAGATAGTTGAGTCAGTTGTTTGGGATAGATTCCTAGCTGAGCTATATCTGCCATCCCAGCATCTGTTTTTGACTCCCAGGTCATAAAGTGTCCCCCACCATGGTCTATATCCAATTAAACCCAAGGCTTGGAGGGACCCAAGGCCATTAATGGCTACTCAAGGCCCTGACTCATTCTGTCTAGAGTGGGGCCTAGAACAGGTGAAAGCTGTTGAGACTTTGTAGCTTTACCCAATAGTCTCTATGATGGAAGGAGAGAACAGGCTTTGGGAGTTGTTGCCTATTTTGAAAAGCTGGTATTGCCGGCCATGTGCTAAATGTCCATGGAGCAATTTGGAAAAGGGTCAGACTCTGGAACATACCTGATGCCAGGTCCAGTGGACTGGAGAACTTGGGGCCTAAACCCTGGAGAGGACAAACCTGGCAAAGAGGTTAAGCAAACAAAGACCAAAACAGGCACAAGAAAATTATAGCAAAAGAACAATTTCCCTGGTAGGAATTAAAGGTGACTATGGCCAAAAGGCTGTCAGATATCCCTTTCCTTTCTCTAAGATCTTGCTGTCCAAGGTTATCTGAAAAATCAAAAGCCTGGACCAGACAATCTCTCCAGACGTCCAATCTTTCCAGAAGGACCCTTTTGTTTTTTTCTCAGAAAAAGCACAGAATTTAACAGTGGAGATGTATACAAAGAGGGATACTTACTTTAAAAATAATCAAAAACTTAGAAGCATATTCCCCAAGACACAGAGGAGTCATCCTCCTTCCCCCTACACCACTTCTGTATCAGTGGAGGGAAAGTACTTGACAGACATTACTTATCTCAGTTCTTATAGGGCACAGTCCCATTTCCAAGTCCAAAATCCTCCTCGTGCTCGAATCCTAGGAACTCCAGGATTTTGTGGATTACATGCTGGGGTGGCTGGCTATACTGTCTCACTTGGAATCCTGCCTCCAAAGTCTCCGTGGCTCAAACTCCTGAAACTGTGGGTGTCACATCCAACACCAGACACTGAGGACAAATAACCCCCAAAAGAAACAAATATACCAGGCCTACTGCTTGGAATCAGTGATAAAAGATGGACATCAGGGAAAGGGCAATCCCTTTCTTTGGTTCAGTTTATGGTGTCCAAACTGGACGGATAATAAAAGCTAGAAGCACTGCTGGAAAGATGGCATAAAGAAAGACTGAGGAGATGGATCTTAACAGTTTTAAAGACACAGGCAACCAGTCAAAGGAGACTATCCACCACCATTAGGGAATGCATCTGGATCCATATCCATGTTGGCCAAAGCTCAAAGTATTATGCATTTAAAACTCTGCCACATGGTGCTTATGAGACTGCCAAAGGGGTTCATGAAACCCACATACAAAATGGTAAGAACCACTATTTTGGAGACTGTACTTGTATATTTTTTATTAATGATGGTTAATATATAATTTTTGTAGCTATATTACATTACTATTTTTAGCATCAGTATTTGCCTAAGGATGCAAATCATGTAATGCCATGAAATTAGAAGAATCAAGTTCCTAGTGACATAAAGCATAAAAAAAATGCATTGTGGGGGTTAGGCAGGATGCAATACATTGCTAAAATGTTTTCCCTTGACAAATGGAATGAAAGAAATCCTCAAGTCCCTAAATGACTAGAAAAGAAAGCAAGAATAAAGGAATAACCCCAACTATTTTAGTAGATATTCATGAGTAATTTATGTAAAGACTGATAGGTATTAAACAAGTTGGATAAAGCATATAAGAGGTGTACATTCTGGACTACTGGAGAGAATGACACCCCCCTAAATGATTATGGATTTCTTACAGTCATCCTCTTTCTGTGAAACTAAAATATGAACTAACATATGTCGTATTCTTTCATAATTGATGTATTTATTTATTTTTTTTCTTATTACATTTTATTTTGACAAATTCTATAATTATTGTACTCTAGGGACACTGTAAAGCCAGTCAGCAGTAGATTTCTGAGAGAATGCTACTGTGAAGAGCCTTTAAGATTTGGATTACACAGTATTAGTGAACACTCTCTTTATTCCATTACAAAATCATATTCAGCACAATGTTCACAGTTTCAACAGTTCACAATATATACAATCTTCAGAACAAGGAAAGTCTCAATATTATATCTTATTACAGAAAGAAAAAAGTAACAAGAGAAGAATCAGCTGGTTTCCCTAAGGGAGAAACCAGCTTCACATTTTAAGATTCAA
>CM053600.1:106249575-106263784 GCA_028646575.1 Pseudocheirus occidentalis | reverse complement strand
ACTGAAATCTTCTATTCATTTTTAAAATTGCAACGTCTTTACGTGCACAGAAAGGATGCAGTATTTCTAATGGATTTGTTTTGTTGCGATTTGAAAATTCAAGGGGGTATAATTACCTAGCCAAGGGCAGCATCTGATTGTTGAAATTGTTATAAAATTGTTCTTCATGGTACCTTCTTTTGCAGATAACTAAGTAGCTATATTCTATAGATAACCTAGGTCACTTCCTTTTATTCCTACATGAGTTTAATAGTTTAATACCTGGCTTATATGTATTTTTTCTCTTCCCCTGTTCCAGCCTTCATGTTAGGGGACTTAAACATATATACATATACAAACATGCATCTGTATACATATATGTGTGTACACATACACATTTTTCCCCTCAAAATAACCTAACATTTTAGTTCCTCAGTCTACTCACCTCTCATGATTTATTCTTTTTTTGTGAATTTTATTTTATTTTTTAAAATTTATTTTCTTGTTTACATCATTCATTTCCACGAGATTTTGAGTTACATATTTTATCCCCATCTTTGCCTTAACCCCACCCAAAACAGATATCTCACTGTGAAGACCCTGCCCTGATCTGTTCTCTTTTGTGCCCTCCTCCAATGCCCCTCTAACTTTTTGGTAGGGAAGGGAGGGTCTCCCTACCAATCCCTGTATATCTCAATTCCCAGCTGCATGTATTGTAGAGCTTTAAATTATAGATTCGTTGAGTTCCTCTCTTGTCTCCCACACCCACTGGAAGGACAAGCACTTCAGTACAGGTTGTACATGTGTAATTAAGCAGGACATCTCCACAGTGGACATATTGTGAGAGGATGATTATATGTTCCTCCTTCCTATCCCGCACCACCCTCCTCCTTGTTCTGTTCTCTACCTTGTCCCTGTCCCTTTACTGAACTGTGTGCTTCCAGCAACCCTCCCCTAGACCCTGACCTCCCCTCCATCATCCTGCTTCTCATCCCCATGGCCCCTACTCTCCTGTGTGGCATAATACCCAATTAGGGTTTATGTTGTTCATTCCATAAGCCAAATTCAGTGAGAGTAAATGACAGTAAAGTTGTAACAGTTATCCCTTGCCTCTTTTATATGGGATGATTAACCACATTTTGTTTCTCCCTGGATCATCTCATTCTAGTCCTCTCCCACTTCAGAATTTCACCTTTTAAAGTATCATCTCTTCATATTCAATTGATCCTGTACCCTCTATGTACACATATACACATGTGCTTAGATATGTATTGATACACATATACAGCCTCCTGTATATGTGTAGGTGTGTATATACACACACAGACATTTGTATTCTGTTCACCTATCCTCATACTAAGAAAAGTTTCATAAGTTACTATTATTGTTTTTCCTTATTGGCATGTAATAGTTCAACTTCGATAAGTTACTTTTTCTTTCCCACGTTTATCTTCTCATGCTTCTTGTGTTTGAATGTCAAATTTTCTGTTCAGTTCTGTTCAGTTCTGGCAGCGAGAATGCTTGAAAGCCCTCCACCTCACTGAATGACGATGTTTTCCCCTGGAATATTATACTCAATATAATGGGTAGGTGATCCTTGGTTTTAATCCCAGCCTTTGATCTCCAGAACATCATATTCCAGGCCCTTTGATCCCTCAGTGTAGAAGCTGCCAGATCCTGGGTTATCCTAATTGTGTTTCCACAGTATTCAAATGGTTTTCTCTTGGAAGCCTGTAATATTTTCTCCTTTAACTGGGGATTGTGGAACATGGCTATAACATTTCTAGGAGTTTTGGGGACCTTTTTGAAGAGGTGATTGGTGAATTCTTTCAAGTACTATTTTGCCCTCTGATTCTAAAACATCAGGCCAATTTTCCTAGGGAATTTATTGAAGGATGCTTTCCAAGTTCTTATTTTGATAATGACTTTCAGGTAGACCAATAATTTTCAAATTGTCTCTCCTGGATCTATTTTCCAGGTCAGTGATTTTTTTCAAGGAGGTAATTCACATTGTTTTCTATTTTTTCATTTGTTTGTAACTGTTTAATAGTATCTTGGTTTCTCATAAAGACATTAGCTTCCACTTCCTCTACTCTAATTCTGAAGGAATTATTCTCTTCAGAAGGCTTTTGAGATTCTTTTTCCATCTGGGAAATTCGAATTTTTAAGGCATTGTCCTCATTGGCTTTTTGGGCCTCTTTTGCCATTTGAGTTAATTTGTTCTTTAAGATGTTGTTTTCTTCAGTCAGATTGTTGACTATCTTTTCATGATTTTCTTGCATCATTCTCATTTCTCTTCCCAATTTTTCCTCCACTTCTCTTATTTGGTTTTCAAAGTTCTTTTTAAGTTAATCTATGGCTTGTAGGAAATCTTCATATTTCTTGGAAACATTTGGTGTGGGAGTTCTAACTGTGTTGTCTTCCTCCCATTCCATGCTTTGATATTTTTTGTCCCCAAAAAAGGATTCTAGAGTTTTATTGCTTTGCTTATTTTGCTTCCTTTTCCTTATGTTGGCCAGTCAATAAATTGCTTGATTTTTTTAGCTCTGTGGAACTCTGCTTCTGGGAGGAAAGCTGTGTCCCAAATTGCTGGGGTCTTCACAGCTGCTGGAGCTCTTACGGGGGTGCTTCAACCCCTACCATCTTTGGCTTGCTGAAAGCACACTCCAGGACCACCACCCAAGACCATGATCCAGATCCTGGCTGCTAAACACAAGGGCCATTGGCCCTGCTCATTTGCCTTGGTCCCCCTGCAATCTGCAGGTCAGGAACTCTAAAGCAGTTCATTGGAGGCATTTCCCCCTTGTAGTCGTTCCTGCTGCTTCCTGCCGCTTCCTGCCACTTCCCTGCCCTGGGGGGAGTTTGACTGGACCACATTTTCCGCCAAATTTTAGCTTGAATTCCACTGACCTTTCTCTTAGACTTATTTCTCCTGGTTTGATAAATTTGGAAACTGCCCCAGGTGCTTTCCATCTGCTCTCCTGTAGACTCCAGCTGTGGTTCTTCCCCACTGCCCTGGTGCCAGGCTTCAGTTTTGTGCTAGGCCGGCCTTGGCTCCCAGCCTGCCATAATGAGCACCTCCTGCTGAGATGCCTTCAGCAATAGATGTGTTTTCTGTATTTTTGTGAGTTTTGAAGCCCTAAAATTTGTCTAGAGTCATATTTTATGGGTATTTACAGTGGCTGTGTGGGAGCTGCGAAACTTTGCAGCTTCTATGCTGCCCTGTCATGATTTATTCTTCCACCCCACCTAAGCCACACACAAAGATGGCCATACGCTTTATCTTTTTAATATTTTATTTTCCCCAAATTATACTTTGAGACAATTTTTAACATTTGTAAAGTTTTGAGTTCAAAATGCTATCTCTCCTTAACTTACCCCCTCCCTAAGATGGAAAGCAATCTGATAGAGGTTATATATAAATATATATGTGTGTGTGTGTGTGTGTGTGTGTGTGTGTGCATGTGTGTGTGTGTATACAATAATGTAAAATATTTCTATATTAATAATTTTGTAAAACAAATAAAAAATGAAAAAGACCAGAAATGAAAAGTAGTATACATTAGTCCATATTCAGATAATGTCATTCCTTTCACCATAGTTGCGTAGCATTTTCCATGATGAGTCTTTTGGGATTGTCTTAGATCCTTGTAGTGCTGAGAATATCTAAATTATTCACAGTTCTTCCCTGTACAGTGTTGCTCTTAATAGGTACAATGTTCTCCTGGTTCTGCTCATTTCACTTTGTAGCTACTCATGGTAAGTCTCTATAAGTTTTTTTTTTTTAAATCATTCTGCTTGTCATTTTTATAGCACATTAATATTGCATCAAAATCATATACCACAAGATTGTTCTGCAGTTCCTCAGTTGTTATACATCTCCTCAATTTCTGATTCTTAACCGCAACAAAAAAGCTGCTATAAATATTTTGTATAAATAGAACTTTTTGCACGTCTCAGTGTAATCCAATGAATTCATTAATATAGTTAATTAAGTTTATAGTTTTCCTAGTGTTAATGCAACACTTAATTCTTGGTACAAATCTAAACAGATCATAATGGTCATGATGAGTTATGTAGCATTAGCCTCTTTGTTAATAGTGATAGAGTCAATAAAATTCCAGACCTGGAGTCAGCAAACACTGATTTCAAATACTGCCTCAAAAACTTACTCATTTTGTGACTTTAGGCATATCACTTAACCTCTGTCTTAATTTCTTCAGCTGGAAAAATGGAGATGAAATTAGGCCCCATTTTTTGGAGTCATTGTGAAGATCAAATAAGATAATATTAGTAAAAAAAAAAATGCTTAGCAGAGTATCTGGTCTGTATACACAGGCTTTCCCTACCCCTTTACCATCTTTTCCCTTCCCTTCTCATTTTATTGAAAGTTTTTCAATAAGTGTTCACTTGTAATATTTGTCTATAGTTTCCTTTCCAGTTTTTCCTCTTTTCTATAACGCCACCAACTCAAGCAGCTATTTTTTGCATTTCTTGCTCCTGCCCTAATCAATGTAAACCACTTCTATAGTACCTTATTTCCATATAACCAGTTACAGTAAACTTTTTAAAAACAATGTTTACTTCAAATATATAGCAAGAACAGAAGTACGGAAATCTCCCCACATCATCTAAGGGACCCAAATTTCTTCATAATACATTGTCCTCTAAGGTTTAAACATGGTGTATTTTCATAATGTAGACATAGCATTAGTCCCACCAAGTTACCAAATATGACATTGTTTGAAGATAAGTCTGGTTTTCAGCTACTGCTGAATTGGGTTCAGAAAGTCATTATTCTATCTTACCAGACTCCAAGATTCTTGAAATCCTGGACTCTCAGGCTCATGATTGGTTCTATCAATTTTTATCTTTCAAAATGCACAAGATCACATTCTCCTTCCTTCAGCTAAAACAAAAGAACAAATGACAAGGCAAAGGCTTAGAATATTTTTTTCACGGTATCAAAAGTCCTTAGAGAGAGAAAGACCAAGGTCTTCCCAACATTGTTGCTTACCAGATGCTAGTATTGATGGAATAAAATGAAGAACCTAATCAAGACCACAAAACTAAGAATCTTTTGAATGTGCACACAGTTCTACAACTGTAGACAATTAGGAAGGATGCTGTGGATCATTTGGTTAGTCAACCTGAACCATTTAAAATGACTAATTATTTTTTTTAATCTTTCCAAAGCCCTTCCATTTCATGCATTATGGAATTAGACATCCATACTTCTTGGAAGTATTACATCAGTGGTGCTCTGTTCATACACTTAGAGACTGATCTCATTGTTCAGTCTTCTGCTACACTGAATAGGTAGTAACATGTCAGAGTGTAAAGGACTTTAAATGCAAGAAAATTTTATATTTGTTCTTAGAATAAAAATCTTTTGAAATTTATTGAGTTGGGGTGGATGATCAGTCATGCAGTTTAGGGAATAAAACTTTGGCATTAAGTAGAGTGAAGTACGTAGTGGAGAGAGACAGAGACTTGGGCCTGAGATACCAATTAAAAGTTCCTTGCAGTTTTCTCTGTCTGAAGTGATATGAACATGTGACTAAATTAAGATGCAAAAAAGGAGATATCCATAAAAATGAAAGCAGCCTAGTTGTGAAGAAAAAAGTGAATTCTACAAATTGAATGTATATACACTGATTTCTTCAATAATAAGATATTTATGTACTATAGTATACATTCATAATTAAAATCATATCCAAACTTCACAATCTTTTTTTAATTTCACAAGTACAAAGAAATTTTGAAAAGCACAGAGGAATTTATTTTGAAATTATAAAAATATTGAAAGAAAAATTTTATAAGCTCACCATTATGTTTTCTACTGTAATACTCAGTTCCATTTAACTCTAGCAATGGCATAGGCACATACATTTTTCCCCATGAATATTTTAGGTTTTTAAATTTTCATCATTATATTTCTATATAACAAAGATTTAATGAAAAAGATTATTTTTCTAAAGTTCTTGAGTTCTCCATTCAATTATGAGGTAATGGGCTTAATAATTTCCAAACATAAGAAAAATGAACATTACTTGTTAGTTTGGAGAAAAGATTAATTTTCAGTAAATAATATTTAATGCATTTCACTTATATTATGCAAAGAAAAGACAATCTCTTGACATTTTGGTGGAGAATTTCTAATTTTTTTCATTCTCCATCCTTTTCTATGTAAAGAACCTCCCTAAAACACAATAGAATGACTATTAATTTATCTAATCATTTTATGGACTTACCTGGGAGTATAGAAATTAAGTGTCAGAGACAGGACTTGAAGCAAAGTGGTCCAGACTCAGAGGCCAGCTCTCTATCCACTGACGTCTGATTCATATATATACATATATATATATATACACACACTCATACATATGTTAATTTTTTTTAAAACTATTTTATATGTCTTCATATTATAATTCTCATATTAGTCTGGTAGGTACCTAACATAAGCATTATGTCCATTTTATTTGATGATGAAACCGAGGATCAGAATGGTTAATTGAGTAGTCCATGGTCACACAGCTAATAAGCAGGTTTCATACCAATATTACTTATGACTTCAAATCAAGTGGTATTTCCACCATTCCACTCAGATTCCAGATTTCTATGCTTGTAAAATTGTACACCTCATATAACCCTAACTAAGCTTGTCTTCCATTTGTATCAATTCATGTACATTCTAACTTTACCTATTCTTTGTACGTCCACATGTTCAGTGTTAGTTTCTGGGCTCCACAGCTAGATATTCACACCCAATTGTTTTACCTACATGATGAAATAATTCTGAGAGTGGTTACCAAATCTATAAGCTAAATTGTATAAAGGTTACTCAAATTAATAAAATCATAGAATTTCAGAATGTGAGGAATTTAATGTGTTACTAGTCAACTGAAAATTAATTTCTTCTGCAACATGCCCCACTAATCATCTCATAGAATTTACTTAACATTATAATGGGAGAATATAGACAGTCTTTTTCATATTTGGTAGTTTTAGTTTTGACATATTTCATCATATGAAGCATAAATTTCTTCCTTTATAACTTTCATCACTTATTCCCAAGTTTTCTTTCTGGACTCATGGATAGTAGGTGTAATCTCTCTTCCACACAGAAAGTATTACACCCTACCCAATACCCACTTTTAAAGGTTCTCATTTTTTTCCAGGCTAAACTCACTAAGTGAGTTTAGTGAGCCCTATTACTTCCTTTTTCAAAAGTATTTTTCTGCATTAGTCATGTTGTAAAGCAGCACTGGAACCAAAGGAAGAAATCACGAGAAAGAAAAAAAAATGATAGAGAGTAGTAGTAATAGTAGTAGTAGTAGTAGTAGTAGTAGTAGTAGTAGTAGTAGTAGTAGTAGTAGTAGTAGTAGTAGTAGTAGTGTAGTTCAGTTGTCTTAGATCCTTGCATTGCTGTGAAGAGATAAGTCTTTCAAAGTTGATCATTGTATATCATTATTGTTTGTGTGTATACAGTGTTTTCATGACTCTGCTTATTTCACTCAGCATCAGTTCATATAAAGCTTTGCAAGCTTTTCTAAAGTTGGCCTATATCATTTCTTATGGAACAATACTATTCCATTACATTTATATACAACTTTTTTTAGACATACTCCAATTGATGGACATCCCTTCAATTTCTAATTGTTGACAACCACAGAAAAGCTATTATACATATATTTTGTCCATGTGAGTTATTTTTCTCTTTTGCATGACCTCTTTTGGATTCAGAACTAATAACAGTATTGCTGGATCAAAGGGTTTGCACAGATTTACAATGCTTTGGCCAAAGTTTCAGTTTGCTCTCCAGAATGGTTGTATCAATTCACAACTCTACGAGCAATGCATTAGTGTTCTAATTTTCCCACATTACCTCCAGCAGTTATCATTTTCCTGTTTTGTAATCTGAACCAATCTGATAAGAGCAATGTCATACCTCAGAACTGTTTTAATTTGCATTTCCCTTATCCGTAGTGATTTGGAGCATTTTTTCATATTACTATGGATAACTTTAATTTATTCATCTGAAAATTGCCTGTTCATACCATTTGGACATTTATCAATGGGGGAATGACTTGTATTCTTATAAATTTGATTCATCTCTCTATTTACAAAAGGAGGCCTTTATCTGATAAATCTGACTGTAAAATTGCTGAGATGGTGTGCCATCTGATATAGACTACATATGCATTCATATTATACGTATTTTCACATAATTCATATTCTAATGAAGACAAAATAGAACCATTTATTTTCCCTGTTCTTGTCTATGGCCATTTAAATTCTAACTGATAAGAAATCCTGTTCAGCATTTCAAAGGCACTGAAGATGGCCAATTGTCTTATGGGGGTGAGAATTTGAGCATCTGTTTAGCAGATGTGAAAATTTCTCCAGTTTCTAACCACAAACACCAGCACAGGTGGAGTCACTCCAAGTGTTAAGAAACTCACAAAATATGGGTTAGTATCTCAGCCTAGTCTTTTGAGGAAAGAATACATTTTATGTCCAAGTAAGGAAATGTGCACATGGAATTTGATTTTCCTTAATTCTTTCGAACAAGACTGATTAAAATGTAAAGGTCAATTGCTTCCTAACCCACAGGAGGTCTGATAATGTCATTTCCCTACTGCAAAAACATCTGTGGCTCCCTATTACTTAAAAGTTGAAATGCAGAATTCCCAGCCTGTTATTTAAGGCTCTCTCTATTCTGTCTCCAACTTATATTTCCTGCCTTATTTTGCATTAATTTATATATTGCCTATCCAAACTAGGCTATTAGCTGATGCAGGAAATGGGCTCTATATTTTGATCCTCTTTGTCACCAAAAAAAGATTTTGTAGTCTGATTTCTCTTCATCTGTTTGCTCATCTTGTGAGCCAAATACTTGACTTTTGAGCTCTTTGCCATGGTAGAACTGTGCTTCCAGAGTGGAGAGTACTGTGTCCCAAATTTCTGGGGTTTTACACAGCTATTGTCAAAACTTCTAGGCACCTGCCTCAAAACTGTGAGGAGGACTGTGTCTACACAACTTCAGCAAGCTCTGCCATGACAGTATTCCTCACGCCAGGATCTCCTTCCAAGACTGCAATCCAGATCCAAGTAGGGCAAAGCAAAAGAATCCTGCTAAGCACCAGCAGAGAGATTACTGCAGTTGCTGTTTGGTTAGCCAATTTGTCTCCCTACCCTCTGTGGGTCAGGAGCTCTGGAAGCAGCTGCAGGTGCTGTCACCACATGTGCCACCCTGGGGGCAGTGGCTGGACCATACTCTTCTCTCACCCAATTGCAACATAGTTTCCCCACTGAACTTTTGCTTTTTTGGGGGGTTTATGGGTTGAGAAGTCTGCAACCACCACAGATGCCAGTGATTCGGTCCCCTGAGGTCTACTCCAGCCCGTATGTGTTGCTGATCTGTGCTGGTGTGGCCCACGCTGGCCTGCCCTCCACTCCCAGCCTGGTGCAATAGGCCCTTTTTATGGTTTGCCTGGTTTTCCTCATCTGGAGACATATTTTACTCTAATTTTGTGAGTTCTGTAGCTCTAAAATTCATTTAGAGTATTTTTTCAGGTATTTAAGGTAATGGAGGACGAGCTTAAGTAAGTTCCAACTTTTACTCAGTCACCTTGGCTCTGCCCCCTCAGACAATATACTTTTGTAATGTCTTTCTAAAACATTGATGCCAACAATTGAATACAATACAACATAGTTTAACTGAAACAGAGTGTAGCAGAACTAAAGCATTCCTTGCTCTATGTAATTTGATTTTATTAAGGCAATGCCAGTTCTCATTAGCTTTTGAAAAATTTTGACTCACACCAAAGTATTAGTACATTAAAATTCCAGGTGTTTTTCAGATACTTTGCTGTCTGGTTGTTAAAAGATAAACAAGGATATGATGTTCATTATTACTGAGAGTGTTGCTTGGGGAGAAAAGTAGTTAATATCATAGTTTGAAATTTCTCAGCTACAATCTTTTTGTTTCATACATTCATTTGATTCTTCATACATCATTGGAAATGAAAAAATGGATTATTTTAATGTAAAATAATAGAAAGATTATTTTAAGAGTCATCCTAGAGCATCTCATGATTACAAGATCCAATAATTTGATCAAGTTTCAGAAATAAAAATATGAATTCAGAAAGGTTAAGTTGAATCAATACTATAGTACAATTGTGAAAGCAAAACTAGTTGTTTTACATGAATGTAAGAGAAAATTTGTGTTCCAAAAGAAGAAATGGATTATGAATGCAGTAAAGAACAAGAATAATTATGTGAACCAGTACAGATTGAGGACAAAGATCCATTAAAACAACATAATTAGATAAATATAAATGGAAAGGACAAAACTGAAAATATAACAACAGAAAGAGAAAGAAATGAAGAACAGAAAAGAAAGGAAGGAAGGAAAAGACAGGAAGGAAGAAAACAAAGAAACATTGATGCATGGCCCTATACGAGTGCTTAGAAAATTTCCCTCTCTTTAGGAAACTTGGCAGGGAATAATGAAATACTGTTTTTTCTGTTAAATTTTTTTAAAGTTGGTTTGGAGAAATATTTCCCCCCTTTTTATTTGGCTTAAAATGTGTTATAAGGAAAGTTACAGTGAGTATGAGATAAGAAAGAAATATTAAAATATTAATGTGACACAAATGAAAAAAGTCCACTTAATTTTACATAAACATTAGAGCTTTACTATTGTGTGAGATAAAGACCCCAAAGACCATTTCCCAAATAAAAGTCAGAGGTTTCTCCAGGTGGAAACAGAAGCTATTTATTCCTAAACAAGTCTTGCGAGAGTTAGGTGTCACTCACTCAGTGTAAGGAGGCAAAGTACAAAATCAAGCAAGCAGTTATATACCCTTGTAAAAACAATTCTAGGACAACTCCAAAACCCCCAAGTCCCCTCCCCCAAACCTTCATTCCCGTTGATGGCCAGGTGTGTCCTTACAATCCTTTTACCCAGTACAAAATTATTTATCAGAAGTAAACGTATTACAGATTATGTGGTATTTTTCTTGTTTACCAAAAAGTAGTAATTTACAGAAATACTATTGGTTGCAAAAAGTAGGCAGTTTATAGATCATTTGTTGCTTTTCTTTTTTTTACCAAAGGTAGGTACCTGGCAGATATATTATAGAAAGATAAAATTTGGGCCTATCAAGACTAAAGCCCACTTCAAATTTGATGACTGTTTCCTTTACTTCATGAGAATATTTTCACTTGTCCCAATCAATCCCTCCTCTTTCTTTGATACTTGAAAATTTCTCACAACAAAATTGGTAAATTTCTTTGGCTCTCCTGTTAATTTCTTCTACTTGAGTAGGACCCAACCTTTCTTCTTTTTGATCAACCAATTCCCATTTTTATCCTTTTAAAATCATTAGGTGGACAGACCCATTGGTGAAACTCTCAAATCTAATCAGTTTGGGGAGGGTCTTTTGTATCGTGTTGGTAATTGTCTTATACAAGGGAGGCATACAGGTAGCAATATAATTCCATTTGCTGCTATTAGCAAGAACCATAATGCTTGCTTCCACCAGGTTCCTTTGAACTAGGACCATGATGGTTGATTAAGTGGAGAGGACCAAGTTTTCACTGGAACATGTCCAAGTTTTCTAATTTCTTGGTTAATATCTCTTAACAGTTTCTCCCATATCATTTATCTTCATGCAGAAAGCAGATAGGTTGAGTTTACCACAGGCAACTCCCTCTACTGCCAGCAAATAATCTAATACCAGCCTATGTTGTAAAATAGCCTCTCAACGTTGGTCTGCAAATCTGGATAGTAAGTCAGTAGTTTGAGTGGTTTGGTTAGCATAATTTCAACAACTGCTTGGAGTCTAATGATTTGATTTAGCACATAAACTGGCCACAGCTTCCATCTTGTGCCCATATTGCAGACCCATATTTTTTCTCAGGTGGCCAAATGTCTCCCCACCCATTTGCTTCCCCCATACTGGCATCAAAGGCTCATTTTTCCTTTTCTAAATCACCATAGATTTTTATTTCCTAGTATTTAGCTTCCTGCCCTGGGAGAAGGAAAAATTGGGGTCTTAATACTCCAATACAGCAACTTCCAATCAAGTCAGGGGAAAGATGGGTAGGTGGTGAGGCTACATACCCAATAATATCCCTTTAGAGCCAGTAAGTGTACCTTACTCTGTGGGAAGATTGCAGATTCATTGCCATGGACTATGGGGTAATACTGTAGGTCCTCAAATCCTAGAGGCCCTCCCCAAAAGGCTGTATCAGTTCTGTTATATTGGCGACTCCATAGCTGAAAATATGCTCTCCACTGACACCACTCAACCTTCCATCTAAAGGGCCCAGGGACTCTGGGATCTGTTTTATCATCCTGACTCTAAAACTCTTGAAAGTATCAAAAGTTGGAATTATTATTCCATCCCCAATGTCAATCGGGAATAGTAATGTCTCCGTGATTCTGACTAAGGTCTTGACACTTAAATATAGTGGTTAGACTATGAGATTCAGATTTACTTTTGGTGGTTACCTGGAGGGGAGTACAGCAAGGATGAAAAATGCATTTCAACCAAACACCAGTGTCAAGTTGGACATACGTGGAATTCCAGCACTGCTTTACAGTGGAAAAGTTATAGGTTATTACCTCTCTTTTCCCTTTAAGGGTCCACTTGCATTGACTCTAACCTAAATCCTTCCTTTGATCATCCTGGCTAAGGCAATATTTCCCCATCCTGGTCTCAGTAAGGGGCTAGACAGGGTCCTTTGAGTTATTCCAAAACTCAGTCCCATTGTGGACAGAGGACATGTTACTAAGAAGCCACTCAAGTGTAAGAGGAATAGGGGCCCAAGACTAGGATTCTTACTGCTTAGGTCCCCCACAAATCCGACAGTTAGTGAGGTTAAAGGCATTAGCTATGGTCTGAATTAAAACTCAGAAATTATTATCCTGAGGCAACCAAGGGACTGGGGCAGGCTGTACTGGGAACACTATTAGGAGAAGGGTCGGGGGTAGCATGATTAGTGTGGTGAAAATGATTCCAGCCAGGAGAGAGAAAGCAATTACTCAGAAGGAAATGGAAAACAACTACAGTAAGGCTAATACATAGGAGAAAGGTACATATGACTTTGCTTCGCCTCATCAGGATACGATGAGGATTGTGATTCCACAAATGAAGGGAGAGGGAGCAGTGTGCTTTGAGGTGATTAAGGTTCTCACACCCACACAGGAGACAGTCTAGCATCTCAGTGTCTCAAATGTATGGATCAGGACCAAGTCGAAGGTGCAGTTTCAAACTCTCAGGTTCAGTGTATCTAATGGTCCAGGTGACAGGAGGTTCAACAGGGTCCTTTACATGAGCATGATGAGTCCAGCCCCTCTCCGTTATCTGGACTGCAGTATTTGAGACCAACAGAATTTGAAAAGGATCTTCCCAAATTGGGATTAGCTTTTCTTCCCTCCAAACCCTCATTAGAACCCAGTCCCCCAGTTGGTATTTGTGGAAGGTGAATCCCAAAGGTGGGGTTTCAGCAACTATTATCTTAACTTGTTGTAATGGTAATCAATTTGTTTGATATTTAGGGCTAAGTGCATAGGATACTTAGGGCTAAGTAGATCAGATACTTAGGGCTAAGTAGATCAGATACTTAGGGTTAAGTAGATCCTAGTAACTTAAGGCTGAGTATAGAACTCTGTTCATTGGTGAAAAGGTGTGAATTCCCCTGTGACCTGGAAGAATGCTATTGGCTGAGACACTCCCCTGTTGACTTGGGAGAAGGCCAGTGCTTATAAGCAGGAGAATTTTAGAGACAGACAGATTTTGTATTTGGCTCCCCAGTGGCTGACTGAAGACATGAACAGGATGGGACTTTGTTTGTTGGTGCCCTGGCTGATCCTTGAGTTCCAGGCAAGAGAAGTCCTGAAGGGTTTGAGGTGTGCTGAACCTTGTGAACTTCAGTGTGTGCCGGGGATTGCCATGAGGACTGGAAAAGGACCTGGGAACTGTTCATCTCTGAGGACTGAACGAGAGCCTGGCGACTTTCAGCTCCTGAATCTAGGTGATTGTCTGGTAGATTCAGGAGGGAGCTGGGACCAGGGAAGAGGATCCAGGGAATCAGAGAGACCACCCAGAGTCAAAATGAAGAAAAGGCTTCCTCTTGGATGAAGCTGATGTTTGCAGAGGACAAGGACCTGGTAGCTGTTTTTCCTTTGAGGACTGGACGAGAACCTGCCAGC
>CM053600.1:106227762-106249075 GCA_028646575.1 Pseudocheirus occidentalis | reverse complement strand
TGGATTTCTGGGCCTCTTTTGCCATTTGAGTTAATCTATTTTTTAAAATGCTGTTTTCTTCAGTCAGGTTTTTGACCCTTTTTCCGTGATTTTCTTGCATCATTCTCATTTCTCCTCCTAATTTTTCCTCCACTTCTCTTATTTGGTTTTGAAAGCCTTTTTTTCAATTCATGCATAGCTTCTAGGCATTCTTCAACTGTCTTGGAAGCATTTGGTGTGGGAGTTGTGACTGTGTTGTCTTCCTCCTGTTCCATGTTTTGATGATTTTTTTCTACAAAAAAAGGATTCTAGAGTTTTATTGCTGTTCTTATTTTGCTTCCTGTTCCTCATGTTGGCCAGTCAATTAATGGGTTGGACTTTTTTCAGCTTTGTGAAACTCTGCTTCCAGAGGGAAACGCTCTGTTCCAAATCGCTGGGGTTATCCCAGCTGCCAGAGCTATTAGGGGGATGTTGCAGCAACCCCCCCCCCCAATTTTGACGTGCTGAGAGCACCCCCAGGACCACCACCCAAGACTATGATCCGGATCCCTGTAGCTCAACACAAGAGCACTTGGCCCTGATCAATTGGTTCAGCCCCCCTATGGGGTCCACAGGCCAGGGACTCTGAAGCCGCCCAGTGGGGACAGCTGCAGGTTACCGCAGTTCCTGCCCTTCCCCCACTGCTTCCTTATTCTGGAGCAGATTTGCCAAACTGCTTTTCCTCCCCCAAGTTAAGTTTCAAAGTTTTACTTTTACTGACATTCTGTAATTCTGGCTTGCTAGATGTGAAAATCCCTTCAGGTGCTGTAGAACTTCTCTGAAGTAGACTCAAGCTGTGGCTTGGGAGGCTCTGCTCTTCCCTGACCACCCTGAGGCCTGGCTGCAGTTTCAGTTTTCGGGCTGGGCTGGTCTTGGCTCCTGGCCTGCTGGCCTGCACAGTGAGCCCCTCCTGCTGAGCTAACATTCTCTAATTCTTGTTTTTCACACCTTGGTAGATGTGGAGTTGCTGGAGATGCAGTAGATCTTCTCTCTTGTAGACTGGCTGCGGCTCTGCTCAGCTCCTCCCGGCCACCCTGGGGCCTGCCCACAGTTTTGGTTTTGGGGTAGGCTGTGCTCGGCTCCTAGCCTGCCGCAGTGAGCCCCTCTTGCCAAGCTGCCTTCAGCAAGAGATGTGTTTTCTGTATTTTTGTGAGTTTGAGACTCCTAGAATTTGTTTAGAATCATATTTTATGGGTATTTTGGGTGGCTGAGTGGGAGCCGCAGATACTTGCTGCTTCTATGCTGCCATCTTGGCTCCACACCCCAACTCTCAGCAATTGAGTTTCTAAAGCCAATCTAGTGAGCTGGTTTTTTTAAAATTTCTTGATTCATTGTTTGGATTTTGCCTGATGAGGGAAGGTTCCAGGGAGTATGAAGCTCCCAGGTAATATTCAAAACCTCAACTAGGGCGTGTAGAATCTATGAGGTAAAATGAGTTGCCTCATCCAAGTCAATCCATTCCACCATCCCATACCTTGGTATAATAGGTTCTAGCAAAATTTTACTGACAGCTGGGGAAGTTGCACGGGGTAAAGGAAAGGCCCAGGAGGTCAAGTGGTCCACTATGACCAACAAGTATTTGAAATGTCCTACAGGGGGCAGTTTTATAAAGTCCACCTATATTCTCTGAAAAGGCATAAGGCCAGGAGGCCAACCTCCCATTGGAGCTCAGCAAAATGCTTTCTTGAGTGGGAAAGGGTCCCATATGTACAAAAGTATTTATTGCACGTCTCTTTGTGGTGGCAAAAAACTGTAAATTTAAGGGATGTCCATCAATTATGGAATGGCTGAACAAGTTATGGTATATGAATGTGATGGAATATTATTGTGCTATAAGAAATGGGAAGGAGATTGACTTCATACTTACCTGGAGAGGCTTATATAAATTGATGTTGAGTGAGAAGAGCAGAACCAGGAAAAATTTTGTACACAGTCACAGATACATCATATGTGTGATGACCAATTTTGAAAAACTGGACGCTTCTCAGCATCGCACAGTTAAAAGACAACTATACATGTCTCAGGATGGAAAAAGATGTCTACATTCAGAGAAACATCCAGAAAGATCAGAGTTTAAAAGGAGACTGAAGCAATGCATGCTATCATTCTTTTAGATGTTTGGCTTTTGTTTCTCTTTTCTCATTGTTCACTCCATTGACTATAACACCTATTCAATCAGACCAGTATACAATGTGAAGGAGTTTGTAGATCCTATACATGATTCATGATTGTATGCCACCATGGCAGGGGTGGGGGATGGAGAGGAAGGGGAGAAAAATCTGAAACTCAAGTGATTCTGGAACTGAATCTTGTAACCTAAGAGTAGACAAATAAGTCAATAAAACAAAACAAAAGAAAAAAATGCTTTCTTGTTTGTCCTTCAACATACAAGATGCCCATTCACCAATTGTCATGCTAAGGTATAGAGGCCGGATGTTACATACCGAGTTAAGATGGCATTGCACAGGTTCTGGACATCCCAATGACTGCCTTGGTGTAAATATTGAAGGACTTACCTCATACTTGCCTTGGTTAGTAACTCACTTCTCTCCAGGAGGAGCCATCTTCCATCCTGCACCTGTGCTCCCAGAGCCAGTGCCTTTTGCATTTCTGTTTCCATAAGGGAGGGAGAAAGGAGACTCGAGGGAAGGAGGGGATTAAAAGCAACAACTGGCTTGACTTGGATTCTGTTGACCCCAACCTCTTTGCCTCCTTATCCACAAAGCCATTACCCCTGGCTTCAAAGGACTGCTGAGCCTGATGGTACCTACATGTACTATGGCAATAGCCTCAGGTAACAGTATATTTTTTAAGATTCAAGTGATCAGGGTAGTATGTACCAGCTCTTTCCCTTTGCTGTTCACCATCCCTCTTTCTTCCCAAGTCTTCCCGAACACATGTGCTGTTCTCCAAGCGTACTTCAAGTCATTATAGACATTACTCTCAATTCCCTTTAATAGTTTTACAGCCTGGTTTAGGGCGTAAAACTCAGAACTTTGAGCTGTCCAATTCTTAGGCAATTGTCCTGCTTCAAACAAGAATTCTTGTTCCCCATCAATTATGGCATACCCATTCCTTCTTTTTTCCCTCTATTACTCTAGAGGAACCATCAATGAATAGATTTATTCCTCCAGGAATTGGAAATTACTGATAATCTCCTTGAACCCTGGTTTGGAGGTTGATGAAATCTACACAGTGGTGTTCTAGCTCAAGGTGGCCCTCCCCTCCAGATGTCAGAAAAGAGGCAGGTTTCAAATTATTATCTGGACATAAGACCAAATCATCCTTTTGTAGTAGAATGCCATCAGATTTCAGGACCTACAATCTGTAAGCCACCACCTTTCTCTCTGATTTAAGATGGTCTTTACTTGATGTGGAACCCCCACAACCAAACTTCCACCAAAAGTCAGCTTTCTACTTTCTTATACCAATGTGGCCATAGCCACTACTGCCTAGAAACATGTTGGCCATCCTTGGGCCGTGGGGTTTGGCAGCTTTGAAAGGAAAGCCACTGGTCTCCTATGCCCTCCTTTTTCAGTGCTGAAACCCCTAGAGCTACCCCCTTATCCACATTTATAAATTTGGTATTCCTCCTCTTCCCTCAAATTTAACGTTTTTACCCAAATTATTTGTGTTCCCCTGGTCAACAATTGAATAGCCAATTTTGTAATCAGATCTCTTCCTAGCAGGTTTATACCTGCTTCTGGGACCAGAAATAATTGGATTAGGGCAATTTCTCCTTGTTATTCCACTTTGAAGAACTCAGAGAGGGGAACAACAAAATTCTCACCCTTTACCCCCAAGATATTGAGAAGGCCTTGGGATAATTTAATTCCTTTTGGTAAATGAGTTATGGATGACCTGGAAGCTCCGGTACCTGTTAAAAACACCATTTCTTCCCCATTAGGTCACATTCTTAAAATTATCAAGGGCTCTGAGTGGGCTATATCTTTGAACCCCTGATACCCCTAGTCTTCTGAGTCTATCAGGGAATAGATCTTCTGATTAATCTGCTGCTGTGGGCAATTACTAGCTATATGTCCCTCCTTTCTACACTCTCAACACAAAAGGGAACTCCTTCCTTTTTCCTTGCTCTCCCACTGTCAGGGAGCTTCCCCTTTGTTCTCTACCTCCCTCCTACTCTGGGACCTTTTCTATTCCTAACTCCTTTCTTATGGTTCATGGTCTAGACTGTCTGGATCATGAGCCTGGTATTAAGTTTAGCCTTCTGCTTTTCCTCATCTCTCTTCACATAAACCCTGGTAGCCTCCTGTAATAAACTTTCTAGGTTTCTGATGTTCCACCAATCTGTTTTCTGAATTTTTCTACTGATATCTGGCCATACGTTAGTCACAAACTTATTTTAGCATGGTTTCTGTGACAGGATTATTCATATCTAAGCCTGAATATTTTCCCATATTCTCTTTTAGCCTTTCTATAAAGATTGTTAGTGATCCTTCCTTTGCCTGGATCATCTCAAAGGCCTTTTTAATATTTTGAGGGTTTGGAACTGCAGTCCTAATTCCTGTAACTATAAGCTCTCTAAGGTCTTGTATATGAGCTCTATGAGTTGCATCATTATGGTCCCATCTAGGGTCAAGAATGAGGTATTTTTGGTCTGAAGGCACCACCCTGCCTGCAAGTGGGTGCTTACACCCTCACTCTCCCATAGCAGCCTTTCTTATCATCCCCCTTTCTTCATGGGAGAACAAAACATTCAAGATGGACATCAATTCATTCCAAGTGTAAGTACCTGGACCCAAGAATTGATCAACTTGCTCTGGGAGACCACTTGGGTCTTCAGTCAAGATTTTCATTTCCTTTTTAAAGTTTCTGTATAGGTCAGAATGCGGTTTCTCAAACAGATTATCTACTTAAGTTCCCTGTCTCTTGTCACCACACACACTATCAAGAAATTAGATAGAGATTGAGAGGGACAAGTGAAAATATTCTCATAAAGTAAAAGAGACAGTCACCAAACTTGAGCTGGGCTTTAGTATTGATAGGCCCAAATTTTGTTTTTCTATCATGTGTCTACCAGCTACCTGTCTTTGAAAAGCAGCAAGTGATCTATAAATTGCCTACATTTTGCAACAAATAATATGTTTGCCAGGTGTTTCTGTAAATTGTCTGCTTTTTTGAAAACAAGAAAGAAATGTGTAATCTGTGATAATCTTACTTCTGATAAATAATTTTGTATTGGGCAGAAGGATTGCAAGGAGACACCTTCCCACCAATGGGAATGACGGTCCAGTTACTGGGGAGGGAGGTTTGGGGAGGGGTTTTATGATTTTTGGCTGTTTAACCCAGCTTCTGCTTCTGTACAGCAGCCTCCTCCTTCTGGACTTCCCAGTAACAAGGATTGCCCGCTTCTCGTGAGATTCTAATAAACCTTTTGGCTTTCACCTTGAGAAGTCTCCAAGTAGTCAATTTGGGTTAGGTTCTTTGTACCCCACACGTTTCTAACATTGGAAGTACTCAAAAGAGCTTCCACACATCCCAGGATTCTCTGAGCCAAAGGGACTTCCCTTAAGGGGAACAAAGTGGGGCCCAGGGCACAAGTAGGTATGGCAGGGGAAATATCCTGGGTTGCTATGTGGAATCTTGGAGTCAAGGGAGGAGGTACAGTGGATTGTTTTGGCTCCAAAGGGAGATTTTGTTGATCATTTAAGAGCTGTTTCAATTTCCTCCATTGAGGACAGTGAGGAGGCAGCTCTTGTAAATTAACAAGGTCTCTCCCTGGGTTGTCTCCAGAGGGGATTGGCATAGGATCAAGGTCTGAAACCTTGGGGGTGAGGGCTGGCACTGAGACAAGTGGAGGAGGAGGATCATAAGGTGGGGGCAAATTGAGAAGAGAGTCAGAAGGTTGAGACTTAACCTTCTTGTCCCCTTCTTTACCACCATCTGTCATGTCGCTGATACCCAGAGGGCCACATAGGTGCTATCCTCCAGTCTGAAGACCTGGTGGGGCCCCCAAACTGTGGGGGTAACAAAGACCCTTACCCAAATTAAACACAGAGGTTTCTCAAGGTAGAAAATAGAAAGACATTCATTATGATTTCTCATGAGAAAAAGGACGACTCACACTGAGTGCATTCAATACATTCTTAGTGTCAGAACATGCCAGGCGCAGATAAGATAGATCCTTTTATAGACCCCATAATCACAATCCCCCTCCCTACTCCCCCTTCCTCTCAGCTCATTGTGCTCATGAGCATTGAGGGTATAATCTAAACATGAAAAATCTACCTCAATAACAGTGTCTAAGTACAGGACAAGCATCCTCTGTTCTTATTTTTGTTCCTGGAATATCTCATAGACCTTTACACTATCATTGGGCAAGGGACCAAGTATTGTGGCATTCTATACTTTGTGGGTTCTGGTCCTTTGAGAACAAATAGATATGATGATCCCACAGATTTAGTACACAACTCCCATCTTTGTTAGTCTCTTAAGCTGGATCATCATGCAGATGTGTTTGCATTCTGTGTTCCTATTCTCCTGTCCTGGAACACTTCAGATTTAGCACCTTGTTTTTACAGAAAAACTGAATTGAAAACCCAACCTTTAATTCTGCGAGGCTCCCGTAGCCTAAAAATTTTATGAAGGATCCTCACTATATTTCACACAGAAGTAAGTTTATTACAAATTACATGTTACTTTTCTTGTTTACCAAAAGTAGGTAATTTAAAGATACACTTGGCAGGCATATAATTTATTGGAAAAGTAGGCAATTTATAGATGACTTGTTGCTTTTCTTGTTTACCAAAGGTAAACACCTGGCAGACAAGTTATAGAAAAATAAAATTTGGGCCTAGTTTGGTGACTATTTCCTTTGCTTTATGAAAATATTTTCACTTGTCCCAGTCACTATGGGCTGCAAGGAGCCTGAACAACACATTATTTCACATCGCACAGAGATATGTATTGCTATGTAGGTATGTATGTAGTGTTGTAACAGTTTAGCAGATACTTAGCCCTTAGTAACTTAGGACTAAATGGAAGATGTGAGCTCTGTCTCCTGTTGCTGATGTGGCAGGAGGGGGTTGGCTGAGACAGGAGGCCAGTGTGTGTATATAAGAAGAGTTCTAGAGACAGACAGAATCAGGAATCTTCCTCCTGATGGCTCCTGTTGGAGGAAGCAGGATTGTGCCAGCATCTGGGATCTGAGTTGCTGGACTGAAGAACTGAGTTGGAATTTTCTTGAGAGGGAGAGAGAGTTTGAGTTTCTCTCCCAGCATCAGGAAGCTGACAGAGAACTGAGCTTGAGTTTTGCCAAGACCAGAATCTGGTGAAGGCTGCCTGAAAGGCTGAGATTCCTTCTGGGTCTCAGGGCAACATCAATAGTGAAGGGTTTGAGATGTGCTGGACCTTGTGAAGTTTGCTCTCTGCCAGAGACTGCCCAGAGGACTGGACAAAGACCTGAGAGCTTTCTACCTCTAAGGACTAAACAAGGACCTGGGAGCTGTCTGACCCTGAATCCAGGTGACTGGTGAATTTAGGTAGGAGCTGGGACCATGGAAGGGGATCCTGGGAATCTAAAAAACCACTCTGAGTCAAGATGAAGAAAAGGCCTCTCCTTGGATATTGAAAGATTTTACTAGACATCAAGGGGTGGAAGGTTTGTGCACTTTTCTAATGATTGTGTTTAGTGACTGATTGTTAGATAAGTAATTAAGTTAATTTATAGTTGCACCATGAGTGGAAGATTGATAATTTTATTGTGAATTGGTTGAATGTTTAAGTAAGGATGGTTTCCCCCTTAGGGAATCCAGATGATTATTCTTTAGTTCTTTGTTCTAAATACTGTTGCCACTATAGTGAAAACTGTGTGGCCATTCCAATGTTAAACTGTTATGAACGCTGTACTGTGATTTTCTGTTAATGTTTGCCTTGATTTGTAATGGAATAATTAGAGTGTTCACTCTACTGTGTAATCTAAACCTTAAAAACTGTTCACAGTAGCATTCTTTTGGGAATCTGCTTGTGTATGGTGTTACAAGTGTGTATATGTATATGTGTGTGTGTGTGTATAGCTACATGTCTATGTGTATGTGTTCACATATTTATATAGGACTTTTGAAGATATGAGTTGTAATTCTGACTTGCCTAAAAAGACTTACCAAAGTCGTATGAATAAAAGACAAATACTGGCATATTTCTTTCTCCTTTAAATGAGTGAAATATTCATTTATTCTTACCTGACATTCAGCAAAATACAAGAGTTTGGAATATTTTATATGAGTTTTAAGTTGTAAATAGCAACCATAGTTTGGATTATGTCATGTATTAATAGATTGTAATCATTATATATGCAGTACACACATTCTTGGTCAATCCAATTTTAAATGGTACATTTTAAAATGCCTTACTGATATTAACTGCTTAAACTGAGTTTAGGGATTAAGAAATAGAATGCCTTACACATATGGGTGGGAATACCAACAGCCTCAGAAAATGTCAAGTTGTTTTGCATTAATTAAAAATCATTGACATATCTCTTGAAAATATAAGGAAAGTAGCACTTGTGAAATTCATAGAATATGAAATGATTTAGTAAAGGTTTTGAAAATGTGAGCTGAATTTAATATTTTTCAATCAATACTGGTAAGACAGAGTTATTAGAGTTGAAATTAAATTATTTTATTACTTTCAGATGCACAGGGATATTTGTTCTTCATTTGTTCTATTAAGCTCGGAAAGGAGAGATTTTTGACATCACGCCACAGAACCTCCATTGAGAAAAATATCATGGCATACTGAAAACAAAAGTGGGTCTGGAGGTTAGTGAATATGGGTTTTAATGCTGTTTCTTCAGTATACAGTATGTGTTTCAGTAAGAAAAAGAAACATTACTTTTATATATTTCATTGTCCTCATATGAACAAGATCATCTCCCATGTCACTTCCAGAACTTATCACAGTGCCTAGAATCTAATAGGTACTTAATAAAGTATAATGATTGAATTAGTGATTCCAACTCTAACAACAGGCTTAATTATTATTTAGTTGGTTAGTTTTTTTAATATTATTTAAATATTTTAGTAAATATTCCAAATTATATGTAATTGTTTTTGCTTTTTTTTTTGAGGGCAATTGGGGTTAAGTGACTTGCCTAAAGTCACATGGCTAGTAAGTGTGTCAAGTGTCTGAGGCCGGATTTGAACTCAGGTTCTCATGACTTTAGGGCCAGTGCTGTATTCACTGTGACACCTAGCAAGCCCTATACATAATTAAAAAAAATTAATATAAATTTTTTATGTGTTTTCTTGTTTACATCATTCATTTCCATGAGATTTTTAAGTTACAAATTTTCTCCCTATCTTTCTCCTACACCCAACCTCCAAACAGCCATTCAAAGCCCCTCCCCTGATCTGCTCTCTTTTGTGCCCTCCTCCAACATCCCTGAAACTATCTGGTAGGGCAGGGACGGTCTCCCTACCCCAGTCCCTGTATATCTTAATTCCTTGTTGAATGTATTGCAGAGATTTAAATTCTAGATTCATTCGGTTCCTCCCTTGTCTCTCCCTGTCTCCTCTCATTCTAGTCCTCTCTCGTCTCAGAATTTCACCTTTTAAAGTATCATCCCTTCCTATTCAATTGATCTTATACCCTCGATGTACACACATACACACATGTATGTATATATATGTCTCTATACATATACACATGTATAATATGTATAGACATATATGTAAGTATACACACACACATATATATATTTACCTCCTCATGCTTCTTGTGTTTGACTGTCAAATTTTCTGTTCAGTTCTGCTTTTTTTTCAGCAAGAATGCTTGAAAGTACTCCACCTCATTGAATGATCATATTCCCCCTGGAACATTATTCTCAATTTTGCTTGGTAGGTGGTAGGTGCTTCTTGGTTTTAAGCCCAGCTCCACTGATCTTCGAAATATCACATTCCAGGCCCTTTTGTCCCTCAATGTAAAATCTGCCAGATCCTAGGTTATCTTAATTGTGTATTTTCTCATTGATCTGGGGATTCTGCAACATGGCTACAATATTTCTAGGAGTTTTCTTTTGGGGATATTTTTGAAGAGGTGATTGGGGAATTCTTCCAAGTACTATTTTGCCTTCTGATTCTAAAAAAATCATGGCAATTTTCCTTGACAATTTCTTGAAGGATACTTTCCAAGTTTTTTTTTAATCATGGCTTTCAGGTAGACCAATAATTTTTAAATTGTCTCTCCTTGATCTATTTTTCAGGTCAGTGTTTTTTTTTTTCAAGGAGATATTTCACATTGCTTTCTATTTTTATTTGTTTGTAACTGTTTTATAGTATCATGTTTCCTCATAAAGTCATTAGCTTCTACTTGCTCCACTCTAATTCTGAAGGAATTATTCTCTTCAGAATGCTTTTGAGATTATTTTTTAATCTGGAAAATTTGACTTTTGAAGGCATTCTTCTCCTCATTGGCTTTCTGGGCCTCTTTTGCCATTTGAGTTAATCTATTTTTTAAAGTGTTGCTTTCTTAAGTCAGATTGTTGACTTTCTTTTCATTATTTTCTCGCATCATTCTCATTTCTCTTCCAAATTTTTTCTCCACTTCTCTTATTTGTTTTTCAAAGTCCTTTTTAAGTTTATCTATAGCTAATAGGCAATCTTCATGTTTCTTGGAAGCATTTGGTGTGGGAGTTCTGACTGTGTTGTCTTCCTCCTGTTCCATGCTTTGATCCTTTTTGTCCCCAAAAAATGATTCTAGAGTTTTATTGCTGTTCTTATTTTCCTTCTTTTTCCTCATGTTGCCCAGTCAATTCATTGCTTGATTTTTGTTTCAGTTCTGTGGAACTCTACTTGCAGGGGGGAAAGATCTGGCGCAAATCGCTGGGGATTTCTCAGCTGCCAGAGCTATTAAGGGGGTGCTGTAGCCCCCACTGGCTCTGACTTGCTGAAAAAGCACCCCAGGAGCACCACCCAAGACCAAGATCTGTATCCAGGCCGCTCAATACAAGAGCCCTTGGCCCTGATCAATCATCTTGGCCCCCCTGCACCTGGCAGTCCAGGAGCTCTGGAGTACGCCAGTGGAGGCAGTTGCTAGTTGCAGCAGATCCTGCCACTTCCTGCTGCTTCCTTTCCCTAGGGGAAGTTTGGCCAAACTGCTTTTCCTCACCCGAATTTAGCTTGAAGGCTTGAATTCTACTAACCTTTCTCTAAGCCTTAATTTTCCTGGCTTGATAAATGTGGAGATTGCTCCAGGTGCTCCAGATTGCTCTCTGGTAGCTTCAAGCTTCATCTCGCCTTCTCCCTACCACTCTGGGGCCTGGCCACAGTTTTGGTTTCTGGCTGGACTGGCCTCAGCTCCCAGCCTGCTGCAATGAGCCCCTCCTTCCAAGCCTTCAGCAAGAGATGTGTTTTCTGTATTTTTGTGAGTTTGGTAGCTCTAAAATTTGTTTAGTCATATTTATGGGTATTTAGGGTGTCTGTGTGGGATCTGTAAAACTTTGCTGCTGCTGCACCCCCATCTTGGCTCCAACCCCCCCTACATAATTTTTTAAACAAGCTTTGAAAGAAAATTTTGAGTTCCAGATATTCTACCTCCCTCCCACCTTTCACAAGTTCTTGGAAAGGCAAACAGTTTCATGTTGATTCTACTTTCGAAGTCATGCAAATCATATTTCCCTATTAGCCATATTGCAAAACAAGCCACAGAGAAATTCAAACAATTATAATAAAGGACTTAAGAAACAACTTCAATAGACAGAGTCCATAAGTTCTTCTTTGGAAGTGGCTAGTATTTTACATATGTGTGATGGGATTCTGAAGCTCTTTCCTGCCCATAGCCCCTTTGCTTAAGTGGCCCCGAGAATGGTACCTGATTTGAAAGTATACTCTCCCCCATAATAGGCTGAATGTGGTCATGTGGAACCTGTGGTGGGAGGCTTGTTTTTTTGAGAATGGCCACACCTTGTTACTTTGTAATTAGACAGGGGGTCAAGAGTGCTGTGACATTCTCTGACCCAGGCTATATATATACGCCCTGATGTGAGGTTTACTTTGGGGATCACTTTGAGAAGAGTTGTGTGATTTGGCCAGATGAGACTCTGGGAAGCTGTTGAGCTGCCCGGCTTTGAAAAATCCAGATGTTGGTGCTTCCCTCTCTGGTAACTTGAATAGGTAATGGATGTAATGGTCAGATTGTTGGAAGCCAATCTGCTGATCTGTTTCTTGGTCTGCTTATAACATGTGTTTCAAACTTGTGCTTGTAACTTGGGTTACTTGTATTCTCTGGAGTTCAGGGAGCTGAATTTTCCCCTGAAGTAGATAAATGATATGTTTGTTTGATTAAAGAAAGATTGTTAACCCATTTTGAGTGGCTTTCCTTTAGAAAAACAGATCTAAGAACCTGTGTTAGCAGCTGCCCTGGGTATGCTAGGGTCTTGCAGATACAACATGAAATCCTCAAAAATTGCCTTGCATTGTTGTATTGAAAGAATAGCTAAATCACATTCCTATGTTTATCCTTCAGTGTTGCTGTTACTGTGTTAAATGATAGTCTGGCTCTGGTTAGCTCACTTTACATCAATTCATGTAGATCTTCCTAGGTTTTTCTGAAACTATCTTGCTTGTAATTTATTATAGCACAATAGAATTCCATAATAATCACAAACAGTAGGTTGTTCAGTCACTCCTCAAGTGATAGCATTTCCATTTCTTAGCCACCCTAACAGAGCTGTGACAAATATTTGTGTACAAATAGGTAATTTTAAAATTTTGTTGATCTTTTTGGAAAACTGACCCTGCAGAGTGGTATGTCTAAGTGAATGTGTTTTAGAACTCTTTGGGCATGGTTCCAAAATATTACAGAATGGTTGGATCAGTTCAAAACCTCACCAACCAGCATTTCCTGTAGCATTTGTTAGTTTTCCTTCTTTGTCATGTTAGCTAATTTGATAGGAGTGATTTGGTATTTTAGAGTTGCTTTGATTTCTATTTCTCTATTTAAAAGTTATTTAAGGTATTTTTCATGTGAATACAGATAATTTTGATTTCTTCTGAAAACTTCCTATTCATTTCCTTTTACTATTTATCAGCCTAAAAATACTTATTTTTTACAAATTTGCCTCAGTTTACAATATATTTGAGAAATGAGACTTTTTTCAAAGAAAATTGTACAATATTCCCTAATTTTGGCAATATTAGATTTGTTTGTTTAAATGCTTTCTGAGTTCCTGTAGCCAAAATTATTTTACTTCCAATAATTTTCTCTATCTCTCCTTTGGTCATTAATTCTTCTTATCCATCCATACATCCATCCATCCAGCCAGCCATCTATCTATCTATCATCTATGGAATGTACTTGTTTTCCATGGCCTGCTAATTTTTCATATGATACTAAACTGTTTCCATATATCATTTATCCATTTTCACCTTATATTGGTATCTGGTATGAGGTGGTGGTCTGTGCCTAGTTTTTGTCAAACTACTTTCAAGTTGTCCTAGCAGGTTTTTATGATATATTGAGTTCTTATCCCCCCAAACTTGGGTCTTTGGGTTTAATCAAACACTAGATTACTCTGGTAACTTACTACTATGAATTGTATGCCTAATCTATTCCACTGAAACACAACTTTATTTCTTAATCAGTACCAGATTATTTTATCTTATTTATTTTTATTTAATATTATTTTACTATTTAATGATAATTTAAATATTAATTATTTGATATTTAAAATATTTTTATATTTTATTTTTCCAGATGAATTTTTTCCTAGCTTGATAAAATAATTTTTGGTAATTTGATTGTAGTGGTGTTAAGTAAGTTAATTAACAAGTAGAATTGTTATTTTAACTATTTTTTGCTTGGCCTATCTGTGAAGAACTAGTATTTCTCCAGTTGTTTAGATCTAATTCTGTGAAAAGTTATTATTTTTAAAGTTATCTTCATATAATTCTTCAGTTTATACTTGCAGATAGAATCCCAAATATTTTATATTGCCTGTCAATATTTTAAATGGAATTTCTTTTTTCTATCTCTTGCTGTTGGGTAGTATATAGACATGGTGCTGATTAGATTTTTAGTTGATTCCCGAGTTCGCTACATATATCATTGTATCAAAGTGTGATAGTTTTGCTGTGTAATGCATTATTTTTATTGTTCAATTTTTTCTTTTTCCTTTTGCTAGAATTTCTATTACACTACAAAATAATAGTTGTAATAATAGATATTATTCCTTCGTTCCTGCCTTTATTGGGAAAACTTCTTAGCCTGTCTTCCTTACAAATAATACCCACTGATGGTTTTAGACAGATACTACATGTAAATTACAAAAACTTTCCCTTAATTCCAGTATTTTCTCAGTTTTTAATAGATGCTTTTTTGCATCTATTAATATAATTATATGATTTTTGTTGTTTTTGGTATTGAAATGATCAATTATGTTGATATTTTTTGCTGATATTGAACTAGTCTACATTCCTGGTTTAAATTTCACATTGTCATAGTTTATGATCCTTGTGATCATAATTAATACTGTAATACTCCTTGGGAGTATTTAAGACTTTTACATTGATGTTCATTAAGGAAATTGGTCTACTAGTTTCTCTGTTTTTGTTCTCCCTGGTTTAGGTTTCAAAACCACATTTGTGTCATAAAAGGAATTTGGTAAGGCTCCTTTATGCACAAACACACACAAATTACATATATATATATAATGTGTGTGTATGTATGTATATCCTTTACATATATATGTTTATGTATATGTGTGTATGTATGTATGTGTATATATGTATATGTGTGTATGTATGTGTATATATGTGTGTGTCTGAGTGTGTGTGTATATATATATATACACACACACACACACACACACAGACACACACATATACACATACATATTCTTCTACTTATGATGCTTCATTGTCTATGGTTCAATTCATCGCAGTGTAGTTACCCTGTTCGATGCAATCACATTCTTGGTTATAATAACTAAACTATTCACCTCCTTTTTACGTTTCTCTGTCTCTTTGTCTCTGTCTCTGTCTTTTTCAGCCATCGTACTATTTTTTCTTTCTTTTCACCCTGTCTTTCCTCAGAAGTGTTTTGCTTCTGATTACCACCTCCACCAACATACAGTAATACAGTGTACTATTCTATCTGTAGTTCCTCACTCCTATCACAACCCCTCTGTGTTATCTCCCCCTCCTTTTTCTTCAATGTAAGATAAAATTGTTTCTATATCCAACCAAATTCTTATTTTGCCTTTTACCCTATTCTGATGAGAAAAAGGTTCAAGCATTGCCAGTTACCCCAAATCTTACCTTCTCCTGTAACAATTATTTTTTGCCTCTTTAATATGAGATAAATTATGCCTCTCTACTTCTCCCTTACCACATCTCCCAGTACATCCCTTTTCTCAACTATTATTTTTTTATGTCATCCCATCATAGCCAACGCATACCTGGGCTCCCTGTGTATACTCCTAACTGCCCTAATAATCCTAAAATTCTTGGGAGTTATATGTAAACATGTATCATGTAAACAGTTTAACCTTATGGAACTTTTTTTTTTTTTTTTGCTTTTTGGAGGGCAGTTGGGGTTAAGTGACTTGCCCAAGGTCACATGGCTAGTTTTTTGTGTTAAGTGTCTGAGGCCGGATTTGAACTCAGGTACTCCTGATTCCAGGGCCGGTGCTCTATTCACTGTGCCACCTAGCCGCCCCCTTATGGAACTTCTTGTGACTTCTCTTTCATTTTTTTTAATGATCCTCTTGAGTATTCTGTAATACACATATATGTATATATGTGTATATATTTGTTTTAAAGCTTTTATCTTTATAAGAAATATATAAAAGTCCTCAATTTTATTAAATTCCCCCCCCCGTGAAAGATTATACTTGATTTCACCAGGTAGGTGATCTGTTCCTCTTAATTTTATCTCCTTTGCATTCCAGAATATCATATTACAAATCCTCCAATACTGTAATGAGGAAGTTTCTAAATTCCATGTTATACTAACTGACTTCATGGTAGTTGGATTGTTTTGTGGGGGGGGGGGTTGCTGCTTGACCTGGGATATCTGGAATTTGAATAAAATATTCTTGGAGTTTCACTTTTAAGATCTTAGTGGGTTTTTTCCCCTTTACTTTCTATTTTACCTTCTAGTTCTAGGACATCAGAGAAGTTTTCCTTAATAATTTCTTGAAATATGTCTGTGTTCTTTTTTGATCATGGCTTTCAGGTAGTCTGATATTTTTTTTAAAAAATCTTATTTAGTGTGTTATTGTCCCCAGTTACATGTAAAAGCAAACTTTAACATTTAAATTTTCTCTCTTTCTCCTCCCACCCAACTGAGAAGGCAAGCAATTTGATATAGGTATACATATATAATCATGAGAAATATTTCTATATTAGTCATGTTGTGAAAGAAAAAATACACCAATGAAAACTCCTCAAAAATGATAAAAAGCAAAAAAAAAAGCATGCTTCAATCTGTATTCAGACACCATCATTCCTTTCTCTTTGGATTGACAGCATTATTCATCTAAGTTCTTCAGAGTTCTTTTGGATCATTGTATTGCTGATTCATTCACAGCTCATCATCTTACAGTATTTATATTATATTGTACACACTATATTTCACTTTTCACCAGCTCATGCACATCTCTTCAGGGTCTTCAGAAGCATCCTCCAAATCATTTCCTGTAGCACCATAGTATTTCATCACACACACATACCACAACTTGTTCAGCCATTCCCCAATTAATGGGAATCCCCTTAATTAACAGTTCTTTGCACCTAGGAAAGAGTTGTTCTAAATATTTTGGCATGTATGCCATTTCCTGTTTATTTGTTTGCTTTATATCTCTTTTAGAATGAAGACCTCATAGTGGCATTGCTAGGTCAAAGGGTTTTATACCCACTTGGATGTAGTTAACAATTGTTCTACAAAATGACTGAATCCACCAACAATACATTAGTGTCCCATTTTTCCCACATCCCCTCTAGCATTTGGTATTCTGCTTTTCTGTCCTATTAGCCAATTTTATACATATGAGGTAGTACCTCAGAATTGTTTTAATTTGCATTTCTCTAGTCAGTAATGAGTTAGAATATTTTTCATATACCCGTAGATAGCTTTGATTATTTCATATGAAAACTGTTCATTTGATCACTTTTCAGTTGGGTAATCTTCTCAGTTTTATGAATTTGACTAATTTCTCAAGATGTGTGAGAAAAAAATACATTTTTAGAGAAACTTGCTTCAACCACTATGGAGAACAATATGTAACTTTTTCCAAAGCGATATAAAACCATGCATACCCTTTGATCCAGCAATACTATTTCTAGGTTTGTAACTCAAAGAGATAATAAAAAGGGAAAAACTTAACATTTTCTCCTATTTTTTCATTTTTTGACTTTTTAAAACTATTTCTCAGTCTCTAATAAATTAATTAGCTTTTATTGGCACACTTGCATTTTTTTCAATTATTTTCTTCAGTCAGCTTTTGTGTTTCTTTTTCTATTTGGCCAATTTGATTTTTAGGGGGTGATTATCTTCTGTTTACTTTGTATTTTGTAAATTGTGTTTTCATAATGTTCTTCCTTTCATTTAATTTCTTTTCTTAATTTTTCTTCAACCACTCTGATTTTGAAAATTCTTTTTGAGTGCTTCCAAAAATTCTGGTTTGATTCTGTCTAATTTAAATTTTTCTTTGAGGTTTCACTTTTATCTTGCTATTTTGACTTCATTGCCTTCTGAGTTTCTGTCTTTATTTTTCCTGTCACTGTAGGAGCTTTTTGTGTTGAATTTCTTTTTGTTATTGTTGCTTTATTATTTTATTTTACCTTTTTTCCTAATTCAGAGCTTTATAATTAATATTGGGTTGTATTCCTGCTAAGGGGGTTAAGGGGCACTTTCTTAAGCATAAGGATTTTTTTTGCTTTTGCCTTGCTGTTTTTAGAGGTACTAGAGGTCTGGACATTTTCAGTGTTTCTGAGATGGTGTCATCTGGGAATATTTGTGGTCACTCTTCTCCTGATCTGCACTCTGATTCTTACACAGCAAGGGGTTCTGATCCCTTAGAATTGCAATCCAAAGTGTTGCTCATGACTTTTACTCCCTTGGCACCATAAACGATAGTATTCTTCGTGGTTCCTGATTCCCAGAACTGAAACTGATACTACCTCTCATGTTTTTCACTTCCTCATGATTGAAAGTGCTCCTTTGTAGCAGAGTAGGGGACATGGGGATGAGAGGGGGCTGACAAAGGGGAGGGCAGGGTCGGGGGGAGGGATGCTAGAAGCACACACTTCAGTAAAGGTACAGGGACAGGGTAGGGAACAGAACAAGGTGGGGGAGGGATAGGAAGGAGAGACAGATGATCACTGTCACAATATGTCCACTATGAAGATGTCCTGTATAATCACACATCCACAGCCTGTATTGAATTGATTGTCCTTCCAGTGCGGGTGGGTGACAAGGGAGGAATCGAAAGAATCTAGAATTTAAAGTTCTGCAAGACCTGTAACTAGGAATTAAGATATACAGGGGCTGGGATAGGGAGACCCTCCCTACCCTACCAGAAAGTAAGAGAGCAGAGCAGGGGAGGGGCTTTACAGTAGGATTGCTGTTTTATGATTGGGGCAGGGGAAAGATGGAGAGAACATTTGTAATTAAAAAATGTCATGAAAATGAATGATGTAAACAAGAAAACAAATTTTAAAAATTCCAAAAAAAAAAAAGAAAGTGCTCCTGTGTTCCACCCTTGAACTTTTCCAAGAAATCTGTATAGGTAATGGGATTGCCAAAGAGAGTCTGGTCCTGTGTCCATTGCTAGCATAGGAGTCACCTATAATCTCTTTCTCACCAGTTGATAGGTCTCATTACTATCTGTATTTTGAGAATTCCCCAAACTTCTGCTGCTTCTGTCACTACCACCAAGTTGTACCACTAGTATCTTCCACAAGGCATTTATCTCCTCCTCATCACAAACCTGTTTTTTATCCTTTTGGTGTTGTCCTCACCTGCAATAATATCTCACTCTTCCAATTTGTAGAACCTGTCTCTCCAGAATTCAATTTGAGAACTTATTTTAATGTTCTTTGGAAGTATTTTTTGGGAGAGTTCACCTGAGCACTTTCCCTTCTATGCCACCTTAGCCTTATGACTGAAAGTATCTAAAATTTGGTCATTTTAATCATCAGCAGTGATTTTCTCAAAATTTTCCTTGCTTTACATGGCCATTTTCTGCATTTTGCTAGCAAGTATTTTGCCAGGATAATAACTCTTAATCAGGGTATTGCCCACAGAGGTCTGCTTTCATATATGGACTCTGAAATTTCCTTATTTGATCACAATATGTTGTCATTCCATCATTCCCACTACTTTATAAACTCTAAACCTTCCCTCTATCGTCACCTCAACCTTCAATCTTGCCACCTATAACTTGTCTACCAGATAATTTCTTCTATAGTGGATTCAATCTGTTTTGATGATGCTAACAGTTTGTTAGCAAGGCTAGCAGTTGCCAAATTCCTCCAAAAACATGGATACTTCTTACAGCAGTACAGTTCTTTTATAATCACACAATAGGAGCACCAAAAGGGCAAAGTAAATCACAAAGTTGCATCATGGTCAACAGGCAAAAGGTCAGACACAAGATCTATAGCAGTCTGAATAATCATGTCACAAAGGACATGATTGAGGCAGAATATCTGTAGCAATGAGGGCGTTGGAAGAATCATTTTCTTTGCACAACCCTGGAAAACATTAACTTGAGTTTCATAGAACAACTTGACATACAAGAGTCTTGACCTTTAGATTAAACATGTTTCTCCAAAAAAATCATGTTTGAGTGAAATTTGGAGAATAGAATAGGGCAATTGAAGGTCAATGAAAACCACATGACTGTGGAGTTTAAACTGACACTGAAGGTGAATAACTGACTTGATTAAAATTTAACAAAACAGAGGGCATTGCCAGTTTTAAATTTTACACTCTTCTATTTTATATCTTCCCCTTTGTGAACCCATTCCACATTATACCATCTCCTTAGTCCTTTACTCCTTATCCTGTCAAAGACCTTGTCATACCAAACCTCCGTTTTGGATTGTTGCTATCATACCACTCCTCTCAATCCTACTCATTTGTTGCTAAATGCAGCTAGAGAAAATCACAAAACCATGCTGAGAGGGTCCAATTTGAATATAAGCCATTTATATTCTCCAATTGATTTATTGTTTCATTTACCACATTAGTTTTTCAAAACCTTTTAATCCCTTCTCAAACTTCCTATGACTCTCCCTCTCCTTCTCCTTCTCCTTTTAGCTGAGAAACTAGATTCATATTTCCTTCAAAAATTAAGGCCTTTCCAAAAGAGCTTCCTCTTCTCCCCTCTTTCACATCTCTTATCACTCAGGTTTCCTTTCCTCATGAAGAGCTAGCCCTTTTCCTTATAAAGACACACTGCTCTACAAGGGATTTTTATCCCTTTCCTTCTTGTCTTCCCCTGAAGACTGTCTAACTTGGAGCTTAAGGATAAAATATTTTACAGTTACTGCCTCTATTTCCTCTTCTGTCACTTTCTTGTGCATCTTTTCATCACTTGACTGAAATTACTTTCTCCAAAGTTACCGTTGATCTTTTCCCCAATTCTAATGGCCTTGTTCAATACCAATCTTTGTTTACCCTTCTTTAGCCTTTGATCACCTTCTTCTTCTTCACTACACTGAATATATCAGGCTTTTTCATATGTTGTTTAGTTTTATTGAACTGTTTCCCTTTCTTTTTTTTTAAAATCTTAATTTATTTTCTTGGTTATATCATTCATTTCCACAAGGTTTTGAGTTACAAATTTTCTCCCCTTTTTGTCCCTACCCCCCAGCCCAGAACATTGATCCCACTGTAAGACCCCCTCCCACAATATGTTCCCTTTTATGCCCTCCTCCAACACCTCTCTAGCTTTCTATCAGGGCAAGGAGCTCCTCCCTGCCCCCGTCCCTGTATGTATTATTTCCCAGTTGCATTTAATTTATAGCTTTAAATACTAGATTCTTGCAATTCCTCCCCGGTCACCCACTCCCACTGGGAGGAGCAGCAATTCAATACAAGCTGTACCTGATCTCCATGGTGGTCAACTTGTGAGAGGTTAATTGTATGTCCCTCTTTCCTATCCTGCACCCCCACCTTGTTTTGTTCTCTACCCTGTCCCTGTCCCTTTACTGAGATGAATGAATGCTTCCTGCACCCCTCCCCCCACCTCACCCTTCCCCCCATCAAGCCCCCTCTCATCCCCCTCCCCCCTATTCTCCTATGTGGCAAGATACTCAATTTAGAG
>CM053600.1:106208340-106227262 GCA_028646575.1 Pseudocheirus occidentalis | reverse complement strand
AAGAGCCCCGCCTGCTGTGCTGCCTGTAGCAACAGATATGCTTTCTGTCTTGTGGAGAGGTTTGGAGCTTGAAAATCTGTTTAGCGTCCCATTTTATGAGTTTTTCAGCATGTTTGTGTGGGAGCTGTGGTCCTTTGCTGCTTCTATGCCGCCATCTTGGCTCCTCCCCTGTTTTCCTTTCTTTTAAAAATTATTTGTTGTAAATGATGACTTTAGGTAAAAGGCAAAAGCAGGAATACATGGGCAAATGTAGTTGATAACAAAAAATTTTTATGAAGTCAGACTAAGAAGATTAGAACATTTTTGCAACAATTATAAGGATAAGGGGGAAATAAAAGAGATACAGTATTCTATTTCCCAAAATTTGGTTTTTTTATCTCTTATGATCAAATTTGAATTCTTTTGATTTAGCAACAGAAGTTTCTTTCTCCCCTAGTACTCTAAGGTTCTGCTCGGAAACTATGTGATCTAAGTCATTTAAGGGGAAAAGTTTCTTCCATGGCCATCACAATTAGCTCACAGTACAGTGAATTAACAGTGTCTCAAATGCATGCACGTTTTTTCTTGGGGTTATCATACCATCTTTATAATGTTCATCATTCTATCCTACTTTAACAGTACTAAGATTATATGGTATCTAAGATTAATGATACATTTAGTGTCTAAGAGGATGTCTTTGTAGTATTGCTTGAAAATGATTGCATGTAAGAATTATCCTTTCCAAAATATAAAATATGCTAGGTGACCAAGTATTCTATAATCAAGGATTATATGTTACAGCCTAAAATAGCATGAGATTTCTTATAAGATTTTACTAACAAATCACTATTTTATTATCAATTTATCCTTTTAATTACATTCAGCAAAATCTCATGATGGCATACAGTTTACCTTGGTCTCTTGAAGGTTTTTTATGCCATGGAGAACAAACTATAATAGATTCTACTCACCTGGAGAGGACTGGAGTTTGGGCATGAAAATCAACTCTGATTTTTTTTATTAAAATCTTATTTATTCCAGGGTTGGTGAACTATTCACTCTGCAACCTAAACAAAAACAATATGAGATAAATCCTGAGAGGAATGGCAGAAATCTGATTATTATTCACTCCACTGTGCTGATATAGGAAACATAATATAGACAGAGCAAGTAGATCAGTTCATCTTGAGGTGTGGATATGAGGACTTCAGCAAAAGTAAGATTGGGTGGGTTGGGGGATATGGTTGGAAGTAGTGATGGCTGTGATGAGGGTCGGTGGTTATGGGGATGGAACTGAATAGTTGAAAGGCTATAGACCACAAAGAGACTTCAGGGAGCATGAAAGTTAGAATTCTATCCTCATGTTCACTGAGGTGACAATTATATAGAAATCTTAGAATAGAATAGTAAGTGGGAAAAATTATCAAGTATATTCAATGAAATTGCTCTACCTAAAATATTGCTGTTATTGATCATAATACTAAATGATATAAATATATTTTTGACAAATATGAAAAAATATTTTGTGATTTTTAACAAATAATATACTATGCTGAGGGGGAAGAGTGGCCGGAATATCCAACCTGAGTTCTTGATGGACAAACAGTTGTAGATTGCATATTTCCTCTCCTTACTGATGAGAGCTAGATTCATTTTACATGTTACCATGCTATGCATACTGACTGAGGAGTACCACTGCAAAATGTCTCTTAACTCTCATCTACACTCTGATCTTCACCAATCACTTTAGAGATTTTTATATTACTTTCTACTGCTGGCTAAAAATCAGAGATTGGGATTGTTGGGTATACTCCCACTCTAACTTAAAAAAAAAAGAGGAACTAATCGGATTAAAAAAATAAAATTATTTATTTATTTCTGGTTTTCAAAATTCATTTCCACAAGACTTTGACTTGCAACTTTTTCTACCCATCTTTCCCCTACATCCACCCCAGAATAACAAGCCTACTGCATACCTCTTCCCCCAATCTGTTCTTTCTTTTATCCTCCCCCATCACATCCCTAACTTTCTAGTAGGGCAAGATGGATTTCTATCCCCCAGTGCCTGCATATTTTATTTCCCATTTGCATGTAAAAACATTTTTGAGCATTTGTTTTAAAATTTTTGAGTTCCAGATTTTTCCCCTTCTTCCCTCCTCATCCACCCCCACTGGGAAGATAAGCAATTCAATATAAGTTGTACATGTGTAGTTACCCAAATAATTTCCATAGCAGTTATACTGTGAAAGACTAACTATATTTCCCTCCATTCTATCTCACCCCTGACTTATTCTATTTTCTCATTTGATCCTATCCCTTTTCAGAAAGGTTTGCCACTAACTACCCTTTCCTCCAATCTGCCCTCCCTTCTATCATCCCTCTGCTTATTCCCTACCCCCTCATTTTTCTGTGAGGGAAGATACTTAATTGAGTGTTTATGGTATTCCCCCTTTAAGCCAAATTCAAAGAGGATAAGGTTGGCCCATTCCCTTTCACCTTCTTGCTCTACTCCTCCATCATAGCAATATTATCTTGCCTCTTTTAAATGAGATAACTTACCCTAATCTATTTCTCCCTTTCTCTTTCACCCAATAAATTCCTCTCTCACCTCTTAATTTTGTTTTAAATATCATTCTTTCTCATTCAACTCATTCTGTGCCCTCTGTATACATGAACATAAATATAGCTACACTTTCATATATTTTATATACATATACACCCTCCTATACATGTATAAATATGTATGTGGACATACATACACTCATATATATCCCCTTCCTCAATCTACTCTCTCCTATATCCTCTCCCATCACCCCTCTGACTTTCCAGTAGGGCAAGATGGATCTCCCTACCTTGGTGCTGGAATATCTAGTTTTCCCAGTTGCATGTGAATAATACCAGTTGCATGTAAATAATAATAACTATAACTATATTTATATGTATGTATATATGTTTTTTAACATTTGATTTTATGACTTCAAATTCTAGATTCTTCCTCTTCCTGCCTCATCACCCAATCCCACTGGAAAGACAAGTAATTCAATACAGACCATACATGTGTAGTTATGCAGGACATCTCCACAATAGACATGTTGTGAAAGACCGACTATATTTTTCTCCTTCCTATCCCACCTCCCACTTTCTCTGTTCTCTACTTTGTCCCTATCCCCTTACATAAGTGTGTGCTTCTAACAACACCCACCCAACCTACCTTCCCTTCCATCATCCCTCCTCTCATCCCCTTCCCCCCTACTCTCCTATAGGGCAAGATACCAAATTTAGAGTGTATGTCATTCCTTCCTAAAGCAAAATTAAATGGGAGTAAGGTGCATCCATTCCCTTTTGCCTTCCTGTTCTTCCCCTCCATTGTAATAGTTATCCCTTGACACTTCTGTATTAGATGATTGACTCCATTCTCTCTCTCCCTGTCTCCTCTCATTCTATTCCTCTCCCACCTCTAAATTTCACATTTTAAAATATAAATTAAAATATCATTCTTTCCTATTCAATTGATCCTCTGCTCTCTGTCTACATATACATATATACAGAAACTCCCATATGTGTTCCTATGCATATATATCTTCCTATATAGACATGTGTGTAAGTATGTATGTATGTATGTATGTATGCATGCATGCATGTATGTATGTATGTATGTGAACATCGAATTTTCTTACTCAGTTCTATTTCTTTCATCAGGAATGCTTGAAGGTCATCCACCTCATAGAATGACCATATTTTCACCTGGAACATTATACTCAGTTTTCCTGGGTAGGTGAATCTTGGTTTTAATGCTAGCTCCCTTAATCTCCAAAATATCATATTCTAGGCCTTTTGATCCCTTAATGTCGAAGCTGCTAGATCTTAGGTTATCCTGATTGTGTGTTCAGAGTATTCAAATGGTTTCTTCTTGGCAGCTTGGAATATTTTCTCTTTGATCTGGGAATTCTGGAACCTGGCTATAACATTCCTAGGAATTTCCTTTTTGGGATCTTTTTCAAAAGGTGATTGGTGAATTATTTCAAATTATATTTTGCCCCTTGGTTCTAAAATATCAAGGTAATTTTCCTTGAGAATTTCTTGCAGGGTGATTTGGGGGTTCTTTTTTTGATCGTGGCTTTCCGGTAGACCAATAATTTTCATATTGTCTCTCCTGGATCTATTTTCCAGGTCAGTGCTTTTTTAGTTAGTTATTTCACATTGCCTTCTATTTTTTCATTTGTGTGGATCTGTTTAATAGTATCTTGGTTTCTCATACATATTTGCTTCCATTTAGTCCACTCTAATTCTGAAGGAATTATTCTCTTCAGAGAGCTTTTGAGATTCTTTTTCCTCCTGGCAAATTCAGCTTTTTAAGGCATTCTTCTCTTCATTGGCTTTCTGAGCCTCTTTTGCCATTTGTGTTAGTTTATTTTTCAAGGTGTTATTTTCTTCAGTCAGGTTGTTGACTCTCTCTTTATGATTTTCTTGCATCATTCTCTTTTCTCTTCCCAAATTTTCCTCCACTTCTCTTATTTGGTTTTCAAAATCTTGCTTACTCTCCTCAATGGCTTGTAACCAGTTTACATTTTTCTTGGAAGCTTTTGGTGCAGGAGTTCTGACCTTTTTGACTTCCTCCTATTCATTCCATGCTTTGATCCTTTTTGTCCTCAAGAGGAATCTAAAGTTGGATTGCTGTTCTTGCTTTGCTTCCTTTGCCTCTTCATGTTGCCAGTCAATTATTTGACTTTTGGCTTCTGCAGAACTCGGCTTTCAGAGAGGAGACCTTTGTGCCAAATTGCTGTGGGTTTTGCAGCTGCTGGAACTATTAGGAGGCTGCCATCTCTGCAGCCTCCTCCAGCTTTGGCTCGTTCACTGCAGCACCACTTCCCAAGATCACAATCCTGATCCAGGCAGGTTAAGGCAGGAGCACTTAGATTCTGAATGATTGCTTGGCCCCCTTGCAGTCTGCAGGCCAGGAGCTCCGAAACAACCTCATTTAGGTGACTCTAGGTTGCACTTCTACAGCTTTCTTGCTCTGGGAGTAGATGGCTAGTCTCACGTTTTCCCTCCAAATTTATCTGAATTCCCTTGACCTTTCACTTTGTCATTGGCTCTTATGGATTGATAATTCTCAAAACTGCTACAGCTGCTGGTGATTCACTCTCCTGAGTGCTCCAGCCACTGCTTGTCCTGACTGCCCTGGGGCTATGCCGTGGTTTCAGGCCCAGCAGGTTTCAGTTCAAAGCATGCTGCAATGATCCCTTTTGGTCCACCTGCCTCTCTGCCTTCCATGGGAGCCTTGTTTCTCTGTCATTTTATGAGTTCTGGAGCTCTAAAATTTGTTTAGAGTCATGATTTATGGGTATTTTAGGTGGTTGTGGGGGAACCTGAAGAGTTCTCCTGTTTCTATGCCTCCAGTTTCTTGGTAAATCATTTAATCTCTCAGAGACTCAATATATTTCTTTGTTAGCTGAGAATTTTAGTGTCATGATAGAGTGTGAAAAGAAGAATGGTTGGAATTGGTATACCTTCACTCAAATTCCACCTTTAAACTTCTTTGTAGCAAACCTTACTTATCAGTAAAAAGAGGAGGTTGGCTTAAAAGCATATGATACTAACTTTAGCACTTAAATTATGATTCTTTGACCTCTCAGGTCTTATACATCTATGATTGTGGTTTAGTTAAATTATGGTTTCCTTGCTTTCTCATATCTTCCTTATTATATTTGCCTTTCTCATTGTCTTTGCCAGGAAGTCATAAATCTACCTATAATTAGCAGTTTCTACCACCATGAAGAATTAATTTCATAGTAGTTTCTTATTTCCTAATAATGGTATTGTAAGTATGAACACATTCCATTTGAAATACGGAAGTGTGCTTATATTTTGAAAGTTTTCAATCATTTCTGCAGAGTACCACAATTAAATGAGATTTTGATCTCCTAGTCAAAATCCACAATTTTCATTATATACTTAGAATATATTGATATGTCAAAGTTCTTACAGAAGGATGTCAATAATCCATATTAGCTAATTGTGAGATTTTAAACAATTTTATTAAAGAAGTAAAATGATGAAGGGAGTAGGTAATTTGTAAGTTCAGTAGCAATTGTTGCTGTATTACAGGGCCATCAGATGTATGAGGGAAGACATACTTAAGTTGTTATAACTATTTTTGAAGAATTTAAGACAATATTTTTCTGCTTAGATATGGGAGCAATTAAGTTTGTGATTATTGTAGCATGGCTTTTAGTGGGGGAAAAGGTAATACAAAAGCAACTTGTGCATCGAAAGATAGAATTATTGGTTATTTCCTCATGTATTCAAAGGAAATTCAATTCAGTTCTACTCCTCTCATTTTTCTATGAAGGCGGATCTATTTGAAGAGTCTCTCAAAGGAATTGCTGTACAAAGGAGAATGGAAATGTATATCAATATGTATGGGCAGTAAATATTTTGAATAATTAATATTAATGGAACTTTAGAACTGGAAATGACCTCAAAGATCATCTACTCAAACTATACTCATGTTAAAATTCCAGAAAATGACTACCAAAAGTATCACAGCTACTTAATAGCATTTCACTAGGCCTTCAGACCAACAGCCTAGAAATCTTTTTGGTGATTTATATTGAAAAGTTGTTTTACTTCTGTAGCTTTTTGCATAAAAATAATAATAATAATACCACCCAACTCTTTGATATATGCAGGTATGTATTTCTGTGAATAGACATATACATAAGTACTAGACGTGTTTGTACATGTATGTGCATGCATACATTTATGTACATTTATGTACCTATGTATATGTGTACACATATACATACACATTCATGCACTCATATGTATATACATATGTGTATAAACATATATATGTGGGTATATATGTAAGTATGTATGTGTGTATGTATTTATGTATTGTTCAATTGCTTCTGTCATGTCTTACTCTTTGTGACCACAGTTGGGATTTTATTGGCAAAGATACTGGAGTGAATTGCCATTTTCTTCTCTAACTCATTTTATAAATGAGCAAACTGTGGCGAACATGATTAAGTCACTTGCCCAGGATAAGACAAGAGTGTGAGGCCACATTTGAGCTCAGGGAGAGAGACTTCCTGCATTTAGTTCTGACAGTCTAACCAATGTGACACCTAGATGCCCTTGTACAAATACATAGATGTATTTATCTATTTATGTATATGAAGCTTGCAAACCATAAAGTTCTACATAATGCATTTTTCTTGTTGTTGATATTATTAACGTCATTATTTGCAATACTAATGACATTACTCAAACTTAATATATTTGAGGAATGTTAACTCTTTTAAAAAGAATTATCCTTATTTGTGTTACTAGAGTTTTAATCTATTGAGACTCATCTTAGGGCTACGTTTCACAGATGAGAGGATTTTCTTGATATAAGTGTGATATGACTTTACAAAGATGACTAGGGATTTATGTCAGTAAAAGACATACTTTTATTTGCCTTACTAAATTTTGAACGGAGTATCCCAAAATTTTTAGAGAAGTTGTAAACCTGTTAAAGCTTAAGAAGAAAATGTTATTTCATATTAAACTTAATGTGATCAAATTAATAATTATTAGTGACAACTATTATAATTATATATTCACTATAATTAATTATATGTTCACATATTTATAATACATGAGTATAATTATATCTGACTATATTTATATATGCTATTAATCTTCTTATTAAAGCTTAATAAGTTTAAAATGCCCTAAGGTTTTTGGATCACCCCGCACAGTTTTATTAATACACTTTTACTTTCATGTATATTTATATATTTAACTAGATAGATACGTTGTAGTGGTGGAGTGGCAATTTTAAAATACAGATATGATTTGGAATTAGAAATTCAAAGAAATGTCTAATAATGTAAATAATAACATGATTATTCATTAATATTTTTCCATCATATGAATAAATTTATTTTAATTTTTCATATAAGAACATAATAGTTTAAAACTATATAATGTGTATTTGCGCATATATTGCCCAATAGACATACACATATACAATGAATGCCTGTGTGATTGTATGCACACACGTATACAAACATATATGTACTTCATACCTGCATACATAAAAATATCCACAATTGGTGCAACCGGCATGATAGGTAAATATCTGACCAGGAAGTCAAGTATTCAGATAATGAAACAAAATATTTCTCCCTTCCATCCTGCTAACAGCTCCAGGTAACTTTGTGAGTTTGAAAGATGCCTCAGAGTATTGAGTTAGGTTCCCTCATCAAGTAGATGGGGTAGCAGTATTTGCATGCAGAGAAGAGAGGCATTCTGATGTCATAGCATGCTCACTGAGGGAAAACAGCCTTAGTCCTTCATAAAAGTAATGACACTGACCTCTGAAGAGAGTTATATCAAAAGAGAATGTCCTGGCGTTTTCCTTGAAGGACAGATGCACTTAGAAAAAAACAGAAATGCTTGCTTTTTGCCCTTGGGCATAGGAACTCTCCAGACTGATTTATTGCCCTCAGCAAACCGTGCTCTAAAGAATGTGTGTCCCCTTTTGGTGTTTAGTATATGTTTCTTTAACAATTATTTTTCCTATATATACACAGTAAATATATTTTCTAAAAATTAATTATTTTCTTTAGTATTTTTTGGGGGGTCTCCTTTAGCAAGCCATGGACTCATTTGTCATGATTTTCTTGCAACACTCTCATTTATCTTCCCAATTTTTCCTCTACCTCTCTTACTTGATTTTTAAAATCTTTCTTGTGCTCCTCCATGGCCTGCGTCCACTTCATATTTTTCTTGGAGGCTTTTGATTCAGAAGTTGTGACTTTGTTGTCTTCTTCTGGTTCTATGTTTGATCCTCTTTGTCATCAAAATAAGAAGATTCTGTAGTCTGATTTCTCTTCCTCTGTTTACTTATCTTGCCAGCCAAATACTTGACTTTTGAACTGTTTGCCATGGTAGATCTCTGCTTCCAGAGTGGAGACTGCTTTGTCCCAAATTGCTGGGGTTTTACACAACTTTTGTTAGTGCTTCTTCTAGGCATCTGCCTCAGAACTGTGAGGAGGACTCCTTTCTACAGCTTCAGCAATCTCTGCCACACCAGAGCTCCTCATTCCAGAACTGCCTACCAAGACTACGACCCAGATCCAAGCAGGGCAAAGCAAGAGAATCCTGCCTCAGTGCCAACAGATATTCCTACAGTTTCACTCTAGTCAGTTGGTTGGTCCCTTTACCATCTGTGGTCCTGGAGCTCAGGAAGCAGCTGCTCCTTTACTTTAAGAAGCAAGCTTTACTTAAAGAAGTAAAATGAAGAAGGGAGTAGGTAACTTGTAAGTTCAGTAGCAGGTGTTGCTATATTACAGGGCCATCACATAAGGGAGGAAATAATTAAGTTGTTATAACTATTTTGGAAGTATTTAACACAATAATCTTCTGCATAGGCATGGGTGAAATTATGTTTGTGATTACTGTAGCATAGCTTTGGGAGGGGGGGTGTAAAGGTGATGCAAAAGTAGGAATTGGATGGCCTTCCTCTCACCAAGTTGCAGCAGAGTTTCCCCACTGAACTTTTACTTTCTTTTTGGGTTTCTAGGTAGAGAAGTCTGGAAACTGCCGCAGCTCCCAGTAATTTGATCCCTTGAGGTCTGCTCCAGCCAATCTGTGCTACTGCCCTGGGCTGGCACACTCAGCTCCCAACCTGGTGTGATAGACCCTTCCTGTGGGTGTACGAGTCTCTCATCAGCTGGAGACGTATTTCCTTCTGTCATTTTGTGGGTTGTGTGACTCGAAAATTTGTTTAAAGTCATTTTACAGGTATTTAAGGTAATTGTGGATGAGCTAAGGTAAGTTCATGCTTTTCCTTGGCCATTTTGGTTCTGCCGTCTAAAATTTATTTAATACTATCTCACTGAGAACAGTGGATGGAAGTTTATGAGTTACTAGTAGAAAATCAAACCCCTGAAAGTTACTCTCAGAAGAAAGAAGTAGTTGTTGCCCCCTTAGGCATTAGGAATAGAAGGCAGGGGAGAAGCCTGGGAGGAAATACTACCTAAGTATATATAGTATAAATACACTACAATAGGTCATAGTTTAGGGAGGAAAGTCACTAGCCACTCAGGAATCAATCAGGAAATAAATTAGGAAAAACTTCTTGTAGAATGTAGTGTTTGACTTGAATCTTAAAGAGAATAAAGCATTCCAAAAAGTTGAATGCAAAACATTCTAAGTGATGTAACATTGGCAGAAACAAGAACAATAGTATAACTCTTATGTAAACAGCAAGACCAATTTGGCTAGACTGCAAAGTATGAGAATGGGAATAATATTAAGGGTGCTAGAAAAGGAGTTCAAGGCTATGTTATGAAGATTCTTAAAATTAAAAGACAATTTTTTTTATCCTGAAGATACTAAAGAGCAACTGGGGTTTATTGAGTTGGGGAAATATATGGCAAGGTATATGCTTATGGAAAATTACTTTATCAGTTCTTTGAATGATGTGTTGCAATGAGGAAAGACTTAAGGCAGTGAAATAATTAGACTTCGATTGCAAGAATCCTGGAAAGATGATGAGAGAATGAATTATGGTGAGCTCTTTGCAAGTGATGAATGAGAAGGGAACAGATATAAGGAATTTTGTGGAGATAGAAATAGCAAAACTTGGCAACTGATTAAAGGAAGAAAGGGCACAGGAAACACAAATAATGTTAATTCTGAAAATCTAGAAGATTAGAGGTAGCCCTGCAAAGTAGAGCGTAAAGTGTTGGACTTGGAGTTAGAAAAATCTGAATTCAGATTTTGTCTTTGACACCTACCATAGCTTCATGACTGGGCAATCTATTTAATTTCTGTTTGCCTCAGTTTCTTTCTTTGTAAAATAAGGATAACAATAGCACTTAGGTTGCATGGTTGTTTTAAGTATCAAGACAGATAATGAATATTAAAGAGTCTGCAAACAATGTGCTATTTAATTATTAAAATGCTAGTAGTGCTGTAGACTAAAATGAAGTTTAAAAATATTGGTGAATTTGAAGGGTTGCTGAAGTTGCCATGTCTATAGGCCATTTATTTCTAATACTCAATTGATAGTTGATGATGTGGAGACAGAGAGAGACTATGACTGGAAATGTCAACCTGGAATTCATCTATAAATAGATGGTAATTAAACCTGTTGGAGCTTATGAGCTTACCTAGAGAGTGTAGAAAGAGAAGCACAAAAAGCTTGAGGAGTGGGATATGCCTATATTTAAGGGTCATGATTTGGCTCATACAACAAAGGATACTGAGAAAGTCAGTCATGGAGGGGGAGAATCAGGAGAGTGTAGTGTTACAATATGGAGAAAAGAGAGCATATAGGAAGAAAAGGTGATCAGTAATAGGAAACATTGTAGAGAAATTGACTATAAAGATTGAGAATAAAGGTTGTCAGATGTAGCAATCATTGTTAACTTTAGGACAAGTAGGTTCAGTTCACTGGTGAGGGAGTATGACAGGGGTGACTTATTTGTATAAAAAATTGATAGCAGCTCTTTTTGTGGTGGCTACAAATTGGAAATCAAATGAGATACCCATTAGAGGGAATGGCTGAACAAGTTGTGGCATAGGAATATAATGGAATACTATTGTGCTATAACAAATGATGAGCAGGAGGATTTCAGAGGAAAAAAGTTTTACATGCACAGATACTTAGTGAAGTGAGCAGAACCAAGAGTACCACTGTACATAGTACCAGCCACATTATGTGATGATCAACTATGGTAGACTTAGCTCTTCTCAGTAATACAATGATCCAAGACTATTCCAAAAGACTCACAATGGAAAATGCTATCTATATCCAAAGAAAGATATATGGAGTCAGAATGCAGATTGTGGCATACAATTTTCAATTTTTTACTTTCTCATGGTTTTTACTCTTTGTTGTGATTCTTCTTTTATAACATGACTAATGTGGAAATATGTTTAACATGATTGTACTTATGTAACCTGTATTGGATTGCTTGCTGTCTTGGCAAGAGGAAGGAGGGAGGATCAAAATTCAAAATATTATAAAAATGAATGCTGAAAACTCTCTTTACATATAATTGGAAAAATGAAATATTATTAGATGGAAAAGTAATTTTCTTTCTAAATTATTTCATGTTTTCTTTTTTGAAACTTTTGCTTATTTTTAGTGTACATCATTCATTTTCATGAGATTTTGAGTTATAATTTTCTCCCCATCTTTCTCCTACTTTAATTTCCCTGCTTCACCTACTTTAATTGAGTACTTTTCTTTAGTTTCTCAGAACTATATGTCATTCTTAAAATATGCATTCATAGAGCATCTAGGATATTCAGAGTAATTTGGAAGTATTCCATCTGTGAATGACTGGAAAGGAACACAAAAGTATATGGAAGAGATTACAGAAGAAATAAACAAAATAGTCTTTGCCCTCAAGTAACACCTAATATACTTGACAGGTTACAACACACATATTTTATAGTAATTTTTAAAAATTACATCCTTAGTCATTGCCCAGTTGATAAATGACCAAAGGATATGAACAGGCAGTTTTAAGAGGAAGAAGTTAAAGCTATCTGTACTCACATGAAAAAATGCTCTAAATTACTATTGATTAGAGAGGTGCAAATCAAAACAGCTCTGAAGTACCACATCACAAATATGAGAGTAGCTAATGTGACAAAAAAGAAAAATGATAAACGTTGGAGAGGATGTGGGAATGCTGCAACACTAATTCATTGTTGGTGGAGCTGTGAACTGATCCAACCATTCTGGAGAACAATTTGTAATTATTCCCAAAAGCCTATAAAATGTATATACACATACCCTTTGACCCAGCAATACCGCTTTTAGGGATGAATACCAAAGAGATCATAGAAATGGGAAAAGGACCCACATATTTACTTTAAAAGTAAATATTTATAGCAGCTCTTTTTGTGGTGGTAAAGAACTGGGAACTGAGGGCATACCCAACAATTGTGAAATGACTAAACAAGTGGTGGTATATGAATATAATGCCATACTATTATGGTATAAGGAATAATGAACAGATAGACTTCAGAGAAACATAGAAAGACTTGTATGAACTGATGATGAGTGAGAGGAGGAGAAACAGGGCAGCATTTTATGCAGTAACCTCCACAGTATGTGAGGGCTAATTTTGATAGACTTAGCCCTTCTCAGCAATGCAAGGATCTAAAACAATTCCAAAGGACACAAAATGGAAAAGGCCAACCATATCCAGAGAAAGAACTATGGAGTCAGAATGCAGAATGATGCAGACTATTTACTGTTTTGTTTTATTTATTTTTCTTTCTCAGGGTTTTTCCCATAAGTTATAATTCTTCTATTCAATATGACTAATGTTAAACTGTGTTTAATAAGGGAAAATTGTCTTTGGCTTGTTGAATTGATGTAAAAAATAATCCCAGACTGTTAAAATTTGCAAAGGCCTCAGAGTTAGGACAATATTTGCAAAGTCCTACTATTGTCATTTTAAAAAACCTGTGTTATCCTTTAAACAGTTCCCAGTCCATGGAAAGAGCAAATACTTAACTGGGTAAAGGTCTTTCTGCTAAATAAAACACATCATTTAGTCATTCCACTTTTCTTTGTGCTAAACATTGCATTCTAGTTTAAGGAAAAAATGGTGGTGGGAAACAGCCAAATCATTTAGTATTTCTCTGAACTGCAATCAAAGTCCCTAAAGAATCATTATTCTTCCAGGAAGTGGAAGAAATTGTGAATGGAGATGAGGATGTTATATATTGAACTGAAGAATGATTCTGCTATTGGATCGTTTGATCTGTTGTACTGTAACCCAAGTTTTCTTTTTGTTTTGTTTTTGTTTTTCATGTGCCAAGTTTTTAAATTCTTGGAAAAGCTGATATTAAAAACTAAGACTTTTAAAAATGTTGTTTCTCTAATAAAAATACATTATTGTGGTATTATCATTCATCTATTAATATGCAGTCATTACTTTCATATCTTAAAGTTTCAGCATTTCTTATGTTAATTTCTTTTAAAAAAACCCAGCCACTTGAGTTTTAAGTTCCTTTTTTAATTTTTGTAACTTTGTGGATGAAGTTGAATTTATATTTCAAGTGGAGATGTTTTGTCTTGTTGTTTTTAATTCAGGCAGTGATCTACAGAAACTTTTTAGTTGAATTCATTATGTAGAATCTTTGACCAGGATGACTTTAGCATTTGGTTCCATGATCACTGACATGTGTTGTTTCTCCTCAACAGATACCCCAAACATCTGTTTGACCATTTGTTACTTTGAGACTGGTGTTGAGCTATTGGAAATTCTTCTTGCCAGATGTTGGCTTCATTAATCCTTATTATATATTTATTGTGGTAATACTTTTTTTAAAGTCTATTTATTTGAAGGATATATCCATATCTATGTAACAATAGCTAGATTTTTTTAGGTTTGCAAAATGCATGTTTCATTTGATGTTTACAACTCTGTGAAGAAGATGTTATTATTATTTTCATTTTACAGTTGAGGAAATAAACTAAGGAAGATTATGTGTCTGGCTGAAGGTAGCAGGTCTGAGTCAGATCTGTATTTGGGTTTGCCAGATTAAAATTCCTTTGACTAGGTTGTCTATACCATATCTATCTCTTTATCTATATCAACAATATCTGTCTTTATATTTTTTTACCTAGTTTTGAATCTTTACTGTATATCTGAAATGGCACTTTTTTTAGGTTACCAGTAAGCCCTTAATCTTCAAAACCCATAGCGTTTTCTCAATCTATATATTCCTAAACCCAACAGAAATACTTTAACCAATTGGCAGTGTTTTACTTATGTGAAACTTGTGCTATGACATTCATTATCATTATGCTGATTCTCCTTTTTCATTTGGTTTCCTTCTCCCTTACCCTAGAAATGAATATTGTCCTAAGTTCTGCTGTCAACTATACTTTCTTCACTATCTGCTATTGTACTTTCAAATTGTTACTCATTTTTATTTTTCTGACTTTGACCATTATGCAACTGATACACAAATATATATAATGTATACACACATATATCTGTATGTGTATATGTATATATGTACATATATACATATATATACACACGTGTGTGTATGTATGTATGCATATTTACAGGTCCAAGATATAATTCTAAATCTTCAGTTTTGTACTCAATAACTCCACCTGAAAATTTCCCCAAAATTTTGGGAAAGATTCATAACAAAGAGGAGGCACCATTTAAGTACTCATCAGGATTTATTAATAACTGAAAGAATGATTACATATTTATTTATATTTTATCTATTCCAAATATTTATTATTTCTCAAAAAAATTAACCAAAAATGTAAATGGCAATTGCACCTATTATGTGACTGTCTGCTAAGGTTCAAACATATAGACAAAGAAATAGATAAACACATAAACTGAGGAATTGATATATCTATAGATATATCTATTTAGGTTGTTAATCTTTTTAACTTGATGAAGAAAATGCTCCAGCCCTTTTGTCTTTTAAAGATTGTATTGATGGATTAAAAAAATAAATATTTTTAGTCATTTACTGTGGTATGTATCCATTTTGTGTAGTGACTATATACTTTATATTACACTATATGAGAAAGCATCTATAATGAATAAAGAACTGAACTTAAAGTTAAGAATATCTGTGTTCAAATCTTGCTGCAAGCACTAAGTTATATGACCCAGAGTAAGCCACTAAATCTGAGTGTGTTTTTGTCTGTGTAAAATAAAGGTAATGTTATCACCTGAAAGGCTGTTATGAATATCTACTGAGAGATTTACAAGCCTTCACTGATAGATCAAAATACAGCTTATGTGCGGCATGCTTCTAATAGTTATTTTGTCGGAGTTTTATAATTCTTAATGTTGACAATTTTAAGAATAGTATGTGCAAGTGGAGAAAGCTTGGTGTTATTAAGTAAAAATGCTTATTAAATTGTTCACTAGACCTGGAATTCTATAAATGAATGGGTTCTAAGCAAAAGCATAACAAAAACAAACAAAATATAAAAATAGAACTAATAAGAGTTGACAAATGAAACTATTTTTGGATTTTACTTTTATAGATATCTTTTCATTTACTTATTGTTGACATTCTTTTCCTTTTAAATTTTTAGTTTCAGATTTCCTCCTTCTAGATCCTTCCTCTTATCATTGAAAAGGCAAGCACTATGATATTATTTATACATATGAATGAAGTCACACAAAATATATTTACATATTAGCTATGATGCAAAAAGGGAACCAAAGAAAAAAAACCTTACTTTAATGTAACCTTACTTTAAGTGTTCATCATTTCACTCTATGGTTGTTGTTGTTTAGTCATTTCAGTTGTGTTCAACTCCTTATGACCCCATTTGGAGTGTTATTGGCAGAGACACTGGAATGTCTTGCCATTACCTTCACAAGCTCCCTTTATGGATGAGGAACTGAAGCAAATATGATTAAATGGCTTGCTCAGAGTCACACAGTTAATCAGAGGCCAAACTTGAACTACTTCTTCCTAATTTCAGGCCCACCACTACATGCACTGTACCACTAAGCAGCTGACTCTCCATGTAGGTAGATGTGGGTAATAGTTTTCACCATGTTTACTTTGACATAATTTTCTTTCTTTTTTTTTTTTTGGAGGGCAGTTGGGGTTAAGTGACTTGCCCAAGGTCGCACGGCTAGTTTTTTGTGTTAAGTGTCTGAGGCTGGATTTGAACTCAGGTACTCCTGACTCCAGGGCCGGTGCTCTATTCACTGCGCCACCTAGCCGCCCCTGACATAATTTTCAATAACTGAATTGATCAGAGTATCTAAGACATTAATATCAATCATTTTTATAATATTGCAATTATTGTATACAATGTTCTCCTGGTTTTGCTCACTTCACTTTGCATTAGTTCAGATAAACGTTTCTGCATTTTTTTTCTGGAATCATTTATTATATAGCACTATACCATTCCACCACGATAACATACCATACTTTGTTTAGCGAAAGGGCTTTAAATTTCTGCCTAATGTAAATTCTAAATGTGGAAAGTATGGCACGTAGAAATCTCCAGAAGTGGGGGTTTATACGTGCTGGTATGAGTACATGAGTCATACAGGCAGAGCTCAGAAACATGCAGGAGTGCATGTGGGTGCCTGGAGCTATAGCGTACATGGCAATCACTGCCTGGAGCATTAGCATACGTGGAAATTACTACCTGGAGCTATAGTGTACGTGGCAATCACTGAGAATATCCGATGAGAATCAGGTCATGTTACGTGAAACTTCGGGGCACATCACAATGGCTCGCTGTAACCTGAGCATGCGCTGTAATCACCGTTTGTGAGTACATGGCAGAATTAAAAGGATTTATAAAGCAGTACAAAATAAAGAAAAGAGTCATCAAAGTCATCTTTTTTACTAACATACAATAAATGGCATTATAAAGAAAATTCCCTCTGGGTGATCTTTGAAGCAGTTCTCCAGGCTTTGTCTGGTGCCAGAGATGTCTGAAGGCCAGATAAGGTAAGCAAATATTAAGTGAGTAAGATATTTCCCAAGGAATCCCTAACAGTTTAGCAATTTCCCAAGTGATATGCATTCCCTCTATTTCCAGTTATTTTCCACCACAAAAAAGAGCTGCAACAAATATTTTTGTGCACATAGAACTTTCTCCTTTTTCTATCATCTCTTTGGGCTATAGAACAGTGCATTACCATATATATTTTTTAAACATCCACTCCAGGATTTGATATTTCCCTTTTCTGTCATTTTTGCAAATTTGATAGACACGATATTGTAGTTCAGAGTTGCTTCAATTTTCATTTTTCTCATACATAGTGATTTAGAACTTTCTTTCAAATGAGTATTAATGACTTTGATTACTTCTGAAAACTGTCTACTCATATTCTTTGATGATTTATCAGTTGGGAAATACTTATTTTTATAGAATTTGACTTGGTATCTATGTATTTAAGAAATAAAGACTTTTCAGAGTTTTTTTGTTTTTGTTGTTGTTTTCCCCATTTCCAGTTTGCCTTCTGTATTTGGTTGCATTGGTTTTGTTTGTGGAAAACCCTTTTTTTAATTTAATGTAATCTAATTATTTATTTTACTTCCTGTGATCTATTTTTGGTTGATCTTACTCTGTCATTATTTCTATATCTGCCATGTAAATTTATCAATGTTCCTTTAGTTTAATATCCTTTACGTCTAGATTATGAACCCATTTTCTCCTTATCCAATATTGGTCAATGTCTTATTTCTTTCAAATAACTTTCCAGTTTTCCCAGAAATTTTCTTTTTTTATGTTATAAATTTTATTTGTTTTCTTTACATCGTTCATTTTCATGAGATTTTTTTTGTTACAAATTTTCTCCCCATCTTTTCCCTACCCCGCCCCCACCCCAAAACAGCTTTCCCACTGTGGAACCCCTCTCCTGTTCTGCTTTCTAACTTTCTGGTAAGGGAGGGAGGGTCTCCCTATCCCAGCACCTGTATATCTTGATTCCTAGCTGCAGGTATTGCAGAGCTTTATATTCTAGATTCTATTAATTCCTCCTTTGTGACCCACCCCTGCTGGAAGGACAACCAATTCAATGCAGGCTGTGTAGGTGTGATTATAAAGGATATCTTCATAGTGGACAAACGGTGACAGTGATCATATGTCCCTCCTTCCTATCCCTCCCCCCTTGTTCTGTTCTCTACCCTGTCTCTGTACCTTTATTGAAGTGTGAGCATCCAGCATCCCTCCCCCAGACACTTCCCTCCCCTCCATCATCCCCCCTCTCAATCCCACATTCCACTACTCTCTTGTGTGTCATTATGCCCATTTTAGAGTTTATGCCATTTCTTCCCTAAGCCAAATTCGATGAGAGTAAATGAAAGTAAAGTTGTAACAGTTATCCTTTGCCTCTTGCACATGAGATGATTAGCCCCATTTTGTCTCTCCCTTTCTCCTCTCATTCTAGTC
>CM053600.1:106186661-106207840 GCA_028646575.1 Pseudocheirus occidentalis | reverse complement strand
CATTTCTCTAATCAACAGTGATTTAAAGCATTTTCATGTGAATAAAAATTGCTTTGATTTCATCATCTGAAAACTGCCTCTTCATATTCTTTTACCACTTGTCGACTGGTGAATAGCTTGTATCCTTTAAACATTGACTCAATATCTGTATATTTGTGAAATGAGGCCTTTATCAGAGACATTTGCAAAAGTTGTTTCCCAGATTTTTACTTTCCTTTTAATCTTAGTTGCATTGGTTTTGTTTGTGCACAAACATATCAATTTAGTATAATCAGAATTATGTATTTTGAATTTTGTAAAACTCTATATCTCTTGTTTGGTCATAAATTATTCCCTTCTGTAGAGATCTGATAGGTAAACTATTATTTGCTCTCCTAATTTATACCATCCTTTTTAGTTAAATAATATATTCATTTTAACCTCATCTTGGTATATAGTGTGAGATGCTGATCTATAGCTAGTTTTTTTCTATACTATGTCCCAATTTGACTAGAAGTTTTTGTCAGATAGTAGCCAATTATTGCAGAAGCTTGAAGTCTTTGTTTTTTAAAACTGTAGAGTAATATAGTCTTTTTCTGCTGTGTCCTGTGTACCTAATTTACTCCACTGACTTGTCACTCTGTTTCTTAGCAAGTACCAAGTAGTTTTGATGATTGCCAGTTTTAGATATATGGTTTTTGATCAGGTATGGCCAAGCCACTTTCCCTTACATTTTGTTTTTAATTAATTCACCTGATATTCTTGACCTTTTGTTCTTCAGGTAAATGTTATTATTATTTCTTCTAGTTCTATAAAATAAATTTTGGTAGTGTGATTGATATGGCATTGAATGATAAATTGTTAATTTAGGCAGAATTGACATTTTTATTTATTAGCTCAGGCTATCTGTGAGCAATTAATAGTTTTTCAGTTAGTTCTGAGTTTATCTGTGCGGAAAAAAAATGTTTTGTAATCACATTCATATTTCCTGGGATTGTCTTTGGAAACAGACTCCCAAGTAATTTTATATTATCTCCAGTTATTTTAAATGAGATTTCTCTTTTTATGTCTTGCTGCTGGTCTTAGTTGATAATATATAGAAATGCTCATAATTTATAATTTATGTTGGTTTATTTTATATCCTGCAATTTCACAAAAGTTGTTCATTATTTCAACTAGTTATTTTTTCAGTTAATGGCTTGTTCAATTTCTTTTATCCAAATTGGAGTACTTAATTATTCTATTTCCTGATGTTAATCTGGATATTTTATCTTCTTATGAGTAGTTATTCATTTCACATAGATTTTCATAATTTTTGGTATAAATTGGGCAAAATAGCTCAAAATTATTTCTTTACTGTTTCATTGATGGTGAATTCACTCCTTTTCTTTTTGATACTACTAATTTGCTTTTCTTTCTTTTAAAGAAAAATGAAATTAAGCAAAGGTCTATCTATAAAAACCATTTATTAGTTCAATAGTTTTCTTTCACTTTTATTAGTCTCTCCTTTGATTTTTAGTTGTTTTGCTACTTTGCTTTGTTTTGTTTTTTGGAGGGTGGAAGGCAAAGCCATTGGAGTTAAGTGACTTGCCCAAGGTGACACAGCTAGCAGATATTTAGTGTCTGAGGCTGCATTTGAACTCAGGTTCTCCTGACTCCAGGGTCAGTGCTCTATTCACTGTGACACTTAGTTGTCCAATTTTCAGTATTTCTAATCTGATTTTTAACAGGAAGTTTTTAATTTGTCCTTTTTCTTGCTTTTTTTTGTTGTATGCCCAATTCATTGATATGTTCTTTATTTTATTTATGTAAGCATTTAGCAAAATAAAATTTCCCCTATTTCTACTTTCACTGCATCCCATAGATTTTGGTATGTTGTCATACTTATATTGCCGTTGTATTTGTTGAAATTTTTGATAGTTTCTTACTGATTTCTTTGTTTCATCCACTTCTTTAATATTAGTTTATTTCATTTTCAATTAATTTTGAATCTATTTTTTGTGGTCCCTTATTAAGTCTTATTTTTAATTGCAGCTTGATCTGCAAGCATACATTTAATATTTCTGCCTTTCTGCATTTGATTGTGAGCTTTTTTATGCCCTATTAAATGGTAAGTTTTTGTGTAGATTCCATCTACCACTGAGAAAAAATTATATATATATATGTATATGTATATATACACATATATATGTATATGTGTGTGTGTATATATATATATATATATATATATATATATATATATTCCTTTCTATCCCCATTCAGTTTTCTCCAAAGATGTGTCATATATAATATTTGTAAAGTTCTATTCACCTTCTTAACTTCTTTCTTTTTTATTTTATGGTTAGCTTATTTCTGAGAGGGGAAGGTTGAGGTCCCTCATTAGTAAAGTTTTCTGTGTCCTCCTATTACTCATTTAACTTCTTTAGAAATTTGCGTGACATACCATTTGGTGCATATAAGTTTAATATATGAAACTACTTCATTGACTATGATACCATTTAGCAAGATATAGTTTCCTTCCTTGTCTCTTTTAATTAGATCTATTATTGCTTTTGCTTTGTCTGAGATTGTGATTGCTACCTTTGCTTTTTTTGACTTTTATTGAAGCATAATATATTCTACTCAAATCTCTAATCTTTACTTTGTGTGTTTCTCTCTGCTTCACATGATTTTCTTGTAAACAATATATTGTAGGACTCCTATATTTAATCCATTCTGCCATTCACTTCCATTATATGGGAAAGTTCATCCCATTCACATATACAACTATGAGTACTAATTCTGTTTTCCTCTATCTTATTTTCCCCATATTTCTACTTTTTTTCTTCTTTTCCCTTTTCTCTTTGTCTCTCTTCACCGTTGTTTAACGTCTTACCACCACCTCCCTCAATTTGCCCTCTCATCTATCAACCTATCTTTCCCACTTCTCTTCCTACTTTTCTGTATGGCAATATAGATTTCTATACCCAAATGAGTGTCTATATTATTCCTTCTTTTAACTAAATGTGATGAAAGTTAAGTTTAGACAAATTTCACCCTGCTCACTTCTTCCTTTTTTAATAAGAGATTTTTTTCCTCCCTCTTCTTGTGGTATAATTTGCTCCATTCTATCCCCTGCCCCCACCCTTCCCTCTTCCACCAGTACAATCTTTTTTTTAACCTATTAATTCCTTCTTATATCATCACTTCAAAGTCAGCCCACACCTTCTGCCTATACATAAACTCCTTTTAACTGCACTAATAGAGATCAAGTTCTTAAGAGTTACAAGTATAATTTTCTGTGTGGTGATGTAAGCAGTTTTCCTTATTGAGTAACATTTCTTCTCTCCTGTTTAACTTTTTATGCTTCTTTTTAGTCTTGTTTTTGAAAGTTGACCTTTATGTTCGGTTCTCCTCTTTCATCTGGAAAGTTTGAAAGTTCTCTGTATCATTGAGTGTCCAAAATGATTGTGTTAAATTCTGTTAAGTAGTTGATTCTTGGTTGTAAATCCAAGCTCCTTTGCCTTCCAGAATAGCATATTCCAAGTCCTCCAATCCTTTAATATAGAAGCTGCTAAATTATGGGTAATCCTGACGATGGCTCCTTGATATGTAAATTTCTTCTTTCTGGCTGCTTGCCATATTTTCTCCTTTACCTCAGAGTTCTGGAATTTTTTTTTTGAGTTTTCATTTTGGGGTCTCCTCAAGAAGGTGATAAGTAGACTCTTTCATTTTCTATTTCCATAATATCAGAGTAGTTTTCTTTTTTAATAATTTCTTGAGAAATGATGTCTAGGCTCCTTTTTTTATCATATCTTTCAGACAGTCCAATAATTCTTAAATTACCACTCCTCAATTTATTTTCCAGGTTAGTTGTTTTTCCAAAGAGGAATTTTCCACTTCCTTCTACTTTTTCTTTCTCTTACTTTTTTGATAGATTCTTGATATTTCAAAGAGTCATTAGCTTCCAATTGCCAATTCTAATTTTTAAGGAATTAATTTCTTCAGTTAGTTTTTATACCTTCTCTTCCATTTGGACAATTTTACTTTTGCTCTATGCAGGTTTATATGAAGGCAATTTTACACTGTTGTCCTGTTCTGAATTTGCTTTATGACTTTCCTTTTCACCCTAGCAACTTTCTGTAGTCAGGACTCTTGTTTTCCCCCCCTCAGTTTCCAGCCTATTACAGCCCACTTTTAAAACTGAGCTCTTGTTTCTAGGGCACAGGGTGCACTGCGCCAAGCTTCCTGCATTAGATGGCAAGAGTCTGGGTATTGTCTTTCTGCCCTGGGACCTCAGACACTTGTGGCTTGTCCACTCCACTAGGGTGGCCTGTTGGGTGGCTCACAGTTTACTTGCCGCACTGTGACAAGAGGTCTTACAGCTTACCTGCTGTGCTGCTGAGCGGCTTTGATTGCTTATTTGGGATATGACTAAGAATATCCTGTTGGCTTGCCTGGACACCACCTGCTGGGCTGTTAGAGGCATGATTTGAAGTTTTTAGACAGGTAACTGGGGAGAACTCACACAAATTTCTAGATTTTCTCTGCTATCTTGACTCTGGCCTCCAACATGTTTTCTCTAAAATTATCATGCTGACTTTTCAATGCTTCCACATTATTTGAAAATTCCTCCCACCAAATACCAGAGTTGTCATTGAACTACTGCTATACTTACTTTTGCTTGCAGGTATGAGCAAACCTTAGAATTTGATTAGGGTGAATAGTTCACCAGTTTTTAAAATATTCCAGAGTAGAGGATTCTCTAGTCTCCCTCATTAATGGCAGCATAGTGTAGTGGAAAGTTCATGCAGTGTGAATAATGATCATCAAGTGAATTGAGCATTGAACTAGGATTTATAAGAACTGGGCTGTAACTTACTCATTTTGAGTCAAAGGATCTGAATCTAATTGTTGGCTTTGCAATTACACACTTATGGATGCTTGAGCAAGTCACTTTTCTGACTTCAGTTTCTTTATTGGTAAATAAAGAAAGTGGCCTAGATAACTGTAGTATTAGTTGAAGTCTGTATGAATCTCACTATGATTCTATATCCTAATTTTAAAGGCATGTTCCACTTATATTTTTTCTGTGAATTTCAATAATCACATAGTTAGAGTTTGTAGAGTTGTTAGTAGTCTAACACCCCCTTCCCCTGCCCCTGATCCCACAAATGTGCAACTTGAGGTCAGATAAAAGTAAAATAATTTCCTTAGAGTCACATAGATAGTAAGGGGCAAAGCTAGCTTTTCATCCCTGGTTCCGTTTGATTCTAAATCACATCTTCAACTTTACTGTGCTTCCTCTAAGTTATTGTTTGCTCATTTATGAAATGAGGGAGCAGAATGTACAATATGTAAGTTCTATTATCTTTCACAAAAAATGTATTACTTCTCATGAATTATATTTTTGGATTGAAAATATTTAATTCAGGTGCTATATTAGGTAAATATCTCTAGATTAGGATGATTTTTATGGCATATCTCATTTATATGGCATCATTGTAATGTTTCATAAAAGTGTACTTTCTGTGTAGCTAAAGATCATTGCTAAAATAACACTTTTAAAATTAGTATCTCTATCTGTATACACACATGCATATATGTGTGTATATGAATCTGTTTTCTTAATTATTTAATATTTCAATTAGGAATAGTAATTATTAGCTTGGATTGGAATAAAGTTATATCCTCTTGGGCTACTATGGAATATAAGTCAGTGAAGCAGCATGTATCAAGCACCTAAAGTTTGCCCTTCTGCAAAGCATCTCGAGATGGTTATTATTTTATTTTCTAGGTTTGTGTTTTTAAGAAGAAAAAATGGCACTTCCTTCTTGCTATCAGCTATTACATTTTTAATTGATCATAGTACCCTCTCCCACACTGTTGACTTATTTTATCCATAGTTATCTGAATAAGTACCTAGGTTTGTATCCAGCCCTTTCTACTGAGCATAGGGAAGACTCTTTGTGACAGATAATTACTGCTCAGTCGTTTTTACCTCCAGGTTACTACTCAGTTAAATTCTACAGCACTTATTTAGGACCTATTCTACTCCAGCATTTGTGCTAAGTAGTGTGTAAAAACACAGAGTAAAAGTGTTTGTTGAAGATGGAGGATTAAGGGTTGCCACCTAACCTAACTCTTCCAATATTCCCCTCCAAACAACTTTAAAATAATGCATCAAATCAAATTTTGAAGCAGCAAAATTTTTGAAAAGACCAAAATAAGATATTTTCCAGTATAGGAAATGTTAAGAAGTCAGCAGAAATCTATACCAACAGAGTAAGGGCCTGTCCAGAGTTCATAAGTAGAAGTAGTTCATAACAGTAGTTGCAACAGCAGCTGCTTATGAGCTCTCAGGCCAAAGATGGTATGGGGCAGGGGAGGGGAGATCAGACAACTTCTCAGAGATTACATGGGACTGTTTGCTGGCAGTGCATCTCTATTTCCCATATACTGTTCTGGGATGCAGTTTTGGGGTTGAGAGGAATGTCCTGGTCATAGTTCCACATAAAATAAGATTTCCAGTGCTTTTGACTAAATTTCAGACCCACAGGACTAGCTTTAAAAAAGCAGCAAGGAAAAAAAACTGAAATTTTGGACAGTATCATGTAATGGCAAGTGCAGAAGTAGTTCACACCTTTTCAGCTATTGAATTAAGACCTTGTATAATTTAGAGTTTCTTTTGAGCCTTGTATCCAGTCTAAGTAACAGAATGTGTAGCCCCACAAATTGTGAACCCTAGAACTCATGAACTCCTGCAACAGGAAGGAGAGAATCTAATGACCACATATATGGATAGGCCCAGGCTAAAGACAGCAGAACTGTAAAGAAGACTCTTGTAGTGTCAGAGTCAAGAAGGAGAAAACTTGTATTCTGAAACTCTCTGTGTGTGCTCTGTGTTGATGTTTATTTGTGATGCTTTGTACAGAAGCTCTGGGACCTTACTGGAAGCCCTGAAAGAGGATTTTCTGGTTGTATGATTACAAAAGTCCTGGAGGAGTGTTTTGGAGGTGTTGGGAGTTTACAGATGATTTGTATTGAACTCTTGGACCTTGTTTGTGGGTCTGTGTTAATTTCTATGTTGATGATTTGTGTTGGATTCTCAGACCTTGTTGGAGGGTCTGAGTGGGTTTCACAGGCAGATAGTGAGTTGATGATGATGCCAGCAATATGTATGAATATTATTGTGGTTCTCATCAGTAAATGTAACCTACACAAAAAAATTGACCATGAGTTGGGACATAACCTCATAGTCAAATGAAGAAAAGCAGTAGTAGTAAATATATCCTTTTCAGATTAAATGACAACAAAAATGACATCCAACAGTGGACAATGAAAACATAGATGAAAAATTAATTGGAAACTAAATAATCTAATCCTAAAAGTAAGTGGGTCAAAGAACAAATGACAGAAATTATTGATAATTTCAATAAAGAAAATATCAAGACAACATAGCAAAATTTATGGGATACAGCTGCAGTAAGACTTAGGGGAAACTTTATATCTCTAATTCCTTGCATCAGTACAACAAAGAAGGAGTATTCCCTTGAATTGGGCATGCAACTAAAAAGTCTGGAAAAGAACAAATTAAAAATTCCAAATTAAAGACCAAATTGGAAATCCTAAAAAACAAAGGAGAGATCAATTAAATTGAAAGTAAAAAAACCCCATGTAATTAGAAATGGTTTTATGAAAAAAAAACAATAAAATTGATAACTTTTGGTTAATTTGATTAAAAAAGAAAAGAAGAAAACCAAATTACTAATGTCAAAATGAAAGGGGTGAATACATCACCAATGAAGAGGAAATTAGAACAACTATTACAAGGAATTTTCACCAATGGTATGCCAATAAATTTGTCAATCTAAATGAATAGATAGACATCTACAAAAATGTACTGCCCAGATTAAGAAAAGAAATGAAATATTTAAATAACCCAGTCTTAGGAAAAGAAACTGAACCCATCATGAATGAACTTCCTAAGAAAAAATCCCCAAGAACAGATGGATTCACAAGTGAATTCTATGAGTCATCTAAAGAACAATCCCAAGACTCTAAATTATTTGGGAAGATGGGAGGAGAAGGAATCTTACCAAATTCCTTTTATGACAAATATGGTGTGGATACTTGAACAAGTAGAGCCAAAAGAGAAAGGAAATTATTGACCAATTTGAATAATTAATAATAGTGGAAAAATTAAATTAAGTATTAGCAAAAAGATTATGGCAGTATATCATAAGCATAATACCCTATGACCCGGTGAAATTTATGTCAGGAATACATGGCTGGTTCAATATTGGGAACATTAACAATATATTTAACCATATCCATAACTAAATCAATAGAAATCATATGATATCTCATATTGATGCAGAAAAAGCCTTTGACAAAATAAAACACACATTCTTTTAAACAAAATACTAGAGAGCATAGGAATAAATGGTGCTTACATTAAAATGTTAAGTAATATTTGCTTACAACCATTACCAAACATTATCTGTAATGAGGATAATCTAGAAACCTTCCTAATATGATCAGGGGTAAATCAAGGACCCTCATTATCACCTCTGTTATTTGGTGTTGTACTAGAAATAATACCAATAGTAATAAAAGAAGAAAAAGGAACTAGAGGAATTAGAATAGTCCATAAGAAAATAAAATTGTCACTCTTTGCAGATATGGTTAAACTTAGGGAATACTAGACAACCAACTAAAAAAACTACATGAAATAATTAACAACTTTCACAAAGATGTAGGATGCAAAATAAAACCATATCAACTATCAGCATAACTTTATATCAGTGTAAAAACCAAGCAGCGAGAGACAGAAAAAAATTCCACTTAAAGTAATTATAGACAATATAAAATATTCGGGAGGGTACCTTCCAAGACAAACCCAGGAACTACATGAAAACAATTACTACACTTTTCACCCAAAATGAAAACTGAACAAAAAAATTTTTGCTCATGGGTAGATTGAATCAATAAAATATAAAATTAACAATCAAGACATTACTTTGTGGAACTAGAAAAAATGATAGCAACATTCATCTTGAAAGTCAAAGTTCAAGAAAATGAAGAGAATCAATGAAAAAAAATGTGATGGAAACTTATCTAGCTATACCAGATCTCAAACTGTATTATAAAGCTGTAAATATCAAAACAATCTGGCATTAGCTAACAAATAGAGTTCTGGATCATTGTATTATGGAAAAATGACCAAAGTAATCTAGTGTATGACAAACCCAAAGATCCAGGTTTTTGGAAAAAACACTCATTATCCGATCAAAAACTCCAGAGGAAACTGGAAAATAGTATGACAGAAGCAAGGTATAGACCAGTATGTCATATTGTATATATCAAGGTAAGGTTGTTGAAAATGGGTATATGATTTACACATAAATGGTTGTACCATTTGGTTGCAAATTAGGAGAACTTCAAATAGATTATGTCAGCTCTATAGATAAGGGAAGAATTGATGACCAAACAAGAGATAGAGAACATTAAGAAATGCAAAATAGATTATTTTGATTTAAAAAAATTAAAAGTTTCTGCTCAAGCATAACTAATACAGCCAAAATTCAAAGTAAAGCAGAAACTGGCAAACAGTTTTGCAAAAAGCATCTCTGATAAAGACCTCATTTCTTAAAAACAATATTTAATTTTAGTTTGCAGCATTCAGTTCTACAATCCCTTGAGTTTCAGATTTTTTCCCTCCCTCTTTCCCACTACCCCATGGCAGCATGCAGTCAAATATAGAATCTATAAATATCTTCACATTAAACATTAGTTCAAGTTCTAAATAAGAGTTGTAACCAATTGAGTGAACAACGAAAAAAAGAAACAAGACAAAGCAAAACAAAAAAAGAGAGCAAGTAATTTGCTTCAATCTGCACACAGACTCTATATTTCTTTCTATGGATGTGGATATCCATTTCTGTCATGAATTATTGAGTTGTCTTACAGCTTTGTGTTGTTGAGAGGAGCCCAGTCTATCAAAGTTAGTTGTAACAGATACAATGTGTCTGTAATTGTATACAAATTCTCCTGGTTCTGCTCTCTTCACTCAACATCAGTTTATTTAAGGCTCTCCACGTTATCATGAAGTCTGTCTGCTCCTTATTTCTTATAACACAATAGTATTCCATCGCACCCATTTAACACTTGATTTACAATTCTGTGCCACCACAAAAAGAGCTGCCATAATTATTTCTGTACATATGGGTGCTTTCCCCATTTTTATGATCTCTTTGTGATACACCTCTAGAAGTGGTATTGCTGGGTTAAAACATATGCACTTACATATAACCTTTGGGCACAGTTCCAGATTGCTCTCCAGGATGGTCAAAACACAACTCTACCAACAATGCATTAGTGTTTCAATTTTTCCATATCCTCTTCAGCATTTATCATTTTCCTGTTTTGTCATCTTAGTGAATCTGACCAGTGAAATATGTATCTGAGAATTGTTTTGATTTACATTTCTCTAATCAATGGTGACTTAGAACATTTTTTCATATGCTTATAGATATCTTCAATTTCTACCTCTGAAAACTACCTGTTCATATCCTTTGGCCATTTATCAATTGGGGAATGACTTCTATAGATTTGACTTAATTCTCTGTATATTTTAGAAATGAGACCTTCATCAGAGAAACTAGTTGTAAAAATTCTTTCGCAATTTTCCACTTCCCTCCTAAACTTGTTTACAATGGCTTTATTTGTACAAAAACTTTTCAATGTAATATAATCAAAATTATCCATTTGGCATTTCATAAAGTTCTTTAACTATTGTTTATTAGTCATATCTTCCCTTCTTAATAAATCTGACAGGTAAACTATTCCTTGCTCTAATGGACTGCTTACAGTATCAAACTTTATATCTAGATTGTGCACCCATTTAGACTTTATTTTGGTATATGGTGTAAGATTTTAGTCTATGCCTAGTTTCTGCCATTAGACCTCATTTCTTTAAAAAAATAGAGATCTGTGTCAAATTATTAAGAAATACAAGTCATTCCCTACTTGAAAAATTTCAAAAGATATGGACAAGCTGTTTTCAGACAAAGAAGTAAAACCTATCTATAATCATTTTTAAAAGGGTATTAGCAATTGATTTTTAGAGAAATGCAAATTAAAACAACCTTACATCCACCTAATATGACAAAAATGGAAGCTGATGAATGTTAGAGGGCATGTGAGAAAACACTGTTGGTGGAGCTGTCAATTGATCTAACTATTCTGGAGAGTTTCACCCCTGAATTCAAATGACCAAAGAGTCAAAGAGGTTTTGCAACCAGTGTTAACTCTAAAAATATACTAAGAGCTCACAAAGGCTATCACAATCACAGTTAACTCTGAAAAAATTTGAAATATATATATTAAAATAAAATAAAGCCCAAGAGACAATAGTTGTCATAAGCAAAAGGCTTTACTCCATGGGAGGAGGAAACTACACACATCTGGTGTGGTCCTCTGTAGTGGAAGCCCTGCAATAGTGTGGGTTATTCTCTCTTAATCTCTCTCTCTCTCCCTCTCCCTTTCCCTCTCCCTCTCTCTCTCTATTTCTCTCTCTCTCTGTCTCTGTCTCTGACTCTGTCTCTGTCTCTCTGTCTCTGTCTGTCTGTCTATCTGTCTCTATATATACACATACACGCAGATATATACATATATACATAAATATATATGTGTATGTGTGTATATGGCTCCACAGTGAGCTGTAGCCCTGACAATAACATGTAACAACAACAATGACACATGTTTGATTCATAGTAGTACTTCATGACTGAAACATGGGTACTGCCAATACTTGTCAGAACTCAGGGACCACCTGCTGCTGGTTTGAAAAAATTCTGGGATTTTGCTATGACTGAGATCATCCTGGGGATTAGCACAAAGGATTGTTGTTATATCAAGTTCAGGGCACAACTTGGTTGCTGGGCCTTAGCTTTGGAAAACAGGGTGTCTCCTAATGGTAAAACGAGTGGTGAAAAGAGAAAAGTAGTTTGGGCATGGGGATCCTGATAAGAGCAATTTGGAACTGTGCCAAAAGGGCTCTAAAACTGTCCACATTCTTTGATGTAACAATACTACTGTTAAGTTTATATCCTAGAGACATCAATAAAAGGGAGAAAAACGTTTTTATAAAGAATATTCTTAGCAGCTCTTTTTGTGGTGGCTAAGAATTGGAAGTCAAAGGGATGTTCATCAGTTTGCAAATGGCTAAACAACCTGTGGCTTATGACTGTGATGAAATATTATTTTGCTTTAACAATTGACAAGCAGGTATATTTCAGATAAGCCTGGAAGACTTACATGAGCTGTCACAAAGTAAAATAAACAGAACTAGGAGAATGTTGTACACAGCAAAAGCAATATTATACAGTGAATAACTGTGACTAACAAGTATTCTTAGACAATCCCCAAGGATTAATTATGAAGCATACTATCTAGATACAGAGAAAGCATTTACATTACTTGAGTACAGACTGAAGAAAGCTAGTTTTCACTTTTCTTTCTCTTTTATTTGAGTCGTCTTATACAAAATAACCAACATGGAAATGTTTTGCATAATTGAATATGTGTAATATGTATCTGACTGCTTTACCATATGAGGGAGGAGGGAAGGAAGAGAAAGAGGGAGGGATAGAATTTGGAACTCAACACTTTAAAAATGTTAAAATGTTGTTTTAATATTTAATTGTGAAAATAAAATGTGTTAAATAAAATAACAAAAAAATTGACCAAATGGAAAAGGAAATACAAAAAGGAAAAACAACATTGAAGACAAGTCCTCCTTAAAAAAAGAATTATCCACTTGGGATAAAATGTACACAATTTCTCTGAAGAAAATAACTTCTTAATAAGTATATTTGATCATATAGAAGCTCATCACTCTATGAAACATCAAGAAACAAAACAAAGTCAAAATCGTGAAAAAATAAAGGAAAATGTAAAATGCCTCATTGGAAAAGCAACTGATGTGGAAAATAAATACAGGAGAGATAATTTAAGAATTATTGGAGCACCTGAAAGTCATGGTCAACAAAGAGTCTGGACTTAATATTTCAGTTAATTATTGAGAAACCACCCTGATATCTTAGATCTAGGAGGTGAAATAGAATTTTAAGGTATCTACCAAAGACCTCCTGAAAGGGATTCCAAGATCAAAATCCCCACAAATATAGATGAAGTACTGAGTTCAAAGGTCAAAGAGAACATTTTTTATGCAGCCAGAAAAAAACCAGTTTTAAAAATATCATAAAGACATAATCAATATCACATAAGATTTAGTAACTTCCACATCAAAGAAATAGTGGTTTTGAAATATGAAATTCTAGAAGGCAGAGAAGCTAGGAATACAATAAAAAATAATTTACCCAGCAAAACTTAGTGTAATGGTTCAGGAGAAACAAAAGCATTTCTAAGTATTCGTGATGATTCAAAAATATGATATTGAAACACAAGACTCAGGAGAAACAGAACAAGGCAAACATGAAGGAGTATTCATAACGGACTCAATAAAGTCAAACTTTTTGCATTCCTATGTGGGAAGATGATACATATAGCTCCTAGAAACTTTATCTTCACTGTGTCAATTAAAAATTTTACATAGATGGGCATGGGTGTGAGTTGATTATATTGAAATCACGTCAAAAATAAATAAAGAGATAAAGAAGAGGTCTATGCTGGTAAAATGGGGAAAAGAGAGGTAAAATGTGTCATTTTGCTCAGATGACAGAGCTGCTTAAAGAAGAGCTTTTACACTGGAGGAGAACAATAGGTGTGGGTATGGGGGCAGTATTTAAACCTCCCTGTCTTCTGAATTGGTTAAAAGAAGAAATAATATATGCATAAATACATACATGAGCGCACACATGCTCAGTTTTGTTTAGAAAGGTAATTTGCCTAATAAGGAAAAAGGAGGGGAAGAGGATAAGAGAAAGGGGTCAAAATAAAAAGGAGATTTGATTAAATGAGACAGTTGTTAGAAGCAAAATAAAATTTTAAGGATGGATAGTATAGAGACAGAGAGAGACATTGAGAGCTACAGAAACAGAGACAGAGAGAAAAAATGAGAGACAGGGAAATTCATAACTGTGATGCAAATTTGTAGTGCCAATGCAATATTCACAGCACTGAGAGAGACTATGCATATGCTAGCATAATTCTCAATCACAAAATAAATCACACTCTCCATATAGAAAACAGAAGCAAAAAATTTATTCAGATACTAAAAAGGCAAATCCCAATACCAGTAAACTGAGTCCATCAAAGCAATAAAGAAGCTATTAAACCGTAATGTAGAAGAGAGTCACACCATCCTTTAGCCTTCCCACAAACAAACACTCGCAAGCCTAGTTGTCACAGCAGGGGGCAAAGAAACACAAGGCTATATGTCTACTTGTGTGAGTCCTCTCTTCCCTCCAATTATAACTACTGTGACTCCTAAATTCCTGTGGGTTCTGATCTACCCTTCAGCAAACTCTTCCCACTACTGGCTCCATGTGATTACATTCAATCAATTGGGGGGCAGAAAAGATCTTCAAATTCCATTATACCCATTAAGGCACAGGGAAGATTTTCAAGTAACCATTACCATTACATTTAACCTCACAAACTTTCATGTCCCTTACATATAAAAAATATGGTAATAATATATTTCATTACATAAGTTAATGGGAGTTTAGTGGTGACAGGTGTCAACAGAATTTACAACAATATAATATGTATAACAGAAAATAAGCCCATAAAGCAATATCTTAGGGTGGGGGTTTGGGCACAAGCACCCTATCATTTCCCCTTTGAAAAAATGGTACTGGAAATCTTGGGATAAAGGGTGAAGTTATCTTCTTTCCTATGTATTTGCTGCTGAAATTAGATGTAGAGCTGACCTTGCTTCAACAGGTCTCCTTCAAAATGTCACTTATTTAGCTGGCATCCAAAGCTTGATAAACACAAGAGGTCCCATTCTAAAGGTCAATTCTTTAACTGGCATCTGGAGCTTGGTCAATGCCAGGTCCACGTGTGATACATCACTATCATGGATGGAAGTTACATTTGGCTTAAACAATCAAGCATCAACATGTTGGTGGAGGGCACTAAGCCTGCAGAAAACAAATCTCACAAACAAGAGTAAGTAATGAAAGTAACATCTGTATATCTATTTTATGATTTAGTGCAGGAGTAAATAAACTATGTCCAGGGAGCTTAATTTACTGAGAGGATCTGCAAATTATGGCCAGAGTGGAATGCTATTGTCACTACATAGGGTCAAGAACATAAATATGTGTGTTCTTGTCTGTTTGTTTTACATTAGAAAATAAAATTTTATTATATTGGAAAAACAAATACCTTTCTTAGCCTGCAAGTCATACAAAAGCAGTAATGGGACAGATTTGATCTTCAGGAGTCTTTCCTGATCCATGTTAGTAAATAGGGTACTGAAACCTAAGACAGGAAAATAATTGTTAAAAACCTTCCTAGCCCTATATGTATGACATTGGATCAATGACAAACTCTGTGGTGGCTAGACACAATGGCCTTCCCATCTCTCTATAAATAATCGTTTGATCTATCTCTCCTATTATCTATATATTATTTAAATTTTTTATTGTCTCTAGTTATTGATTTATCTAATATTTTATATGCTTCTGGCAAGAGAGTCATTGAACAAAAGCATTGTAATATAGTACAAAAAGTACTAGATTTAGTGACAGATGAACTGGATATGTCTCAGTTCTTCCAATTATATAATATATGTTGTTGTTGTTGAGTTATTTAAGCCATGCCCAATCCTTCATGATCTCATTTTGGGTTTTTCAGCAAAGATACTGAGTGCTTTGCCATTTCCTACTTCTGATTATTTTAAAGATGAGGAATTGAGGCAAACATTCTTAAGTTATTTGCCCAGGGTAACATAGCTAGCAAATGTCTGACGTCATATTTGAACTCAGCAAGATCAGTTTTTGTGACTTCAGGCTCAGAACTCTAGTGGACCAGCTAGATACCTATACTGTTTATGGTTCCTTGGGCTTATACTCTATGGAGCCAAATTTCTTCATCTCTAAAATGAGAGTATTATGGGGATGGAGTCACGATGTCGGAGTAAAATCAGGAACTTGCTTGAGCTCCCATTCCATCCACCTCCAATACCTGTAAAATATTACTCTAAACAAATTTTAGATCTACAGAACCAACAGTCAGAGAGAAGCAAATCTCCCACTGAATGCAGCCTGGCACGCCAACAGGAAGGGTCCATTGTACCAAGCTGAGAGCTGAGTGCAGTCCTGTGTGAGGTGTGTGGGGCTCTTACCTTGGGCAGCCCTAACTAGGGTCCCCAACCTGCCAGAGGAGACTTCAAGTGAGTGTATCACTCACAGCTATGGCAGTTTCCAGACTTCCAAACCCATAAACACCAAAGAGCAAGTAAAAAGTCAGTGGTGAGCCCTATTGATACAGGGTGAGAGAAGAGTGTGGTCTGGCCCCTTCCACCAAGGCTACAGAGGTAACTGCAGCTGAAAGTGCTGCCAGTGCTGCTGCTTCTAGGTCCTGGCCTGCAGATCATAGGGGGACCAAGTGACTGTCCAGAGGGCATTTAAGGAATTTCTCTGCTGGCACTGAGGCAGGATTATCCTGCTTTGCCTTGCTTCTATCTGGGTTGCAGTCTTGGGTGATGGTACTGTGGTGAGGAGGGCTGGCTGGTAAGGCATAGTTTGTTGAGGCTGTGATGGGAAAGTCTTCCTGAATTCTGAGGCAGGTGCTTGGAAAAGTTCTGATGTCAAGCTGTGCAAAACCCCAGCTATTTGGGACACAGCATTCTCCACCCTGGGAGAAGAGTTCTACCCTGGCAAAGAGCTTAAAAGCCAAGTAATTGCCTGGCAATGTGAGATAATGGAGGGAGTGCAATCAGAATATAGAATCCTTTTTTGGGGGCAAAGAGAATCAAAACATAAAACCAGAACGAGCCAATAAAATCAAAACTACTGTATCAAAAGCCTCCAAGAAAAATATTACCTGGTTGCAGAACATGGAAGGATTTAAGAAGGATTTTGAAAATCTAAAAAGAGAAGTAGAGGAGAAACTGGGAAAAGAAATGAGAATGATGCAAGGGAATCATGAAAAGTGAGACAATGGCCTGACTGAAGAAAATAACACGTTAAAATACACTAATTCAAATGGCAAAAGAGTTCCAAAAAAACCAGTGAGGAGAAGAATGACTTGAAAAGCAGAATTGGTCAAAAGGAAAAGAAATTCCAATAATTCACTGTAGAGAAAAAATGAGAGTATTAGATTAAATGATCTCCTGATTGCTATGAACATATCATCTTTTACCTCAAAACCAAATACCATGCACCTTGAATAATAAATCAGGATGTATCTGTTAGACACTCAAGAACATCAATATAATATTTTGTTATTCATGCAACGTGAAATACTTTATTACAGGGCTTTTCCTATTTAAACTCCTTTAAATGAGTACAAAATACATCTAACTTGAAAAAAAATTCTAATCTTTGCAAGAAAAATCTAGTTTATAACAATGACTGGTTGCTTGTGTGAAATTGTCAGTTATTACTATTTCAGTAACAGGATATTTTCTCTAAATCATTATTTTCTTGAGTAGCCATCTCCTTAGTTATTCACAGGATTATTTGACTAAAGAAAAATGTAGTCTCTATCCAGAAATTATCTCTTTTTTGAATGCCTTTAATTTTTGAATTTTCTGTCTCATTCAAAGGATATTTATCATGTTCTGCTTCTTCTGATATGCATTTCTTTTTTTTGCTTTTTGGAGGGCAGTTGGGGTTAAGTAACTTGCCCAAGGTCACACGGCTAGTGTCTTGTGTTAAGTGTCTGAGGCCGGATTTGAGCTCAGGTACTCCTGACTCCAGGGCTGGTGCTCTATTCACTGTGCCACCTAGCCGCCCCTATGCATTTCTTTTTTATTTTATACATACACACACATACACACGTTTTGAGTAATATGAGATTATGAATTTCTATGGTTAATAATATCTCCATAGCTGAAACTATTTTCATAAATCATTATTTTATTATTTTTTTGTTTACTTTTAGTTTACAACATTTAGTTCCACAATACCCTGAGTTTCAAATTTTTTCCCCTTCCCTCTCCTCCTCCCACCCAAGGGCAGCATGCAATCAAATATAGGATCTGTAAATGCCTTCACATTAAACATTAGTCAGGTTGTAAAGAAATATTATAAACAGTGGATTGAACAATGAGAACAAGGAAACAAAACAAGAAAAAGACAGAGAATAGGTAGTTTGGTACAATCTGTATTAAAACTCTGTACTTCTGTGTCTGGATGTGGACACCTCTTTCCATCATGAGTTCATTTGGAGTTGTCCTATAAGCTTTACATTACTGAGAAGAGCACAGTCTATCAAAGCTGCTCATCACACATATATTGTGTCTGTAATTGTGTAAAAAGTTCTCCTGGTTCCACTCTTCTCCCTCAACATCAGTTTATATAAGTCTCTCCAGGTCTTTATGAAGTCTGACTTTTCCTCATTTGTTGTAGCACAATAGTATTCCATTACATTCATCTACCACAACTTGTTCAGTCATTCCACACTTGATGGACATCCCCTTGATTTCCAATTCTTTGCCATCACAAAAAGAGCTGTTATGAATAGTTTTGTACATATAGAGCATCTTCCCACTTTTATGATCTCTTTGCGATACAACCCTAGAAGTGGTATTGCTGGGTCAAAGGTTATGCACTTTTTTTTACCGCCTTTTGAGCATTTCCAAAATTTGGGCATTTCCAGATTCCTCTCCAGTATGGTTGAATCAGTTCAGAATTCCACCAAATATTCATTACTGTTCCAGTTTTTCCACATTCTGTCCAGCATTTATCATTTTCCTATTTTGTCACCTTAGCAAATCTGATCAGTGATATATGGTACCTCAGAGCTATTTTGATTTGCATATCTCTAATCAATAGTGATTTAGAGCATTTTTCATATGCTTAGATAGATAGATAGATAGATAGATAGATAGATAGATAGATAGATAGATAGATAGATAGATGTATATAGATATATCTTTAATTTCTTCCTCTGAAAACTACCTGTTGATATCCTTTGGCCATTTATCAATTGGGGAATGACTTCTATTCTTAAAGATTTGACTCAATTCTCTATATATTTTAGAAGTGAGGTCTTTAGCAGAGATGTTGGTTATAAAAATTATTTCCCAATTTTCCATTTCCTTCTTAATCTTGGTTACATTGACTTTGTTTTTATATAAACTTTTCAATTTACTGTGATCAAAATTATCCAATTTGCATTTTATAATGCTCTCTAACTCTTGTTTGGTCATAAAAATCTTCCATTCTCCACAAATCTGACATTGAAATTATTCCTTGCTTTCCCAAATTGCTTATCAGCCTTTATACCTAGATCATGCATCTATTTAGACTTGATTTTGGTATATGGTCTGGAAACTGGTCTGTGCCCAGTTTCTGTCCATACTTATTCTAGTTTTCCCAGGAGTTTTTGTCAAATAGTTAGTTCTCATCCCAAAACTGGGGTCTTTGGATTTATCAAACAGTAGATTACTATAGTAACTGACTGCTGGGTCTCATGTACCCAGTCTATTCCATTGATCAAGTACTCTATTCCTCAGCCAATAACAAGTAGTTTTGATGACTGCTGATTTACAATACAGATTAAAATCTAGTATGGCTAGTCCACCTTCCCTATCATTCCTTTGTATTAACTGCCTTGATATTCTTGACCTTTTGTTCTTCCAAATGAATTTTGTTACTATTTTTTCTAGCTCTATAAAATATTTTGGTAGATTGATTGGTATGGCAATAACTACATAATTTAATTTAGGTAAAACTGTTATTTTCATTATATTAGCTCAACCAAGCCATGAGCAACTGATGCTTATCCAAGTAGTTAGATCTGGTTTTATTTTAATAAAATGTGTTTGTAGTTGTGTTTGCATGGGTCCTGGGTTTGTTTTGGCAGGTAGATTCCCAAATATATCGTAATGACTACAGTAACTTTAAAGGGGATTTCTTTTTCTATCTCTAGCTGTAGGATTTTGTAAGAAATATATTAGAATGCCGAGGGTTTATGTGGGTTTATTATATACTGCAACTCTACCAAATTTATTTATTGTCTCAAATAGGTTTTTTAACTTGATTCCTTAGTATTCTCTAAGTATATTATCATTTCATTTGCAAGAGTGATAACTTAGTCTCTTCTTTGCCTGATTTGATTCCTTTTATTTCTTTTTCTTCTCTTATTGCTACTGCTAACATTTCTAGTAGCAAATTGAGTAAGAGGAGTGATAGTGGAAATCCTTGTTTCACCTCTCATCTTGTTGGAAATGTTTCTAGCTTATCTCCATTACATATAATATGTGATGATGGTTTTAGATATATGTTACTTATTATTTTAAGGAAAACTCCATTTATTCTTATGCTTTCAAGTGTGTTTTTAAAGAATGGTTGTTGTATTTTGTCAAAAGACTTTTCTGCATCTATTGAGATAATCATATTGTTCCTACTAGTTTTGTTGTTGAAATTATCAATTATACTGATAACTTTACTAATATGGAACCATTCTTGCATTCCTGGAATAAATCCTGCCTAATGAAAGTGTATTATTCTTGTAATAAGCTGCTGTATTCTTTTTGCTGACATTGTATTTAAATTTTTTGCATCTAAATTCATGAGGGAAATTAGTTTAGACTTTTATTTCTCTGTTTTGTCTCTTCCTTATTTAGGTATCAGTATGATTTTTGTGTCATAGAAATAATTTGGTAGGGCTCCTTCCTCACCATGTTTTTCCTGATAGTTTGTAAAGTATTGAAATCAATTGTTCTTTAAGCATTTGATAGAATTCACTAGTAAATCCATCTGGCCCTGGAAATTATTTCCCAGGGAGTTTGCTGATTGCTTGTTTGATTTCTTTTTCTGAGATGGGGTTATTTAAGCAGTTTGCTTCCTCTTCAGTTAATCTGGGCAACTTATATTTTTGTAAAACTATATCCATTTGACTAAGACTGTCAAATTATGTGCTTATAATTGGGCAAAATAATTCCTAATTATTTTTTTAATTTCCTCTTCATTGAAGGTAGATTCACTCTTCATTTTGCATACACGTAATTTGGTTTTCTTCATTCTTTTTTATATCGTATTGACTAAAGGTCTCTTAATTTTATTGTTTTTTTT
>CM053600.1:106168413-106186161 GCA_028646575.1 Pseudocheirus occidentalis | reverse complement strand
TTTTTACTTAGTAACAGTCTCAGCACTTTTATTAAGCATGCAAGACTAACAAAACTTTGGCAATGCATAAGTGTAACACAGTGACAAGAAGGGAGAGCTTTTACAATTAAGTCTCCTTCACAGTGTGGAAATTCTGTTACATCCACCAAAAGAGGGCCTCATCTACTCAAATATTTAGTACTTCACCCCAGGAACAAACTCCTTTGCATTTGGATTCAGATTACTCTTGACCACAAGATCCTCCAGAGTAGAACTGTCACTGATGACAAGGTCATTAAACTGGTCCTGGATTTGGTCCATAGTTTGTGGGAGGTCTTGAGCTGGAATGAACCTCTCATGTTCTTCTTCTTTTCCCACCATTTCCTGGAGATAGCATTCAATAAATTCTCCTTTCCACAACTCCTCTTCAATCTGTCTGTTGAATTCTTCTTCATTTTCCATCCACATGTACTCAGCAAATGGATTATCATCTTCATGAGAATGAAAATTAATAATCACATCTTCATTGATGATGCTTGGGCTAGTACTTCTGCAACTTGGATCTTTCATGGTTGTATGTTAGTTGTATTTGTAACCCAGTGCACAGCAGCGGGGATGGCAGCCAGGAGGTCCTGTCGGCCTCAGCAGACCTCCACAGGCAGCACCACTTCCCCTGCTCTATGTGTGCTTCCTCTAATTTATTCTGCTATCCACTTCCATTTTATTGGTGAGTTCATCCCATTCTCATTCATGGTTATGATTAGTAACTCACAGTACTATATTATGCCATTTAATTCACATACCACAAATTGCTCAACCTTTCCTCAATCATGTGGTCATATGTCTGAATGAAATGACCAAAAGTTAGCAATGAATTAGTTAATCACATAATAATTAATTTTCATAAACATTTTATAAGAATGGGTGAGAAACATGGTATGCTAAAAATTGTTTTTGCATCTATTGGAATGTACTAGTTCAACTATATGATTATTAACTCTTCTGATTAATCTTGCATGTTTACCTTTGCATACAGTTCTTGAGTCATCTTTGAATGTCAGATTTTCTGTTCAACTCTGATATTTTCATAATTATAAATTTACTCTTATTTCCCCAATAATATGTAAAAACAATTTTAACTATAATTTTTGTTGATTTTGAGTTGAAAATTCCCCCCCTTCTTTCCCTCTCTCCCACTGAGAAGGGAAGCAGGGCCATAGAAAATATATTTCCATATTCGTCCTGTTATTCCAAAAAATACAACCCTCCCCCAAAAAAGGAAAACAAAGTCTAAAAATTACTTCATTCTACATTCAGATTCCATCAGTTTTTTTCCCTAAAAGTGGATAGCATTTTTATTATAAGTTCTTTGTAATTTTATTGGATCATTGTATTGCTGAGAAAGTAAGGCTAGTTACTGTTGATCATAATTTGATATTGTTACTGCTGTGTTCAATGTCCTCTTGATTCTGCTTACTTCATTTTGCATCAGTTCATGTAAGTCTTAACAGGATTTTTGGTGACCATTCTCATTGCCATTTCTAATAGTACTATATTATTCCATCAAAATCAAATACCACAAGTTGTTCAACAATTCCACAATCATGGTTCTATACGTATGATTGAAATCACAAAAAATTAATTATAAATTAACTACACCCAGGATAATTAGTGTTCATTTTCATTTAAAAATATGTGTTTTAATTTTCAGCATTCACTTTTAAAAGATTTTGAGTTCCATATTCCCCCCTCTTTACCTCCCTCATCTCTAAGATGACATGCAATCTGATATAGCCTATCCATGTACAATCATATTGAACATATTTCCACATTAGTTATGTTGTGAAAGAATTATCAGAAAATTATTGTGAGAAAGAGAAAAAAATAAAAAGAGAAAAAAGGATGCTTCAATCTGTGTTCAGACTCTATGGTTGGTTTCCTCTGCCCTTTACCCCCCATCCCCTGGATGTGGATAGCATTTTATGTAATGAATTTTTTGGACTTATCTTAGATCATTGTATGACTGAAAAGAGTGCAGTTTATCAAAGGTGGTCATCACCCAGTGTTGCTGTTACTATGTACAATATACTCCTAGTTCTATTCATTTCACTCAACATCAGTTTGTGTAAGTCCAGGTTTTTCCAAAATTTGCCTTTTCATCATTTCTTATGCAATAATGGTATCCTATTACATTCATAGGCCACAAATTCTTCAGTCAATTAATGGGCATCCTCACAATTTCTAATACTTGACCACCGCAAAAAGAGCTGCTATAAGTATTTTTATCCATGTGAGTACTTTTCCTATTTTAATTGTATTTTTTGGGGTACAATCCTAATAGTTTTATTGCTAGTTGAAAGGGCATGCACAGTTTTATATCCCTTTGGGCATAGTTCAAAATTGCCCTCTAAAAAGTCTGGATCAGTTTACAACTCCACCAATAATGTATTAGCATTCCAATTTTCCCAGAATTTCACCAACACTTATCATATTCCTATTTTGTTGTGTTAACCAATCTGATAGCAATGATATGATATCTCAGAATTGTTTTAATTTACATTTCTCTAATCAATAGTGATTTTGATAAATTTTTGTGTGATTATAAATAGTCTTAATTTCTTAATTTGAAAATTGTCTAATTTTATCTTTTATCGGTTAGAGAATGATTGTATTATTATAAATTTGATTCAGTTCTTTATGTATTTTTAAAAACAAATCCTTCATCAGAGACATCGGCTATAAAAATTGTTCCCAACTTTCTGCTTCCCTCTTGATCTTGGTTGAATTGGCTTTGTAATTGCAAAACCTTTTTAGTTTAATGTAATGAAAACTATCCATTTTACATTTCATAATGTTCTCTTTCTCTTGTTTGTTCATATTTTTTTCTGTTCTTCGTAAATCTGACAGTTATATTATTCCTTGTTCTCCTAGTGTGCTTATGTTACCAGCCTTATGTCTAAATCCCACTCCCATTTTGACTCCATCTTGGTATAGAGTGTAAGATGTTGGTCTCTTCCTACTTTCTGCCACAATATTTTCCACTTTTCTCAGCAGTTTTTGCCAAATAATTAGCCCTTATCCCAGAACCTAGAGTCTTTGGGTTTATCAAACAGTAAATTACTATTGTCACTGATTACTGTGATTTGTGTATTTAATTTATTGCACTGATCCACCATTCTATTCCTTAGCTAGAACTAAGTAGCATTAATGATTGATGCTTTATATTGCAGTTTTAGATCTGGTATGGCTAGGCTACCTTCCCTTTCATTTCCTTTCATTGATTCCCTCAATATTCTTAACCATTTATTCTTCCAGATGAATTTTCTTGTTATTTTTTCTCTTTCTAATAATTTTTGATAATGTGGTTGGTATGGCACAAAATAAGTAAATTAATTTAGATAGAATTTTCATTTCTATTATATTAGCTTGGCCTCCCCATGAACAGCTGATATTTTTTCCCACTTATTTAGATCTGACTGTATTTGTATGAATAGTGTTTGTAATTGTGTTCATATAGTTCCTGGTTTTGTCTTGGAAAGTAGACTCCCAAATATTTTAAATGGAATTCCTCTTTCTTTCTCATTTTTCTGGACTTTGTTAGTTATTTATATATATAATGTCAATGATTTATGTGGATTTATTCCATACCCTCCAATTTTTCTAAATATGTTTATTATTTCAAGTACCTTTTTAACTTGATTCTTTAAGAATAACATCATATCAGGTGCACAGAGTGATAGCTTTGTTTCTTAATTGACTATTCTGAATTTTCCAATTTCTCTATCTTCTCTTATTTCTAAAGCTAGCATTTCTAGTACAATATTGACTAAGAGTGGTGATAATGGGCATCTTTGTTTCACCTGATATTACTGGGCATGCTTCTAGCTTGAATCCATTACTTATAATGCTTGTTAAAGCATTTAGATAGGTGTTACTTTTCATTTCAAGGAAAACTCCATTGATTCCTATGCTCTCCAGATGTGTGTGTGCATGCATGTGTGGGCATGTGTGCATATGTGTATGTGTGTATGCATGTGTGTTTTGTGAGGCAATTGGGCTTAATACTTGCCCAGGGTCACACAGCTAGTTAAGTGTTAAGTAACTGTGTCCAGAAATGGAACTCATGTCCCCCTAACTCCAGGACTCGTGTTCTATTAATTATGCCACCTAACTTCCCCTTCTCTAGAGTGGTTAACTGGAAAGGGTACCAGGTTTTGTCAAAAGACTTTCCTGGAGATAATCAGAATTTCTGTTAATTTTTTTTTATGGGGTCAGTTATGCTGAAAGTTTTCCCAATAGTGAACCAGCTCAGTATTTCTCATATAAATTTCATCTGATCATAGTGTATTCACCTTATGATAAATTGATGTAATCCCTTTGCTAATATTTTATTTAAAATTGCTGCATCATGTTATAAGACAACTCCAAGAGTCTCATGATGGAAAGGGATATCCATATCCAGAGAAAGAACTGCAGAGTCTGAACGCAGATTGAAGCAAACTACTTGCTCTTTTTTTGTTTTGTTTTGCTTTGTTCCTTCTTTCTCACTGTTCACTCCATTGGTTATAATCCTTATTTACAACTTGACTGATGTTTAATTTGAAGTTATTTGTAGACCACATATTTAATTGCATGCCGCTGTGGTGGGGTGGGAAATTGAGGGGGAGAAAATTTGAAACTAAGGGGATTGTGGAACTGAATGTTGTAAGCTAAAAGTAAAAAATTAAAAAAATAAAATTTCTGCATCAATATTCATTAGGGAGATTGTTCTTTAATATTATTTTTATGTTTTGTCTCTTCCCAGTTTAGGTATCAACACCATTTTGTATCATAAAACAAGTTTGTAGGGCTCTTTCTTCACCTAGCTTTCTAAGTAGGTTATATAATATTGGAATTAATTGTTCTTTAAAAGTTTGGTAGAATTCACTTGTAAATCCATGTTGCCCTGAAGTTTTTTTTTCACTTATAAAGAGTGCATTAATTGTTTGTTCAGTTTCTTTTTCTTAAATGGGGTTAAGTATTTTACTTCCTTTTCTGTTAATCTGTGCAGTTTATATTTTTGTAAATATCCATTCATTTTACTTAGATTGTCAGATTTATTAGGATGCATTTGGAAAAAATAGCTCCCAATTATTGTTTTAATTTCCTCTTCCTTGGTGGTCCATTCACCATTTCATTTTGGATTCTTGTCATTTGGTTTTCTTCTTTTTTTTTAAATCAAGTTAATCAAAATATGTTTTATTGTTCTTTTCACAAATTAAGCTTTTAATTTTATTTATTAGTTTAATAGTTTTCTTAATTTTGATTTTTATTAATCTCTCCTTCAATTTTCAAAATTTCTAATTCAGTATTTGATTGGGGATTTTAATTTTCTTTTTTTATCTAGCTTTTTAGTTGCATTACCCTATTCATTGATCTCTTCTTTCTCAATTTTATTTATGTAAGCATTTGGAGGTGTATAGTTTTTCTATCTATTTCTTCTGGTAACTCACTTAACATCTACTCTAAGCAAATAGGTACACACAGAGTAAAAGTAAAAGGCTGGAGAAAAATATACTATTTCAACTTAAGTGAGAAAATAAAAAAACAAATCCTGATGTAGCCATCCTGAACTCTGACAAAGGAAAAGCCAAAAATAGATCTAATTAAAAGACATAAGGAAGAAAAATGCATCCTGATAAAATGTCTCATAGACAATGAAGTAATGTCATTACTAAATATATATGTACCATATGGCATATTGCCCGGAATCTTAGAGGAGATGTTATTTGTTCTAGGATATCAAGGTACTTTTCCTTGATAACGTGAAAATAATTCAGTCCAGGTTCTTTGTTTGATCATGTCTTTCAGGTTGACCAATAATTCTTAAATTATTTCTATTGGATTTACTTTCCAAGTCAATTGTTTTTCCAGTGAGGTATTGTACATGTTCTTGAATTTTATTCATTCTTTGGTTTTGTGTGACTGATTTTTGTTGTCTCATAGAGTCATTTGCTTCCACTTACTAATTTGTTACCTACCAAATTCTAATTTTTAAGGAATTGTTTTCTAATTTAACTTTTGTATCTCTTTTCCATTTGCCCAATTCTACATTTCTAGGAGCTGTTTTCTTATTTTTTTTTCCAATTTGGACAATTTTTTCAAAGGAATTGTTTTCTTCAGTTAATTTTTATCTTTCCTCTTCCAGGATGTTAACTCTCTCTTACATACCTCTTAATTATTTTCCTAATTTTCATTCTCTTTCTCTTATTTGAGTTTTAAAGTCCTTCTTGAACTCTTCCAAGAAGACTTCTGGGACTTGAGAACAATTCATATTCCACTTTAAATTTCAGATGTGGGTATATTCACAATGTTGTCCTCATCTAATTTTGTGTTTTGATTTTCTCTGTACCCATAAAAACTCTCTATGAACAGTGTTTATTTTTGCTTTTTACTCATCTTGGTTGCCTATATCCTGGTTTAAAGTGAAGTTCTGCTTCTAGTATACATTGGGCAATGTCCCAAGATTCTTGTGCTGAAGTCCAGGGACCTGGTTACTAGCTTCACATTCTGGTGCTACAACTGCTGGCCATTAAAGGCTGTACGGGTATACTAGCATACCTGTTGCTAAGCTAGGATCCTAGTGATGGTGTCTAGCATGCATTGAAGTCAGGTGTTTTTTTCTGCATTTCTCTGAGGCTGCACTGAAGCAGGTGGAAGTTTACTGCTAGTGGATACCTGAGTGCCAAGGGTTGTACTGGTGGCACCTGTGTGTGTTTCTTCAAGTCTTTAGGTTCTCTTGGCTATTTAAGGCACATGGGTGGTCCTGATATTGGTGTTTGATTACTCCATCACTGCAGGACTCAGGATCTCCCTCTGGTTAGCTGAGGTTGGGCTTTTTAACCACTTGCTGGGATGCTTCTTGCCCTGGAATGAGCTTCCCTTTTACCTGAGTGAGACAGACATTTCTTGGCAATCCTCCAATTTTCCTGGGCTAAAGACTGCTCAACCCCATCTTTCCACTATTCCAAGATTTTTCTTGGAGTGCTATATTTTTCCTGAGGTTGATGTGGGAGAGTGACTATGATTTATTGCATTTATGCTATTTATGGTGTTATTTACCATGATAGCTTTCATTTTTTCAAAAATTCGGCATAACATTAAAAATATTTCTAAGAAACATCTTAAAAGACATGAACTTTAGGGGTGGCTAAGGTGGCACAGTGAATAGAGCACCAGCTCTGGGTTCAGGAGGACCTGAGTTCAAATCTGGCCTCAGACACTTAACACATATTAGCTGTGTGACATTGGGCAAGTCACTTAACCCCAACTGCCCTACCCCCCTCCAAAAACAAGCAAAAAAAGAAAAGAAAAGAAAATACATTTAAAGGAAGACTACTCCTCCCTCAGCATCTTGCTGAAAGATAGGCATTTTGTAAGGGGTTGTAATAGTGAAAACATATTCTACAAGCATGAAAGTTTTGATGTTGTTTTATGAGAGTAATCTAAGTATTCAGAGCATATAAATGATTTTTAATGAGCGGAATTTATTATAATGAATAAATCTGTGTGGGATTTTAAATTAGTAACTACCATTTCTACATGAGAACTTATCATTCTTGATCATTTATTAATTTCTAGATTAAAATGTTTTCACAATAACTTAAACATCTACACATACCTTCCTATATATGTGTACTTACATACATATGTATATACATACATTTGTATGTATTAATTACTCATAACCCACTGAGATGCTCTTTTATTTGTGCTTTAAGTCTAGAAAGGTTTCCCAAGTGTCATGCCAGATTTTTATACTCTTCTTCCCCAAATCTACCCTATATTCAATTACTAAAATAATTTTCCTTAAAATTAATTTCAGAGAACAGATAGACTTCATCTTTACCTGAGAGGCTTATATAAACTGATTCTAAGTGAGAAGAGCAGAACCAGGAGGAATTTGTATACAATAACAGACACAACATATGTGTGGTGACCAACTTTGATAAATTGGACTCTTCTCAGGAATTCAAGGTTATAAGACAACTCTAATAGTCTCAGGGTGGAAGGAGATATCTACATTCAGGGAAAGATCGAGAAAGAAGAGAGTTTAAATGGAGACTGAAGCAAACTACTTGCTCTCGTTCTTTTCCATGTTTGGTTTTGTTTGCTCTTTCCCACTGTTCAATTCTATTGGCTGCAACTCTTCTATACAACCAGAATAATGTCCAATGTGAAAGTATTTGCAGATCCTGTACTTGATTGCATGCAGCCATGGGCAGGCAGGGTAGGGAGGAGAGAAAATTTGAAACTCAAAGGATTGTGGAAACAAATCTTGTAATCTAAAACTAAACAAACAAATCAATTTAAACACAAAAATCAATTTCAATTAATCATCACAGTTTTCTTTGCTGATCTGTATGAGTGTTCCCTTGAGTAATGCTGATAACATTCCACCTATCCATACCCTGCTGTGTGATTTTAGGCATCTTTCCCCACAGGGTTACTACCTGGGTTCCATCCATTGTACCAATGGCCTTCTCCCTCTTTTTCATTCTTGCATAGAAACAGGGCATAAAAGCTTTCATTTGATTGTACCATGTTCTTATTGTACATTATATTTAATGTTTTCTTTTCTATTTTTACATTTTTCTGATCATATCTTAATGCTGCTTCCCATACGGAATTCTTAATTCTGACTCAGTCCAGCAGTAGTCTCCCAGGCTCCAGATGCTGCTAGTAAAAACTCTTTCTCTCCCCAGCAGAATATCTTCTGCTACCAGGTCCTTGTCAGAAGAAATTCTAACTGTGCCTCTCTGGGGCTTTTCTCATATACACACAGCATTAGCTTCCTGTTTCAGCCAACCCCTTCTTGTTACATCAGTAACAGGAGAAAAGAGTTCATATCTTCTGTTTCCCAAACAGTGGATTAATCAATCACTAACTGCTAAGTACCTGCTACCTTTGCTTAACTTGAAACAAGGTGTTAAGTATCTGCTTACTTGCCAATACAAAAAAGGTGTAATTTCCATTAAAGTATGTAAATGTGCATACATATTTATGTATGTGTGTTTGTGTGTGTTTGCATGTGTATACTTTGGAAAAATTCATTTAATTTGGTATTATACTTTCCAGAAGTATACACATAGATATAAGGTTAATAATGCACATATGGCCAGAACTAGCCCAGAGTTTGGGAAATTCTGAAAGAAAGAGTGGGAGAGAAGACATATACATATACAGTTGCTTGTCCAACTGAAAAGGTACAGAGCCATTGTGCTGACCTCACTGTTGTATGCCTGTGAAAGCGGGACAATATATAAGTGCCATGATAAGAAATAGAATTGCTCCATTTAAATTGTCTAGGAAGACTCTGAAAGTCAAAACCAATGACCATATTTAACATAACTATAGTTTGAATGGTGCAATCAATTCATAGAACTCATTATTTGTGCAAATTGGGATCACAGGGTTCATTATGAACATTAATTGAGAACTAGGTGTGTGTTGTATGTATGTGTATATTTATATTTATATACACACATGTATATATACATGTCTTCACAAACATATGTCTGTATTGCAAAATATATGTGTGTATGTGTATGTATGCACATATCTGTATATAAATACATACACACATAAAATTGAAACGCTAAAGAATTTTTGGTGGATTTGTGAACTGAACCAATCATTCTAGAGAGCAATTTGGAACTATGACCAAAGGACTACAAAATTGTACATACCCTTTGATCCACTGATTCCACTTCTAGGTCACTATCCCAAAGAGATCATAAAAAATGTGAAAGGACCTATATGTACAAAAATTTTTATAGCAGCTGTTTTTGTGTGTCAAAGAATTGGAAGTGAGGGGATGTCCATTTATTGAGGAATGACCGAAGAAGTTATTTTATATGAATGAAATGGAATGCTATTGTTCCATAAGAATGATGAGCAGGTAGACTTCAGAAAAACATGAACAGAACATAAATTGAGGTTGAGTGAATTGAAGAGAACTAGGAGAATGTTGTACATAGTAACAACAACATTGAACTATGACCAACTTTAATAGACTCAACTCTTCTCAGCAATACAAGAATCTAAAACAATTCCCTAAGTGTTATGATAGAAAATTTTATCCAAATCCAGAGAAAGAACTATGGAGTCTGAATGCAGATTGAAGCATACTATTCCCTCTCTGTCTCCCCCTCCTCCTCCCCCTCTCTTTTCTTTCTTTGGTCTTTTCCCTTTGATTCTAATTCTTATTTACAACATGACAAGTGTTGAAATATATTTAATATGATTATATATGTTTAGCCAATATCAGATTGCATGCATTCTTGAGGTGGGGAGAAGGGGGTGAAGATGGAGAAATTGTAGAACCCCCAGTCTTACAGATGTGAGTGTTGAAAACTGAAAACAAATAAATTTCCATAAAAGAACAAACATATGTTGCTATAAAGTGGGATAAAAACAGTGTGCACCTCCTATGTTTTTTAAGATAAAAAAATGAGAGAAAAAATTGTAAAGCACTTAGTACACACTTAACCGGACACAAATTAAGTGCTATATAAATGTTAGCTATCATTGTTTTTACATGACATCACCCAATACTAGTTTTGAATGTGATTGGTATAAATGTCAAACTGAAAATTCGGTGAAAAAAATTTATATATGAGGATTCAGAAATGAATTCAAATGAATTTATATCATTTGACTGTCAAAAAACAGAATAGAATAATGTTCAGCAATTCTCCTAGCATCTCACCTTCAGTTTCATCATATGTGAAATGGGGATACTGGATAGGGCTGTTTTGAGTATTAAGTGCAAGTACATTTATCAAAGTGCTATAAAATAGAGCATGGTTTAAATAAATATGTTGCTATTATAAACATAATCAATTCTTAGAAAACCTAAGTTCTCCAGAGAAGGAAAAAGATAAAAGCAAAACCACCCAGCTCTCCTTAAGATAGTAAAACATTTGAAAGCCTGCAAAGAGTACTAAATTAGGAAAATCATGGTATCAATCCTGTCTCTAATGCTTAATTTAACCTAGGCAAAGCCCTCATGTCCTTTCAGATTCAGTTTCCTCCCCTAGAGGATAGGGATAAGAATACACAGAGTAACTAATTCACAGGGTGGTTTTCAGATAGTGCTTTTTAAGTCATAAGATGCTTTATAAAGCATGAGTTGTTCTTAATATTTAGAATCAGAAGCTCATCCTACTTTTGTCATATAATTATTTTGCTATAGCATCAAGGAGTTATAGTAGACATTAAAAATGAGTTCAGGTTGAATGAGTAAACTAAAGAAATATAGGGTAATTTAAAAAATATTAATATTTCTGAAAGAATTGTATATGGTAGTATTTTTACTTGAAATTAGCCAAGGTGTTATTTGAGTGAATGAAAAGCAATGATTAAGCAATATTACAATATTTTGATAGAAACAGTATTAGATATATCTAATTGGCCAAAATATTACTGCAAGATGAACATTAAATAAATGCCACTTAATTTTCTAGTCAGAAAAACATCCCTTAGCTCTCCTTTACATTTATTCACTGAGATGCATCTGGAATTACTAAGCAAATGCTTGGAATTCCAGTATGGATTAGGAGTATAAATACCATCCTTCTGCCTTTAATAACCTGTATGTAAAGCAGCTGAATAGTATAGTGGATAGAGTTCTGGAAATGAGGAAGTCAGGGATAAGGAAACCCTAAGTCTATGTTAAGCCTCAGAAACTTATTATTTGGTTGGCATTAGGCAAACCACTTAACCTGTCTATACCTTAATTTCCTTACCTGTAATGTGGGGACAGTAATAGCCCTTCTCAGTCTTTTTATGTGGAACATTTGAGTTTGGAAAGCTCTTAACACAGTGCCAGGCACACATTTAGTTCAATACAAATGCAAATTGACATCATCATCGTCATCATCGTTGTTGTTAAATTCCAGACAGCTTATTTATTGATGTGAATTGTAACCTGAAATATATTTTCATTAAATGCCTGATTAAATCTCTTACCCAGAAAAGATTGTTTTTGGAGAGTCAGAAGGAATGTCCAACAAATAAATTCACAAATCTGAATGGGTCAAAGAATGGTAATATTTGTTCCTAAAATTTACTAACCATGTTTTCCATTCACAAAAAGACTTACTATACTTGCAAAATGAGAGGCCTAGTTAGCCATTTTGATCCTGTCAGGGACCAAGCAGAAAGTGCCCTCAATTAACTTGCAGTGCAGTATTGATGAAGGGAGGTTTTCATGGGTGTTGATGGAAAGGGTGGTGGGCAGAGAAGAACACTGAGTAAGCAATTATTATTCTTTTAGCAAAGTATTGCTTCTTAGGTCATAGGATCATAGATTTAGAACTGGAAGGGCTATATTAGAGGTCACTGTGTCCTATAACTTCATTTTACAGATCAAGAAACAGAAGCCCTTAGAGAGGTGGGGGTCACAAAGCTGGTAAATGATTGAGGTAGGATTAAGAGCCAGAGATTATGGTCCAGTACTCTATTTGCACCATACTGGTTAGGGTCATCCCTAAACAAACCTAGGTGTAAATATAGAGAATAGTCCCAAGGAGAATAACATCCTGGAGTTTTTCCAAATGGCCTCTTCAGTCAATGAGTTCATCTGTAGCTTATTACACAAAGCAAAAAGTAACAAATCATATAACTAGGTTGTGAATAGCTAGCACGGGCCAGGATGAAATTTCTAACAGTTCCCAGTAAAAGTATTTGGAGCATGGTGACATATTTTCTGTAATCATGGGCCGATTTAATTGTATTCTCACTATTCTCAGATGCATGCATAACTTACATCCTCAGCTAGCTAAAATTAATTCTAAGAAAAAATTATTCATTTATATTCCATTTTTAATATTAACTGCACTATGTAATATTTAATTTATTTTTTCTTTCCCAGTGAACATTCTATACTACTGCTTGCATAATGCATTAATGGCTTTTCTGCATGGAGAATTACATATTTTATGCATATTTTTAGATTATTGGCAAATCTAGGATGTTCAAAGTTTGATTTGAATCCAATTTTTTTTTCTCATTTCTGAGTTACAGTAAGTCCAGCCTTCTGGTGGGATTTCCAGAAATATATCAGTACAAGAAAATCTAAAACTTATCCTCAAATTCCCATTAGGAAGTCACCTTGAAGTCATTTGAAAAGAACTATAAAAGCAAGTAGTTTTCAGAGTTAACTCTTTGCATTTGATAATGCTTAATACTTAATACTTTTAAAAAATGAATCTATAGAAATTCATAAAACCAATTCATTACATAAATAGCCTATGTTATTGATATGTTGTTAACTCTTCCCTCTACTGTTTTATGGATGATTCATTTAATTCTTCTTTATCCTACTAGAAAGAAGACTACCCATGAGATCTTGGCTCCTAAAAAAGATAATTAATCAAATGCTGCCAAGAACCAGGCCATGATACCACTCTTCTACCCAGATCATACTACTTAATATCAGTTCTTGGTTTCTAAACCAGTCATTGTCAACACTGAGTGATAATAATCACTCCACTGACATTCTAGCATCCTGATCTATTTTTGCCTGATCCCTCCAAGACAGAGAAATTGTTTACAGAAATTTGGAAGAAGATATTTCTGTGCTTCCTCATGCACATTGGTATTTCTATTTTATATAAGAAAGAATTCATGACAATATAAGAGACAGAGAACATAACAAAATGTAGAACAGATAATTTTGATCATATTAATAGGAAAAGCTTTTGTACAAACAAAATCAATTCACCCAAGAATTAGAAGGAAAGCAGGAAATTGGGAAACGGTCTTTACAGCAAGTGTCTCTGATAAAGTCCTCATTTGGGTCAAATTTATGAAATACAAGCTGTTCCATAATTGATAAATGGTAAAAGCAAATAGGGAGTTTTGTGATAAAAAACATCAAAGTTATCTATAGGCATATGAAGAAGTGCTCTAAATCACTTTTGATTAGAGAAATGCAAATTAAAAACAACTCTGAGGTACCACACCACACCAATAAGATTGTCTAATAAGACAAAAAAGGTTCATGATAAATGTTGGACAGAATGCAGGAAAATTGGGATGTGAATGCCCTATTGGCTAAGTTGTACACTGTTCCAAACACTATAAAGAGCAATTTGGAACAATACCCAAAGGGCTATAAAACTGTGTACCTTGTGATCCAGCAATACCACTACTAGATTTGTATCCCAAAGAAATCATAAAATAGAGAAAAATGACCTACATATGCAAAAATATTTATAGCAGTCCTTGTCATGGTGGCAAAATAATGGAAATTGAAGGAATAAGCTTTAATTGTAGAAATAGCTGAACAAGCTGTGGAATATGAATGTAATGTAATACTATTGTTCCATAAGAACTGATTAACAGGAAGATTTCAGAAAAATCCTTAAAGACTTGTAGGAACTGATGCAAAGAGAAATGAGCAAAAGCAGGAAAAAACATTGTACACAATATCAACAAACATCATGAGGTGATCAGCTATGAATGACCCAGCTCTTCTCTGAGCTGATCCAAGACAATTACAAAATGCTATTCATATCCAGATAAAGAATTGATGGACTCAGTTAAAAAATGCTTTGACATTTTTTTAACTTACTTTTATTTCTTTCCCATCATTTTATTTCTTTTTAATCTGTTTCTTCTTCCACAACTGAAAAATATGGAAATATGCTTTACATGATAGCATTGGTATAAAATTTATCAAAGTGCCTTTCATTTACAGAAAAAGGAAGGGAGGAACTCAAAATCTCATAAAAATGAAAGCTAAATTTTTTTCTTTATATGTAATTGGAGAAAATAAAATGTTATTTGAATGAAAAATGAAAAAAGGAGTAACTCACAATATCCTGTTGTCTCTAATTTCTTCATATAGAAAAGTGCACAGTTGAACACTCACTTTTGACTCAGATCATCTGGTCAGAAACATTTGACTTACCCTTGTAGTTTTAACTTCAGCATATAGGCAAACTACTTAGCTTAAGTTTGATATTGCAAATTGTTTAGTCATGTACTTGAAAAACAAGTTTGAATTGAAAATACGGAAATACAGAATTTCCATATGAAAAAATGACTTATGATCTATTAATATTAATAACTAGAATATGCTTTGAAAAATCATTAGGCCAATTTTTGTGCCTTCACAGAAATGACTGTATAAAATAAAATGATAAAGTCCTATAAAATATGAGAAATTGTGTGCCTGCATATGCATTTAGAATTCCAGCCAAGTTGCTTCTACCTTCTTCAGCTTGTCTGACGTTTGTACTAGTCTTGCAGCTTTGGCTTTTACTACCAACTCGTTGCCTTTTTTATAAGGAAAATATTGTCAGATTAAATTTTTTTTGTTCTTAAGCATTATATAGGAAATTAAGGAAAGTTACCACCAAGTGAAGAGTGGTACCAAAATTATATTCATATGGATTTGGAAAGAAACAAAAAAGGCTTGGTAACAACTATGTGTAACTGAACTTCACATTTCAACATATTTTTTGTCTTCTTTCTCTAAACTGTTATATCATTTATTACTTATTATACTAAGTTAGTTTATTTTGTTCCTTTTTGAAAATTATATTTTAATGTATTCTAAATTCCTTACTGGATGGTAAACTCCTTAAGAGCAGGGATAATAGCATTTATTTCTTTATTTTTCCTTCATAATTTCTAGCACAGAGCTTAATTCTTAAAATTTTTTACCCCATTTTGAGCAGACCTGTGATTACATTACTATTGAAATCTCCCTCTAAGAGCAAAGCTCTGGAAGAGTTGTATAATTTATAGCCTTAGAAAAAACTTGCCGCACCAGACTAAATTACTTATCCAGGGTCAAACAGATAGTATGCATCCAATGCATGATTTTAAGCTAAGTCTCATGGTACCAAAGTAATCTTTTTCATACATTGTACAAAGTCGGCTTACACAGTATATGTCCTAAACATCTATTAATTATTTAATTTACCTTAGCAATTTATTTTTGCTTTAATTTAAAAGTCAAATAATCAGGTCATTATCATTATAGTGAAATGTCAATATATGAATACCTAACTATATTTGTACCAATACCACAGCTAATAAATATTTTACACAAACCAGGAAAAGATAAAATTTCCAGAATCATAGATATTTGAAAGTTGTAATGAACCTAAGAGGTGATCTAGGGACCTACATATGAGTGATCTCCATGATAACATACCTAACATGTAATCATCTCAAATCTCCCTAAAGACTTTCAAAGAAGATGCCCACTAAAATTATTAAGAAGTTATGTTATAATTTTTTTTAATTTTGTTTTGTTATTTTTCCTAACAGTGGCATTGAATTTGTCTGTTTTCAGCATTTGGTCTTTACTCCTCTCCTTCATGTGACAGTTTATGCAATACCTGATAACAGCTCTCAAGCCTTTCTCTTCTACAATCTAAACAGTCCCTTGGTCTTCAAGTGAACCTCATATACTCTTTGACTCAAGATGATTTACCTTTCTGCTAGTCTTACATTAAAATCTGTCTAGTTGAGCAACATTCTCTTTAAGGCATTATGCCTAAAATTAAAGACAATAATCACTAATTTACTAATCAGATTAGATGACTTCTAATGAAGGCTGTGTATAATGGCACTATTACTTTTCTTTTCCTGAAAAATATGCCTTTAAGCATGTCCAACAACTGAGGAAAGGCTGAAAAATCTGTGGTAAATAATTGTAATGGAATATCATTTTGCTACAAGACATATCCTCGGGGGGGGGGGAGCCAAGTTGGTGGTGTAGAAGCAGCAAGGTTTCACAGCTCCCACATACCCACCTCAGATACACGTACAGTATGACTCTAAACAAATTTTAGGACTCCAAAACTCACAAAAATACAGAAAACACATCTCTTGCTAAAGGCAAGCTCGGCAGATAGGGCTCATCACAGCAGGCTGGGAGCTAAAACCAGCCCATCCTGAAACTGTGGCCTAGCCCCAGGGTGGTCAGGAGGAGCTGCAGCTGCAGTCTTCAGGAGAGTGGATTGGCAGCAGCTGAGACAGTTTCCACATATATATCAAGCCAGGAAAAATAAGGACTAAGAGAAAGGTGAAATTCAGCTAAACTTGGGCAAGAAAAGAGGCCTAGCCCAACTGCCCACAGGGCAAGGAAGCAATGGAAGCAGCAGCTGCAGTGGGTCAAGCAATTGTTCAGAGGCCAAGTGCTCTTGTGTTGAGTGGCCTAGATCTGTATAGTCATCTTGGGTAGTGGTCCTGGGGTGTGATTTCAGTAAGCCAAAGCTGGTGGGGGCGGCAACAGCCCCCTAATAGCTGCTCAGCTGTGAAAACCCCAGCAATTGGGACAAAGCTTTCCCCTCTGGAAGCAGAGTTCCACAGGGCCAAAAACCCAAATAATTTACTGGCATTGTGAGTAGGAAAAGGAAAAAAAGTAAGAACAGTAACTGAACTCTAGAATTCTTTTTTGGGGACAAAAAAGATCAAAGCATCGAATGGGAAGAAGAAAACACAGTCAGAACTCCTACATCAGATGCTTCCAAGAAACATGAAGATTGTCTACAAGCCATAGATTGACTTAAAAAGGACTTTGAAAACCAAATAAGAGAAGTGGAGGAAAAACTGGGAGGAGAAATGAGAATAATGCAAGAAAGAGTCGACAACATGACTGAAGTCAATAACACCTTAAAAAACAGATTAACTCAAATGGCCAAAGAGTCCCAAAAAGCCACTGAGGAGAAAAATGCCTTAAAAAGTCTAAATTGTCAGATGGAA
>CM053600.1:106136220-106167913 GCA_028646575.1 Pseudocheirus occidentalis | reverse complement strand
TGTGAGTCTGAGAGTCCTAGACTTTATCTGGGCTCATAATTTTCTGGGTGTTTAGGGTGGTGGTGTGGGATCTGCGGGACCTTGCTGCTTCTGTGCCACCATCTTGGCTCTGCCCCCCCCCCCAGAGGCATTTCTAACATGTATTGGAGGTGGTGGGAGCTGGAGCTGTGCAGAGGTTCTGTTTTTACTCCTTGATTTGGGCTCCTCCCCCCTTATCAAGTTCTTTCTGAAGATGTAGTTGAAGTACTCATGATGATATTGATTAGGAAAGGAAACTTATGAGATGGAAGTGAAGTTAAAGGGAAAAGACAGAGGGACTCGAAATCCTTCCTCCTTTAGAAGGAGATGACCTCTGGATATAAGAAGCAGATATATGCTGTTAAATAACTAACATCTAGCCATCTTAAACAAGGGTCTGTAGAATACACTTTTAAATTTAATCTGCATTATCCGCATTTCCTCCATTGCTTCCTTAAATCTAAATGCTCAACAAAAGAATAAATGATGCCTTGATTTGTAGCATCTGGTGATGCTCACACCAAAAATTTAGCAATCAGATTTTAGGAGATGTTTCAAACTGACCCTAGCCCAACCCTGGATAAAGGTTAAATAGGTGAGGGTCCTGTTATGCACATTTAAATATTTACCCATTCTGCTCTTTTTCTATCTTGTTTATGGTAGCAGAGTAAAATGTACTCAACAGAAGAAATCTAATGACCATTCTAATTTTCACAAAACATATCTATCTAGAGTATGTATTTCTGTTTACAATTGTGATTTCATGAAATGCCAGATGAATTGAGTGCTTTAAAAATAATTCTGTTCTACTCTTTAGACAGCTGGTGAAGAGGTGGGAGAAATTTTGCTTATGCTGCCTTTGGCAACTTAGTTTTAATATGAAATCATTTGTGAGACTGTCATTCTTTCTGTGCTAGAATAGACAACTAACAGCTCTAACTCTAGCTAATTAGCAACTAGTTAGTTAACTAACACCTCTCTCTCTCTCTCTCTCTCTGAATCTATGTCTCTCTATCTCTGTATCTATATCTCTCTCTTTCATTCTTTCTGTCTTACCCCACCCTCCAGGGAAGAAAATCTAATCTCCTAAAGGAAAAATGACAATTTCATTTAATCCATGCAGTTTCAGCTAATATTTATTCTGGACAGAATGGTCTGTTACAAAAAAATATGTTTGCATATTTGGTTCCTTTCTTCTTTTTTACTCAGTTTTGCCACTTTCGTACTCACTGTCCTTGTTCTTGTCAAGATAAGCCTTTTCTTCTGTGCACATCACCCTACCTATATTCTGACCATATTATAGTATACACTTGGAAAAAATTCACACTTTTAGAAGATATGTTATTCATTTCCCTGATTTCTTCTTTCTGTTTCCCTACTACTTACATTTATATTGCCTTTCCTCTATTTCTAGACCACAGTTCTCAATTTCCAACTTCTCAAAACCTTAAGTATCCAAATCAGAAGCCAATTACTTATTGGATTCTTTTATGCTTTCCAGACTCCCTCCTAATTTAAGTGAACTCTTGGTTTTCAAAATTTCTTAATTTTTTTTTCTGCATCCCTCCTTTTTTTTTGCTTTTTTTCATCCAGAAAGCAAATAGCTATTTATCAAGTGCCAGGGAGTGTGATATTTTCTAAGGATAGATCATAGGGGAAAATTACCACTTAAAAAAAGGGTTGAAATTCACCTTTTAACTTGCTATCCAACTCTTTACCTGAAATCTTCCTATCCTGGAGATGCCTATTTCCTGAAGTCCACTTTCATGATTAACTGATAGCCTAAGCAAACATATCATGACGAACCTAAATATTCTCATTTAATTTTCAATCTCCTTCTTTTCTGAATTTCTTCTCTATCTTCTTTACAGTAATCTTTCCAGAACATGAACCATTCTTCCCTTGCTTCTTCACCCATATATTCCATATCAACTTTATGTTACATTCTCTGGAATATTAGCTTCCTGACGGCATATATTTTGATGTCTATTTCAAAGAATTCATACTCCAAAGTGAGAGAGAACTTATAAATAAGTAGGAAATACAGAATAAATGGTATGCATCTCATGGAAGGCTTAGAGTTTAAGAGGGGAGAAAGGCCTTCTGCAAAGGATTAGATTAGGGCTGACTCTTGAAGGAAGTCAAGGAAGCTAAGAGGTAGAAGTGAGGATAGAGATAATTTCTTCCATGGGGGATGGGGGCGAAGGTAGTGCAAAAGAACAGCACCAAGAGGAGAAGTTTCAGAGGTATTCCACTGTAACTAGGACTTGAATTGTGTTTGAGGAAGTAAAATGCAGAAAAATTAGGAATGTTGTAAAGGATCTTTAATCTTTACATTGCAAAGTGTAAAGAATCTTTAATTACAACAGAGGAATTTTACTTTTGTTCCTTGGTTAAATAAGGAGTCATCTAAATTTATTGAATAGGGAGGTAACTTAGTGTAATAGCTTGCACTAGCAGATTCCCAAAAGAATGCTTCTATGAATAGCTTTTAAGGTTCTGATTACACAGTTTAGTGAACATTCCATTTATTACATTACAAATCAAGGCAAATATTCACAACAAATCACAATATAATATTAGCAACATCACATCTTATCTCAGAAAATCACAATATAGTGTTGAGAACAGCTTAACATTTAAATGACCATGTTGTTTTCAAAACAGTGGCCACAATATTTAGAAAGAAGAATGAAAAAAATATATCATCTGGTTCTCTTAAGGGGGCAACCCTCCTTAAACATTCAATCAGTTCACAATACAATAATCAATCTTTCATTCATGGGGCAACCATAGATTAACTTAGTCAGTCACTTATCTAGCAATCAGTCACTAAATACAGTCATTAGAAAACCACACAAACCTTCCACCCCTCAGTGTCTTAATTTGATCATGCATCCAAGGGGAGGCCTTTTCTTCATCTTGATTCAGGGTGGTCTCTCAGATTCCCTGGATCCCCTTCCGTGGTCCCAGCTCCTACCTGAATCCACCAGTCACCTGAATTCAGGGGCAGACAGTTCCCAGGTCCTTGTCCAGTCATTGGGCAGTCCCTGGCACACATGAAAGTTTACAGGGTCCATCACATTTCAAACCCTTCACCACTTCTGTTGCTGGGAACTAAAGAATCCACCAAGCCACAAACCAACAATTCTTATCCAGTCTTATTTCTTCAGACCTCCAGCAGTTTGGCTGTCCCTAGGGCACAGAAGTAATCTCAGCCTTCCAGAGGACCTTCAAGACAACAGCAACAGCCACTTCAGGCTTCACCAGATTCTGGTCAAGAAAAATTCCAACTCATTTCTCACTCAGCTTCCAGATGGGAGGGAAACTCTCTCTGTGTCTCTGTCTTCTCTCTGTCTTTGTCTCTGTCTCTCTGTGTGTCTCTCTCTGTCTCTGTCTGTCTGTCTGTCTCTCAAGAAAACTCCAACTCATTTCTTCATACCAACAGACCAGCTGGATGGAACAGATGCTGGAACAATCCTGCTTCCTCCACCAGGAGCCACCAGGAGGAAGATTAATGATTCTGATTCTCTGTCTCTGGAATTCTTCTTATGTACACACACTGGCCTTCTTTCTCAGCCACACCCCTCCCTGATCAGCAACAGGAGACAGAGTTTGCACCCTCTATTAACAAGAGACAGAGCTCACACCTTCCATTTCCTTCAAGCTGTACTTAGCCCTAAGTTACTAAAGGCTAAGTATCTGCTAAATTAATTGCTGTTACACTTAGTAATATCCTTATATCGGGAAAACCACTGGCAAATGAATGGAGGAGTAAACTATTCAAAAGAGAAGTGGGGAGAGATTCTATGCAGAAAGTCCAGGTAAAAAGCTAGTGTAATAATCTGGGTGAGAGGCAATGTGTAACTGTATAAGAGTGCTGGCTGTGGAAGTGGAAGGCAGGCAGTATATATGATGTATGCTATGAAAGTTGAAATGACAAGATTTGACAACCTGTTTTATATATGGAATATATACTAGTAAGAAGTTGAGGAAGACACCATAAATTCAAACCTTGGGAAGAGCTAGACCATGTCTTGTCCAAACTTTGTATCTTTTTTTTTTCTTTCTACTTTCTTGTAATGGTAATGGAATTTGAAGATATTCCATACCCCCTTGAACTTACTGATGTAGCAGGAAGGGGTAGGGCAGGAAGGAGCTTGAGCTGAGTAGGACCTGGGCTAGAGTCAGAACAGTGCCTGGAACTTGTGGCCGCAAAGTAAACTTTTTTTTTTTGTTTTTGAGCCAGCCAGAACTTCTGCTAAAGACTCCTGCTGAGTACTGATGGGGACAGGAATTGCAGGGTTTGGGGGGAATTAGGGGGGATTGGAGCTGCTTGTAGCAAGCTGTAAGAAGGCTGAGCACTTACCATGAGTGAGGAGAGGAGGATCTTTGCCTGAGGTAGCCTGTTCTGTTCTGAAGACTTGAGAATATGGGTGTTTACTGCATTGACTACATGTGCCAACTGTGGCTACGGTGATGACTTTGCCTTTTGGTTTTCAGGCTCAGTTTTCTTATATTTAAATAAATGTTCTAGCTATGTCCTCCATGTAGACAGCCTGTTGCATTTTGTGATTAATAACCATATAAGCATATCTACAATTACCATAGGCATTGTGAATACTACATTTTTTATATAATTCTCCAAGTAGTGCTTTTCAAATAATAGGTGTTTAATCAACATTTACTGCATTTGATGGAACAATCTCTTATTCAGAGTAAATGTTCTTCAGTTCCTACCATCATATTTCATAAAAAAGTGTTTGTTAAAATGAAAAATATCCAGAGGAGACTAACCAGGGGGATGAAAGGTTTTGAGTTCATGGATTGTGAGGGTCAATTGAAGCAAAGAGGGCTTTACAACATGGAGAAGAGAAATCAAGGAAGATGGAATGGATAACAATGAATATGATAGGCCTCTTCAAGCATGAAAAAGGCTGGAATGGATGCTGTTTTCCTCTGCATATATGATATCATATGGATATGTAAAGCTAATTCTCAGTTTCTACCTGAGGTAACTGAAAATTATCTGAGCCAGTAGTACATCATTACGAATTTTTTTAAATGTTATCTTTTTTTCTAGAGATCCCCCCTGAAGTAGAGATCAGAAATTCTTTACATAACAGCCTCATACCTTATAATAATGAACAGAATAGATACAAGTCATTAAAATCCTTTTGCATGAAAGTCATTAATTTCTGTATTTCTCATAGATTATTTCTTCTAGCAGACATTTAATATCTATTATTAATCAAATATTGTTCAAAGATAACATTTCTATAATTATCACTTTTTTGGCAAATTGTTATTTTGATTTTCTTTTGTTATGATAATTCGCAGGTACTAGTTGACCAGTCTTTTTAATGTGGATGTATTAAACACTTAAAAATTGGATGATTTTTATATTGCCCTGTTTTATACTGTTTATACATCCAGTATTTTTCAAATATCATTAGATACAATTGCCTTAAAAGGGGCCAATATCTTGAATGATAGTTATTCATTTTAAAGGGGTTATTTCTAAAATGAAGTCATATGTTTTAGTTTGTAGAGTTATTCAAAATTCCTAGGAGAAATCCTGAAGTTTACATTTGGGAAAATATCAACTTTGCAAAAAATAAAATAATAAACACAAGTGAAATGAAATTTTTTCCGATTCTTTTGCACATTATTATTTGAGAAAGTAGTTCATTTAAAAATTATCATAATGTTATAGACTTTTATTTTCTAATCTACATCTTTGATTTCACTAGTATATCAGTCACAATAAATAAACTATTCACTAATACAAATTTGCAATTATTTTGTAATTTGTGACTATAGAGCAATTGCACAATTTTTTTTTAAGAGATATGTGGAACAATCTCAAGTGTCTGTGATTATAGATGTGGAATGTGTGAGTGTGTATGTTTGTGTGTATGTAGGTGTATACACACCTACACACATTGTTTATATAATTGAACACTATTTTCATTTAACAATAAGTAATTTATTGTGTTTCTCTTTTCTTTGTTCCTTCTTGACTTCATCAGGTTCGTTTAGACAGTTTATGTCAATGCCCAGATGTTGTCTATTTTTCTGATACCTATATATCTCCCATCCTTTGAATCATATTGCAATCCCTATCTAGGTCAGGAAGTATTTCTTTTTCTTTTTAAGGAAGGAAAGGAAATACTTGAAATTACATATTTCACAACAACCCAATACGACAAATCTTTCTGTGTGTAAGGAAATGTGTATCCCTTTTAGAATTTGTCAAAGTGGAAGGTTGAAAAAGACAAAATCAGAGAAAATGAAATATATAGGTGATGCCTTTTGAGAGGCAAATGAATCGTTCCACACTTTGAAAGTAGTATGAATGTTTGAGTAGTTCAACTCTATATGAAAATGCCAGCAAAGAAATTAACTTGACCTAAAGCACAGAATGCCTTAATATGTTTGTCCCCAAACATTTATTTCTATAAGACCCCAAAGGGGAAATGAAAGAGTAAATGAACACATGAAGGAAAAAATATCTTTAGCACTATTTATAAAACATATAACCAAGAAATGGGCATCTAAAATAAAAGGAAGAGATACTGTATTCTAAAGGAGACTTCAATTTTATAAGGACAGGCAATATATATGTATCAGCTTTCACTGACATTTGGATAGAAAGGTGCAGTAGTTTTAGTGTACAGTGGCAAGGTAAATGGTAATGTACTTCAATTAGTGTTATTCCCAACTAAAAAAATATCTAATGTCAAACCATTAAACTGTGCCAAGGACGTTTATACATATTAAAAAACAACTTTCTTTTCTTTACACTAATTGCGTATTAGATATAATACACTAGGTGTGTCATAGACATATGAAATTTAATATATTTAAAACAGGACTCCTTACATTTACCTCCCAAATTTACCCATCTTCCAATAGTCAAAGAAAAATGGACATTACTTCAGGCTGAGCACTCATTGTCTTTTATCTGGACTAATAATTGCTATTCACATCTCAAGTTTCTCACAATTTTAATCAAATAGGGTGAACAAAGTAATTTTTCTTAAACATAGATTTGCCTATTTCACTCCCCTACCTTGATATATACTACTAGTCATGACCTACTGTTTATAGGATAAATTATAAAATCTTCTTTATTGGTTTCAAAGCCTTTGACAACCTGATCCCAACCTACCTATACAGTTTAATAAAAGCATTTTGCTTTCCTAAACTCTCTATTCCTTCAAATGCAGTGTACCATCTTGTCTCTATCCCATAGAACCCCTTACCACCTGTCTCTTATATGTAGCTTTTCTGATCCTCCTAATTGATACTACTCTGTTTTGCAGCAGATCTCCCTCTCTCCTGTGTTCTGGATTTTGTTAGTGGTGTGTTTTGTGTGTTTGTGCGTGTGTGTGTGTTACATTTTTTTTGCTAGAATATAAACTCTTTGAGATCAGGGATATTTTGCTTTTGAATATGTTTCTTAGTTCTTGGAAAATAATAGGTCCATAAATGCTTGATAATTGATTAATAGTAGATAGGGCATTGCTCTTGGAATTGTAGGTTCATTACTTATAGCTACAATGAACTTTAAAGGTCATTACCCAGACCCTACATTTTACACATTAGAAAATTGATGCTTAGAGTCATTAAGTAACTAAATTGAGGTCACACAGGTAAGGAATAGCAGATACAGAATTAGAACTCCTGTCTTTTGTTTGTTATTTCAACTGAACCACCCCCTCCCCTGTGGGAATGGAGAGGACATGGTAGAAGACAGTTTTCCCCTTAGGCGATTTGCTCAAGTCTCTGGCTCTTCCTTTACACATCTATAAAAGCAGAAAAAGAAATGTCTTTTTTACCTACCTCACAAAGTTGTTGTGTATTTCCAGTGTAACATAAATATGTAACATATGTGATACACTATATTGCAATGTTATAATTATTAGTATAACTAACAATGTCATGCTGTTATATTATATAATTATATATTTCTATGATTTTTAATAATCAGTTGCACTTTATATAAATATAATATCATTTAAATAATTACTATTTTATCTAATATATATATTTATTTACTTGGTTATTAATATCATCTTTTTTTTTTTTTGCTTAAGCAACCTTCACAGAGGTATTCCTAGGGAGCTAGATGATATAGTGCAGGAGTGGGAAATCTGCATCCTAGAGGCCACATGTGAATACAAGTACTAGACCTGTAGTTGAGAAAAACCTGAGTTCAAATTTGTCTATAGACATTAATTTTTGTGTAACTGTGAATAAGGCTTTTAACCTCCTTTTGCCTCTGCACAGTAAGGATAACAATTACTTTTTTCTTCCTAGAGTTGTTACAGAGATCAAACAATGCTAGTTTAATGTCAGATTCTATATGGAGTATGCAGCCCAATGTAGTTGAAATTACAATGGACTTGTTTCAGGGAGCTATAATACTCTGTGGCAGGTGTAATTATTATATCTATTTCATAGATAAAGAAAGGGGGCCAGAAAAAGTTTTAAATACCTTGATGGTCACTGAACATGAGTGTCTAAGAAGATAATTAGCTCAGTTTTTGCTGACTCTGAGGCAACTGCTCTAACTACTAAGTCAAAAAGTACTTTGATGTCCCCTAAATCAAAAAGTAATGTTTCAGATCTTAGTACTTTTATAAAGTGAGGACTTTTATTGGAGGAAAAGGGAGATTCAGTAAATAAGACTTTTATTACTTTGGAAAAAATAAACACAAATGCTTTCCATTTCTAGGGAAATAACAAACAAGTCACATACATCTTATTACCTTCAAGTTTTGGAGAACAGCTTTTAGGGATTTAGGTTTTATCCTTATGAGAACACGGGATACATAGCAAATTTTAAAGTATTGTTCAAAGGAGGCAAGTGCCTGTCAAAGAACATTGAGCCTTTTCTGACTTTTGTACTTGCCTGGCCTTTGAAACTTCATTCTTCTGAACCTGAGCTGAGTTAAGTAAACTACAAAAACAACAATAGCATTGACTCACAAATGGGTTAGCTTTTCTTTTCTGAGAGCAGTGTCAGCTAAAAAAAATTCCTTTTGCTAACAGAACACTCTTTCCATTGTGCTGCAGTAAACTGGGGAAAAACATTTGTTCTTCTATTCATCTGTTTTATTATGACATACACATCCATATTAATTTTTGTTCCCTTTCATTTTCTATGAGTTTGTTCAACCACATGCATATTCTGATAACCACAGACTCATTTGTTTATCTCTGTGACTCAAGTGATTCTATGCTTGTTTTTGGCTTGCTGCCTCTTCCCAGACTAAAGCCATTTGAGAGGCACAGATGAGTGATTAAAAAATAAACACCACACTTCTTTAGCAATAATGTTTTATCAGTTCTAAATTGAGGTAGGTGAAAAGGAACACTGAGAGACTGTTTAGGGTTTTCAATGAATAAACTGTCAACAGACACATTTTTCTTGGTGTTGTACTTCTCTATTTCACAAAACATAAAATGGTAGGACACTATGGGAATTAGAGCAGAAGCATAGCCCAGATCTGGATTAAACTACCATGCCAGATTCTGTCTGAAAGGACAGGGAGTCTCACACATACTTTCAAGAATTAAATTTAAAATGAAAAAAGAAATCAACATAGTGTTAACTCACAGCTGAGTCCAACTGTATCCCAACTGTAACCACTTGACATTTGAGGTCAGTTGGAGCGAGTTGGAATAAACCAGATGGAGGAGATATTTTATTCTAAGTGTCAAGATGGGAATTCAACTCTTTGTTGTCCATTGTTATTTATATTTGTATCTAGTGTTTAATTGTAAGTAGAAGATAGATACATAGAAAGATATTTACATATACACACATACACATAAGTGTATATCTTTATTCCAGAGGGAACATTCTACCATGCAACTGGTGATTTACATAAGTGAAAGAAATATAAGGTAAGGGATACATATACAGATACAGGTATATAAATATAGATATAAATATGATTTTATGGAATCACTGGTTTAGAAAACCTGATAACAAATTAAGTAAAAACAATGTAAAAGAAATTATCCTGCTATTGGGTATTAAAATACTCTTTAGTGGTGTTATAATTTGGGAAAGGGCCTTGAGGGATTTAATTAAATTTCTACAAAATTAGCAAACTATTTATTAATGTACTTTAAATAATTTATCTCATTATCTGATGATTACGTATTTCTTCTAGGATGTTTGTCTTTATGACTAATGTTGAATAAGTGCTTGGTCATACTAGAATGGGAAATAGCCTAGAAGAAATCCAAACTGGGAGCATAAATACATGTAAAATCAAGAATGTTCTCTATGAATAATTATCTGATGTTTGTCAAACCACTTAGAATCTCTGTTTGCATCTATAAACATGTACCCTTTACTATCTTTTGTTGTTCAAGAATTCAGTCATATCTGACTTGTCATGACCCCATGGACCAGAGCACACAAAACCTTTCTATCCCCGACTATCTCCCAAAGACTGTCAAAGTTCATGTTTGTTTCTTTCATGGCACTCTTTATCTGTTTCATCTTCTGCCATCCCCTTCCCCTTTTGTCTTAGTCTTTCCCAATATATGGGTCTTTTCCAATGGGTCTGGTCTTCTCATTGGATGGCCAAAGTAAACTTCAGCTTCAGTATTTGACATTCCAACAAACAATCTAAATCAATTTCTTTAAGTATTGACTGAGTTTATTTCCTTGCTGCAAAAGGGATTCTCAAAAGTCTTCTATAGCACTACAATTCAAAAGTGTCAGTACTGTGTAACAGTTTTCCCTGCAGTCCAACTCTCACAGTCATACATTGAAACTGGAAAAAAAACATAGCTTTGACTATCCAGACTTTTTTTTTCTAAGATAATGTCTGTGCTTTTTAGTATGCTGTCCAGATTTTCCATAGCTTTCCTTACATGTAACAAACGTCTTTTAAATTTATGGCTGCAACTGCTGTCTGCAGTGATCTTTAAATCCAAGAATATAAAATCTGACACTGCTTCCACTTCTTCTCCCTTTATATGCTAAGAAGTAATGGACTAGTTTTCATGATTTTGTTCATTTGTTTTTTGATGTTAAGTTTCAAGTCAACGTTTACACTCTCTTCCTTCACCATCATCAAATGGTTTTTTAAATCTTCTTCACTTTCGGAGTAGTACCACATACCACATATATATATATATATATATATATATGAGATAGCTGAAATTTCTCCTGGTAACCTTTATTCAGACTTTTGATGCATCCAGTCTGGCATTTCACATTTCCTCTATCTGTATCACTCTGAATGCGATTTAAATAAATAAGGTGAGAATATACAGTCTTAGTGTACTCACTTTCTATTCTTAAATCAATCAGTTGTTCTACACTTGCTTCTAACTGTTGTCTCTTGACCCACATATAGGTTCCCCAGGAGACAAGTAAGATGGTCTGATACTCCCATCTCTTTAAGAACTTGTCATATTTTGTTTGATCCATGCACTCAAAGTCTTTAATGTGGATTGAAACAGAATCCAGATTCTGGATTATGAAATAGATTGCTTTGTTTTGTTTAGTTTTTATTTTTTGTGGAACTTCCTTGCTTTTCTGTAAGACCTTTCTTGCTCTTTTCTATTTGGAATATTTGATGTTGTTGCTTATTTCTGTACAATGTCGCAAGCCTCTTTCCATAGTTCTTCAGGCAATTTATCTATCATATCTAATCACTGAATCTATTTATTTCTTTCATTTCATATTAGTAGAAGTTGCTATTAAGATTATACCTATATAGTCTTCAATTTAAGTCTATGTTTTGCAATAGGAAGTCCATGATCTAAGCCACAGTCAGTTCCACGTCTTGTTTTACCTGACTTTAAAGAACTTTTCAGCCTCTTACTGCAAAGTGTATGGCCAATTTGATTTTGATGTTGACCATCTGATAATGTCTACTTGTAGAACTGCATTTTTGGTCGTTGAAAAAGAGCATTTCTATCACTACCAAGCTATCTTGTAAAAAGTCCATTAGTTTCTCCCCTACTTTATTTTGTATTTCAAGGCCAAATAAATAATATCCTAATTATCTTTTGATTTCCTACTTTATCATCAAAATTCCCTTTGATGAATGCAACATCATTTTGGTGTTGTTTCTAGATACTTTTGATCTTTGTAGAACTCATCAATTTTATCCTCTTTGGCATCAGTGGTCAGAGCATGTTACCTTACATGTTTTGCCTTGGATTCAAGAATCATTCTGTCATTTTTTAGATTATACCTGTGTACTCCTTTTACCTACCCTGCTATTGACTATGGAAGTGACTTTATTTCTTCTAAGGGATTCTTGCCCAGAGTAGTGTATATAATAATCTTAATTAAATTCACCCAGTCCCATCCATTTAAGTTCACCAGCACTTAAGATATTGATGTTCTATCTTTCTATCTCCTATTTGAACAACTTATCTTGGTTCATTGATCATGTATTCCAGATTCCTATGCAATAGCCATCTTTATGTCATCAGTCTTTTGTTTTGGTTTAAGACACATCCACAACTGAGCTTTCTTTTGGCTTTGACTCAGATGCTTCCATTATTACTGGAAGCACATATAGTCATCCTCCAAACTTACCTGGTAGTGTGTTGGACACCTTTTACCCTGAACAACTAATCTTCTGGTGTCTTTTCTTTTATAATCTTAATATTTCCCATAGAGTTTGCTAAGCAAAGGTACTAGAGTAGTTTGCTATTTCCTTCTCCAATGGATTACCTTTTTCAAAACTCTCCACTATAGTCTCTCTATCTTGGGTAACCCTGAACAGCATAGCACATAATTTCATTGAACTATACAATGTTTTTCTGCCATACCAAGGCAGTGATCCACGAGGAAATGATGTTATAAGGTTACAAAATTAATGTATGCAAAATGATTTGTAAATCATAAAGTAAATATATGAAAACTGTAAAATCCTAGATTTCTGTATGTGAACTTAAAGATCATTTATCCCAAATTCAGCATTTAAAAAAATAAGGAAATGAAGTTCTAGGGAGGCAAAATCACTTAATGTCTAATAGAAAGTAAACAGCAGCACTGGGATTTGTACCTAAATATTATGATCCATGAGAAAGAAAGAAGGGGGGAAGAAATGAAGGAAGGAGGAATGGAAGGAGTGACGGAGAAGTAAAATAAAATTGCCAAGCTGTTTCTTGGAAGACAGCATGCTCGGCTGGAAGTAACACTAGATGGTGAGTCAGCAGATATGGACTCTAGTCCAGACTGTAATTTGCTCTGTCTGTATCATTGAATAAGTTATTTTATCTTTCTGAGATCAGTTCTCCTAACTCTCTATCCCATTTAGACATCAGCAAAGTTGAAGCTCCCAAAGATCAAAAACAGAAACAATAAAATGTATGGGTACATTTTCAAATATCATTCCACACCTTGAAAAGGATGCTTAGATTTTAAGTCACTCAACTGCATATGAAAAAGTAAGGAGAAACACAGTAATCCTGGCAGCAGTCTCAAAACTTTTGTCCCTACCCACTCATTTGCATAATGCTTAACTGTTACCTGGGATGTGTACCTAGGTGGTCATCACAAAATCTGTTGAGGTCCCTCATTTAGAGAACCTAGTTCTGATGCTGAAATAATGATCAAATAAGACTGGCTATGCTTCTTACTCCTTTTATATGACAGACAGTTAATAGTTAAGCCAGCACTCAGATGGTACAGAATTGGAGGGATTTCTGCCAGTCATAGAATGAGGATCTCTGTCCTTTTTTAAAGAGCTCAGCCAGATCTGAGGCCCGAGATTGTGGAGGCTACAGATACTCCTCAATGAATGAGCATAGGATACTCAGATTAATCCATCCCCTACAGACACTGTACCCTAAAGGAACCAGTCCAGCTGGTTCTGTTCACAGTAATAGCAACATTGTGTGATGGACTAACTTTGATAGACTTATGTCTGCTTAGCAATACAATGATCTAAGACAACCCCAAAACACTCATGATGGAAAATGCCATTCACATCCAGAAAAAGAACTATGGAGTGTAAATGCAGATTGCAGGATACTATTTGATCTTTCTTTCTTTCTTTTCTTTGTTTGTTTCTTCTTTCTCATTGTTTCTCCTATTGGTTCTAATTCTTCTTTACAACATGACTAATGTGAACATATGTTTACTATGAACATATATGTATTATGTGTATAAGATTGCATGCCATCTTGTGGTAGGGTAGTGAATGCGTGGGGAGAAATGTTTCATCTCCAACTCTTATGGAAGTGAATGGTGAAAACTAAAAATTAATTAATTAATTAATATTTTTTAAAATAGAGGAAAATCTCAAACCTTTATAAGCTATTATACCTTCTTCTTACAACTCTATACTGTTCTCTCCACTTTCTCACTGCCCACTCACTGCCTCATCTCCTTGCAACCTAAATTTCATTTATAATTCTCTTCTGAAACTACTTTCTCCAAAGTTATTAATGATATCCTACATCTGACAACACTGATAAATCTGTTCTTGACTGTCTTGTCTTTTATTTTGTTTTCTTCCATTCTGTCTTAACACTCCCTTCTCTCTTTTCCTGGTTCATCATTTTCTTCATGTTCCTTTCTTTTCTCCTGTGGCTCTTACTTAAGTTCCTCTTCCCTGCCCTCTTTTTTATTTTCTATCTCTAAATCTTTGTTTTCGTTTTCACCAACTTTCTTGTTGTAAAATATGCATAGAGAAAATATATGCCATATACATATACACATGTATGTACATAAGCATGCATGTGTATACATGAAGGACAGAAAGAGTTGAGTTTGAGTTCAGGTTCAGCCTTTTAATAGCTGTGTGTCCCTCAGCAAATCACACAGTGTTTTGGGACCCTTTATTTCTTAATCTTTAAAATGAAGTGGTCTTGAACTATCTGCCTCAATGTATTTTTTTAAATAAATTAAATTATGAATGCAAAAAAACAGTATAAAGAATGAAATATAAATTTTAGCAATGTAATTTCAAGGTACATTACATTAATATATGATGTTACTAGAGAGTCTTCTTAGTTTGGAATATATAGAGCAACATGTACAAAGAAAAAAAATTCCTTCAATTTTTAAGGATCAGAATAAGCTTCTACAGAGAGTTGGACATTTAATCTCCTTTAGTTGTTCTTGTGAGTATTTAACAAAATACTTTTATATTGTAGTTCCCACTATAATGGATCCTAAGCTAAAGAGAAAATAGGATTTTGTTTTTATATTCAAATTGTTAAATAAATACCAACATATTCTATGGTGTTCCTTTTTAGGAAAATGTGATTCTTTGTTACTTCTTATATAATCTAACCTCTTCAGACAATAGTATAAAATGGAAATGTTAACAGACATTTGCATGCTTGGTTTTCACGGACATCATCATGTTTTAATTCATTATTTCAGTCTCAGTTCAAATATCAAATTTGTCTTGTGGATTTATCTGCAAAGGTCATTTATTTAACAAAGCTTACATTTGTAGAGGCTTCTCTTTAATGCCACCTTTTTTTTGAATCACAAATGAATAGAAGTTAACAAGGCCATAGGAAAGAGAAGACTGGGAGTGGAAAGTATTACCTGGGCTTAGTCTCTGAGGACTGAGTTACATTTCCTTTTAGCAATTGAGAAAAATATTAAAAACATCAAATCAGCTATTTTCAGGGTCACATAAATCCTCAAACAATGAATGACATAAAGCCTTGCTTTTTTAGCTACCTCTTGCATGTCAGTGAAATTAATGTTAGTAGTGTATACACTTAGGGTATATAGTAGTTGTTATTTAAAACTGATATAGATTATATATTCTCTTCATCCCTAGCAACACATTATGATTATTACAATTAAAAATCTAAGGGGTTCTCTTTGAGCAATTTTCTTCGTGTCTAGTCTCTGCAGAAAGAAATGTATTCTAATTAATATTTTAATAATCAAAATACTTGAATTCAATAAACAGAAAATCTAAGCTTAGGAGAACTTCATGATAAAGTAATGTATATTGCTAAAGATATTTCATATACACTTCTGTGGCAAATGGACAATATCAGTTTATAGAAATGTAAAAAGCATGCAGTATTGAAACTAATGAAGAAATCCTATTTATAGACTGAGAAAACCCCTGGATTTGTAAAAGGAAGGAAGGAAGGGTAGAAGGATGGAAGGACGGAAGGAAGGAAAGAAGGAAGGAAGGAAGGAAGGAAACATTTGAAAATTAACTATGTACTAAGCACTTTGCAAAACACTACATAATTATTATCTCATTTAGTCCTCAAAACAACTCTGGGAGGTAGGCGCTAGTTATTGTCATTTACAGTTAAGAAAAATAAAGCAGGAAAGGATTAAGCCAGTTGTCCATGGTGACAAATCTAATAAGCACCTGAGATCAATTTTGTACTTAATATTCTTTTGTCTTTGCTTTTTGGAGAGAAATTGGTTTTAAGTGACTTGCCCAAGGTCACATGGCTAGAAAGTGTGTCAGGTGTCTGAGGCCAGATTTGAACTCAGGTTCTCCTGACTGCAGGGTGGGTCCTCTATTCACTGCACCTCCTAGCCACCCCTGTGCTAATACTCTTGATGCCAGGCCCAGTGCTCTATCCACTGAGCCACTCAGTTTCAATGGTTCTAATCTTTGTTCTCCATTAATTAAATAATTGACCATAGACAAGTTGTTTAGAGTCTTTTTATGTCTCAGGTTTTTGTTTGTTTCTTTGCCATCAGTAAAACAAAGTTGCTATACTGTTTGAGGCATTACAACACAGAGAAGAATGTGCTAGATTTAGAATAGAGGATGAATTTGAATTTTTGTTCTGTTGCTTCCAATCTGTATGACCTTGGATGGACAACTTCATCTCCGATATTCTTGGTATTTGATCTCTAATATAAAGATGTTGGATTAGATACCCTTTAAGATCTATTCCACCTCAAAATCAGTTATCCAATGATCTCTATTGCACCCTGAGTCTCAAATTCTGTATTTTTATCATTTTGTTATTTTTAAATGTACATAAGTGTGAAGAAAGAAATCACAAAATAATTCTAAGTATAAATAATAAAGCAGTCAAAGATGTAAATTAGGTTCAATATGCCATTTATAAATCAATCAAATGAAATATTTTGTCAACTGTCAAAAGGATAGATATCTCAACACATTAAATGAAATAGAGTTAATTGAACAGCCTGTTTGGAATCAAATCTTTCCAGTAGAAAGATTCCAGTAGTTTAGACTGAATAATATCAGACGAAATTTTCTTAGGTCAGGGGAAGGAGGACTTTTTCTTCTCTCTGATCCCTTTCCACTGACCAGCTCATGGCCTTAAGAAATTCCAAAAGTTGGGTGAAACCAAGGGAGAAGAGTGAAAGCAGTGAGCTCTCCCCCAAACGCCTTCAAATACCTTTAAAAAGGGGCTCTGAACAAATTTAAGAGGAGCAGAACTCAGAAAGAGCTGGTATGAGGAAGATTTCTAGCCCAACACAGCCTGGAAGTTTGACAGGAAAGGTCTTTTGCACTGAGCTTAGAGAAGAGTGCAGTCCACCACAGGCCTTGACAGTACAGCCCTGGCCCCACACTGAATCTGCAGTGGCTTCTTCTGGACCTCACAGCTGATGGATGAAATGTTTGAAAGTCTGTTTTGACTTTTGGGAGCCAAGAAGGTGAATTAAGCAGTAAGTGACTCTTGCCTTCCCTTATTGAGCTTGAAAAACCCAGTAAATATTAACATAAGAAAAATCCTGGAAAACTGGAACAAGTAGAAAGATGGGGTGTAATATTCTTAGTTCTGTAGGCTACGTGAAATGTCACGTTGGAAAAACAATTTACCTAGAATATAGATCAAGGATATATAATTTAAGAATTAGTGGTCTACTGGAAAGCCATGATTCAGAAAAAAAAAATGATCTTGAACAGCATCTTTCAAGAAATCATAAAAAAAACCTTCTCTAAGTTCCTAAAATCAGAAGATAAAATAGTAATTGAAAGAAACCACTTATTGGCTCCTGAAAGAGATCACAAATTGAAAATACCATGGGATACTGTAGCCAAATTCCAGAATTATCATGTGAGGAGAAAATACTGCAAGCAGCCAGAAAGAAACAATTCAAATATAATTTGAAACACAGTCAGTATTATGCAGGATCCTGCAGCTTCTTCATTAAAAGACTGGAGGATCTGGAAATGTGATACTTCACAGGGCAAATAAACTTGGATTACAAACAAGGTTCAACAACCAAATAAAACTGAGCATAATCATTCAGGGGAGGAGATGGACATTCAGCAAAATAGGGGACTTCTGACCTCCCTGCTGAAAAGAACAGAGCTCAATGGAAAATTTGACCTTCAAAAACAAAGACTGAATAGGGGCATAAAAAATTAATCAGGAAATAAAAATATTATTTAATAAGAGAAAACTCTTTACATTCCTATATGGGAAGATGATACTTGTAACTCTTGAGAACTGTATCTTTATTATGACATTTAGAAGGAATATAAATAGACAGCTGATGTGGGTATAATTTGACTTTGATGTGATGATAAGAAACCTAATTAAGTGGTAAAAAAAGGATTGTAATAGGAGAAGAGGAAAGGAGACAGAAAAGGGTAAATTATATCACATGGAAAGTCACAAAAGCCTAATACAGTGGAGGGAAAGAAGATAGGGAGATGGACAATTTTACTCTTATTTGAATTGATTCAAGGAGGGAATAACATACTCTGTTAGGTATAGAGTCTAACTTGCCCTATAGGCAATAGGAGGAGAAAGGGGAAAGGAAAGGGAAGGACTGAGGGGTGAGGGTTGGATAGAAGTGAGGAAAGAAGTAGTGAGGGAAAGGGAAAAGAAAAGACTTGACACTGATAGAAAGGAGGGCAGATTGAGGGAGGTGGTGGTCAAAAGCAAAACTCTATTGAAGAGGTAAAGGGAGAAAGAAAAGAGAAAAGTGTAACAAAGGAGGAATAGGATGGAGAGAAAGACACAGATAATAGTCATAACTGTGAATGTGAATGGAATGAACACTCCCATAAAACCGAAGCAGAGAGAAGAGTGAATTAAAATTCACAATCCTACAATAGATTATTTACAAGAAAAAAACATCTGAAAAAGAGGGATGTACACAGAGTGAAGGTAAAAGACTGAAGTAGAATATATTATGCTTAAGCTGAAGTAAGAAAAGCAGGAGTACCCATCCTGCTCTCAGACAAACCAAAAACAAAAATAAATCTAATTAAAAGACATAGGGAATGAAACTACACACTGATAAAAGGCACCGTAGACAAAAAGCTAAAATAAATACTAATCATTTATGCACCAAATGGCACAGCATCCAAATTCTTAAAGGAGCAGTTAAAAGAGATACAGGAAGAAATAGACAGCTAAACTATACTGGGAAGGGGGACCTCAACCTCCCGCTCTCTTAACTAGATAAATCTAACCACAAAATGACCAAGATACCAGTCAGGAGGTGAATTAAATTTTAGAAAAGTTAGATATGGTAGACCTCTGGAGAATATTGAATGTGAATATAAAAGGGGCAGACAAATGAATGGAGATACCTTTTCCTCAGCCTGGCACCTACATAAAAATTGACCACATACTAGAGCATAAAAGCCTCACAATCCAATGCAGGAAGACAGAAATATTAAATGCATCCTTTTCAGATCATGACATAAGAAAAATTACATGTAATAAAGGGCCATGGAAAGACAGACTGAAAATTAATTTGAAACTAAATAATCTAATCCTAAAGAATGTATGAGTCAAACAACAAGTTATAGAAAAATCAATAACTTCATTCAAGAGATTGACAGTAATGAGAAAATATACCAAAATTTATGGGAGGCAGTGAAAACAGTTCTTAGGGGAAGTTTTGTATATCTAAATGCTTAAATGAACAGAATAAAGAATTGGGAATACAAGTTAAAATAAAGCTAGATAAAAGAACAAATTAAAAATCCTCAATAAAATATCAAATTAAAATTCTGAAATTCAAAGGGGAGCTTAAGAAATCTGAAATTAAGAAAACTATTGAATTAATAAATAAAACTAAGAGCTGGTTTTATGGAAAAAAGAATACAATAGATAAAATTTTATTTCATTTGATTAAAAAAAGGGAAGAAAACCAAATTACAAGTATCAGAAATGAAAAGAGTGAATTCACCACTAATTAAGAGAAAATTAAAACTATATTTAGGGGCTATTTTTTCCCAGCTGTATGGCAATAAGCTTGACAATCTTAGTGAAACAGATGTATGTCTGTATATTTACAACAATATAAATTGCCTAGATTGACAGAAAAGGAAATAAAATACTTAACCTCATTTCAGAAAAAGAAACTGATCAAGTAATCAATGAACTCCCTAGGGGAAAAAAATTCTCCAAGGTCAGATGGAATTACAGATGAATTTGATCAAACATTAAAAAAAAAGAAATTTAAAAAAAAATCATAAGAGTTGGGCTTCCCAACAACAGATCAGCTGTGATTCATTGTAGAGTACACACGGAAAATTGAGAAACAAATTAAGAAAAACTAGAAATCCCAAAGAAAGGCAACTTTTGTCATTTACAAGTCAAGCATTAAATGACGAGTATTTCACAAGGATTCCATGAAGGGAGAGAAGAAATTCCAGGAAAATCAATTTTTGAATTATATATTCTCTCTCTGTTTGAGCCCCAAATAAACACGGGTCCTGCAGGTTTGAAGTGAGTAATTCTGCAGTTTAGGGGAACTTTTCTGTAACAACTATTTCAACCACCACCACCACCACCACCCAAGCAAATTTATTAAATACTAATTTATAAAAGCTAACAATCTCTAGTTGACCAATCAATAATCTTTGGAGAAAAATTGCATATGGGAAGCTGTACAACCACATAAGAAATCCCAACTTGTCAGGATTACCCCTTGAACTCAGAGAGAAGATATACTCAGCCACCTTCTGAGACTTCAGTCCAGCCATGTGAATAGAAGCCAGGAGAGTAGTCCCAGAGAATGTATAACAAATATAGGATCAATAATATAAGACTATAAGACTTTATCCCATGAATATAAATTGACTTCTTTGGATAGCTTGACCTTCAAGCTCTGTATAAACTGTATAAACTGATGTCTTTCAATTTATCTAACCTCATTTTACAGCATATACCCCTACATACTATAATCTCTTTCCAAAACAAAATACTTGCCATATAAACTCTCTACCTCCTCATCAATTTGAATTTGTTCAGATTATCCAATGTGCTTAGAATGCTTGCCTTGGAACCTTTTGTTAAATTCCCAGCAAACTTTTGATATTCAATCAAACACAGTGCCCTCCAAGAAGCCTGTTTTGAGCTCTACATGTGTTAATTGTGTTTCATTTTATAGTTAAGAGAGTACTTTTATAACTTTCTTATGCACATCTCCTTCATAGTTTTGTATTATCGTTATTTGTAGATGTGTAATATCCAAAAAACCTCTCAGTTAGAATTTAAAAAAATTGTTTCCTTGGAATGATTTTTCAAAATATGCATTTGGGAACACACAAGATTTAACTGGGGTAAAGACTTTTAAAATGTATGCCCCAGTTATAACAAATGAAAACCCATATAAGAAGCTTCATAGAGAAATGTGAATTTGTTTCAGGACCTGGAAGAACTCAAAAAGGACTTGAAATACCAAATAATAGAGGCAGAGGAAAAAATTGGGAAAAGAAATGAGTGATGAAAGAAAATAATGAAAAAAAAGAGTTAAAAGATTGTTAAAAATAGTACAAAAATACTGGAGAAAATAACACCACAAAAATCAGAATGCTCCAAGTGTTTTTGTAAAAAGGCACAAAAATTACTGAAGGAAAGATCTCCTTAAAAAACAGAATTGGCAAAATGAAAAATTCACTGAAGAACTTAAAAAGTAGAATTAGCCAAATGTTAAAAGAGGCACAAAATCTAGGTGAAAAACAATATTCCTTCAAATTTAGAATTGGGGAAGTGTAAGTTAATGACCCCATAAGACACTAAGAAACTGTAAAACAAAAATCCAAAGAATAAAAAAAATAGAAGTAAATATGAAGTACCTTATTGGGAAGAAAGAAGAAAAAAAGAAAGAAAATTGACCTGGAAATTACATCAAGGAAAGCCAATTTAAGAATTATTTGAGTCTTAACATCACATTTCAACAAACTGTCAAGAAATACAGCCTTTATATCCTAGAATTAGAGGGTAAAATAGAAATGGAAAGAATCTACAAGCACTTCCTGAATTTGGAATGTGATTTAAAAAATATTAAAAATTGTTTGTTCATGTAACTGAATAAAATGTTCAGAAATGAACAGATGATAATGATTCAATGCAACATCAAGAGACAATTAAAAAGTCAAAAGGCTGAACAAATGTTTAAAAAATGTGAAATACCTGATAGGAATAGCAAGCAAACTGGAAATAGATCAAGTGGAAATACTTTAAGAATTATTGGATAACCTGAAAATTATAATGAAAAGAAAAAAACACAGACATCATATTTCAATAAAATGCAAAGGTAGACTTCCCAAATATCATATGACCCTACGGCTCTCTAGGTATTAAAAGAATTCACCAGTCAGTTTCTAAAAGAAATCACAAAACTAAAATTCAGAAATATAATGGACAAAATACAGAGCTCCCAGATTGAGGAAAAAATACTATAAATAGTCAGAAAGAAATAGTTCAAATATCTTAGAATCATAGTGAGGATCACACAAGATTTTTGAGGCTACCATCTTAAAAAGGCCAAGGTCTTAGAATATATTGTTGTTGTTGTTGTTATGGTTGTTTTGTTTCAGAAAGCAAAGGAAATAGTATTGCAACCAAGTATAACTTACCTAGTAAAGCTACATAGAATTGTACAGGAGGAGGTTGAGGAATACTTAATAAATTGGAGTAGTTTGAAGCATTCCTGAGGAAAGACCAGAGGTAAATTGTACATATATATACATATATATACATATGTATGTATGTATGTATGTATTTCCATGCTCATAACAGAAGAGAAGCATAAAAAGGTAAAAAAAAATAAGTGAAAAACCATATGAGATTTAACAAATTTACATTTCCATATGGGAAGATATTACATGTCATGCCTAAGAATATTATCATCATGAGAATGTTTAGGAGTCTATTTAGACAGAAGGCATGGATATAAGTAGTATGTTGCATGCTAAAAATAAGAATGTAAGGATGAGAAAGAGGGATGCAGAGTGAGAAGAGGGAAAGGGGAGAAGAATGGGGAAAATTACCTGACATAAAAGAGGCAAACAGATAACATTTTTTACAATGGTAACATATTTTACAGTGGTTGGGATAATTTGAAAGGGAGCTGGCAATTCTTGAGCCTCACAATTATCTGAACTAGTTCAAGGAAAGAAGATAATACATACACTATTGAGTATAAGCATTCTTCTTATCCAACAGGGAAGTAAGAGCGAAAGGCACTAAAGGAGATGTCAGTGATCAGAAGAAAAAAAAATGGAATAACACCCCAAAATGGAAGATGATAGCAGAATAGATTGGAAACCAGAATCTAATAATATAATGTTTACAAGACATATACCTGAAACAGATACACACACAAAGAGTTAAAGATTGTCCTAAATCTATTATGCTTTTGCAAAATATAAAGGCAAGGTAGAAATTGTAGTTTCAGATAAAGCAAAAGAAAAAAATAGATATGATTAAAAGTGATATTCTAAGAAACTACATTTTGCTAAAATTTAAATTGTGTATTAATATTGATACTGAAAATGCATGCAACACATGGCATAGCATTCAAATTCTTGAAGGAAAAGTTAAATGAGTTAAAGGAAGAAATAAAGATTAAAACTGTAACAGTGGGGGGATTTAATTAATTGCCTCCAATACCTTAAGATAATTAAATATAAAATAAAAATGAAATAAGGTAGATGTATACCAGTATAGGAAAGTTATATATGATAGTCATCTAAAGAATAATGAGAAGGAATAGTAAGGACTTTTCCTATTTGTATGCTGTTCATGGCAACTTCACAAAATTTGATCATGTATTAAAGCATTAAAAACCATAGAAACAAAAGAAGAGAAGAAATATTAAAAGAACCATTTTCCAATATAAAATAAACCTACATAATGCATCATCATTTTTATTTATTACCAACAAAATCCAGCAACAAGCCATAGAAAGAAAAATTCCTTTTAAAATAACCATAGACTATATAAAATGCTTGGGAGTCTACCTGCCAAGACAAGCCCAGGAACTATATGAACACAATTATAAAACACTATCTACACAAATGAAATCATATCTAAACAATTCAAAACATAATAACTGCTAAGTGTTTGACTGAGTCAATTCAATGAAAATGAAAATTCAACTTAAAATAATTTACTTGTTTGTTTCCATACCAATACAACTGCTAAAAGTAATTTTATAGAACCAGGAAAAATAATAACAAAATTCATCAGGAAGAACAAAATGTCAGAAATATCAAAGTAATTAATGGAAAAAATCATGAAAAAGGTGACTTAGCAATACCAGATTTTAAACTGTATTTGAAAGCAGTAATCATCAAAAAAATCTAGTACTGGTCAAGAAAGAGAGTAGTAGATAAGTGGAATAAATTAGGTACACAATATACAATAGTAAATGACTATAATCTTTGATGAACTAAAAACTGAAGTTTTTGGAACTATTTGACCAAAACTGGTGGGAAAACTGGAAAAAAAATAACTTTGTTAGTAATTAGGTATAGATCAACATCATACATCAAGAGTCGAAAACGGGTATGTGATTTGGATATAAACAGCGATACCAAACGCAAAATAGGTTGAGCTTTCAGTTATATGGAAAAGGGAATAATTTATTACCAAAGAAGACATAAGTAACATTACAAGATGTAAAGTGGATAATTTTTATTGCATAAAATTATTTTAAAATTTGCACAATAAAATGATGAAACAACTTTAGACAAAAAGTAGAAAATGAGGGAAATGTTTTAACACATTTTTTTGCCTGAAAAAGGACTAATTTCTCAAATATATAGGAAACTGTGTCAAATTTATGAGAATATGAGTCATTTACTAATTGGTATATGGTCGAGATATAAACAAGCAATTTTCAAATGAAGAAATCAAAGTTATCCATATTCATATAAAATTTTCTAAATGACTATTGTTTCGAGAAATTTAAATTAAAACATCCCTGAGGAGCCACTTCCCATCTATCAGATTAGCTAATAAAAGAGAAAAAGGAAAATGACAAATGTTTAAGGAGATGTGGGAAAATTAAGAAACTAATGCATTGTTGGTGGAGTTGTGAACTGATGAAACCATTCTGGAGAACTATTTGAAAACATACCCCGAGGACAATCAAACTGCAAATCCTTTGATCCAGCAATTCCACTACTAGGTTTATAGTAAAAAAATATTTTTTAAAGGTGTGTGTGGAGGGAACTATTTGTATAAAAATATTTATAGTAGATCTTTTTGTGGTGGTAAAGAAATTAAATTGAGGTAATGCCCATCAATTGGGGAATGGTTTAACAAGTTGTAGTGTAAGTTTGTGATGCAATTTATAAATTTTGTAAATATTCATCCATTTCACAAAGATTGTCAAATAGGTCAAAATAATTCCCAATTAATGTTTTAATTTTCTCTTCATTGATACTTATACTTTGATTTCCTCCCCTAAATTTTGTGGCATTCCATAAGTTTTGATACATTATTTCATTATTTCCCTTCTCTTGAATGAGGTTATTGGTCATTTCTATGATTTGTTGTTTGACCCACTCAATTTCAAATAATCTTTAGGATTCAAATATTTAGTTTCCAATTGATTTTTAATCTACCTTTCCAAGGCACTTTATTAAATACATTTTTAGTGTATCATGATCTGAAAAGGATGACTTTAATATTTCTTGCTTTTCTGCACTGGATTGTAATGTTTTTACATTGTCTGTATATGTGACATGTACTGCTGAGAAAAAGCTCTATTCCTTTCTATCCCCATTCTATTTTCTCCAGAAGTCTACCATATGTATTTTTTCTAAAATTCCATTCACTTCCTTTACTTCTTTCTCGTTTATTTTGAGGTTAGATATATCAAGTTCAAAGACTGGGAGATTGAGGCCCCTCACTAGTATAATTTTGCTATTTATTTCTTCCTCTCACTTCCTTACCTTCTCCTCCAGGAATCTGGATGCTATACTGCTTGGTGCATATAAGTTTAGTTATGATATTGCTTCATTTTCCAAGGTGCCTTTTTAGCAGGATATAGTTTCTTTCCTTATCTCTTTTGATTAGATTTATTTTTGCCATTGCTTTGTCTGACATCCCTTGCTTTTAGCTGAAAGATAATATATTCTACTCCAACCTTTTTGCCTTTACCCTATGTGTACCCTCCTGTATCCTGTGCATATCACTCTGTTTCAAATGCATAATAAGTAAACAAAATATTGTAGGATTATAGTTTTTAATACATTCTGCTCTCTGCTTCCATTTTGGGGGAGAGTTCATTTCATTTACATTCACAGTTGTGATTACGATCTGTGTCTTTCTCTCATGTCCTCCCACCCCCTGTTTATGCTTTTATTTCTCCATTCTCTGTTACACTCCTCAAGAGTTTTTGCTTTTGAACACCACCTCCCTATATCTTCCTTATTTTCTATCAGTTCCCCTCCTTTTTCTTTCCCTTTTCCCTTACTACTTCTTCCCTACATTCTAACCACCTCCTTCCTTTTCTTTCCCCTTTTCCTTCCTACTGTCTGAAAGGAATATTACATTTTGATACTTAACTGAATATATTATTCCCTCCTTGAGCCAAATCAGATGAGATTAAAGTTCAACCAGTGTTCATCTCCCTCCCTTCTTTCCCTCTACTATATGTTTTTGTGCCTCTTCATGTGTTGAAATTTACATTTCTCTGCCTCTTTCTTTTCTCTTCTCCCATTACAATACTTCTGTACCCCTTAGTTTTTTTATCATCATATCAGTCAATTAATACTCACACTGTCTGTCTATGTGTATGCCTTCTAAATGTCATAAAAATATGAAATTCTCAAGATTAACAATTATCATCCTCTCATAAAGGGGTATAAACAACTTGCCCTTATTGAATACTATATGTATATTTTTTCTTTTTTTCCCCATTTACCTTTTTATGCCTCTCTTGAGTCCTGTATTTGAAGTTTGAATTTTCTATTGACCTCTGGCCTTTTCATAAGGAAAGTCTTGAAGTCCACTATTTTATAGAATATCCATCTCCTCCCCTGAAAGTGCATACTCAATTTAGCTGGGTAGTGTCATTTTTGATTATAATCCAAGCTCCTTTGCCTTACAGAATATCATATTTCAAACCCTCCAGTCTTTTAATATGGAAGCTTCAAGGTCCTGTGCAACCCTGATTGTGGTTACACAATATTTGAATTGTTTTTTTCTGGTTGCTAAGGGTATTTTCTCCTTAATCTGATAATTCTAGAATTTGGTTATAATATTCCCTGGTGTTTTCATTTTGGGATATCTTTCAGGAAGTGATTGGGAGATTCTTTCCATGACTCTTTTACCCTCGGGTCCTAAGATCTAAAGGAAGAGTTCCTTGATGATTTCTTGAAAGATGCTGTTCAGGTTCTTCTTCTTCTTCTTTTTTTTAATAACCATTCTGAAGTAGACCAATAATGTTTTACATTCTTTCTCTTGGATCTATTTTTAGGTCAGTCGTTTTTCCAACGAAGTGTATTAGATTTCCTTTTTTTCATTCTTTAAATTTTGTTTGAATGATTCTTAATATCTCTTAGAGCCGTTAGCTTCCAGATGTCCACTCCAACAAAGTGAATTGTTTTCTTCAGTTAACTTTTGTACTTCCTTTTCTTTTGGCCAATCTTACTTTTTAAGGAGTTGTTTTTCTTCAATGTGCTTTTTTCTAATCTTGTCAATTGTATTTTTATTTTTTTCTTCTCCCTCTCTTATTTGACTTTTTAAATCCTTCTTGACATTTTCCAAGAAGATTTTTTGTGCTTGATATCAGTTAATATTCCCTTTTGAAGTTTCAAATGTGAGTACATGGACCATGAATTCTCCTGAATTTTTGTTCTGATCTTCTCTACCACCAAGATATTTCTCTATGGTCACTGATTTTTTTCCTTGGTCATGTTGTTTGCCTTTTTTTTCTTTTGACTTTTAAATTTTATCTCTGCTTCTGAGGCCCAAGGGCCATTGTCCCAGACTTCTTTTGCTGGTGGCTAATGGCCTGGTTACCAGTTTCCAATACTGGGGCCTCAGGTACTTGCAGTTCTATGTTATAGTGGTCTGGTATTTTACCTGTTGCTGAGCTGGAGGTGGTATGTGCCTGGTGCTCAATATCTCCCACTGGTCCACTGAAGTAGGGCCTGCTGCTGACCTACTGGGACACCTCCAATCCTGCAAGGGTCACCTTAGCCACAAATGAGGTAACTTTCCCATTAATCCCCCAGCCTCCTGAGCTAGATCCAAAATACTATTGTACCCTTTATTTGTGCTTGCTCCACTATTCCAGGATCTTACTTGGGGTTATATTCTCTGGGATTTTAAAGGTCAAGGGAGGGTGAAAGTTCCTATTTACTCCACCATCATGGCTTCTAGAAATTTAATTCGGTGACTTTCAAAATTCTTTGTGTGTGCTGATAGCCCCAGAAATAGCTGCTGCTGCCAGTGCCACCACAGGCCCCATTTAGGACCATGCCTTTTTCTCACCCAGCTGCAACAGATCATCCTCCTGCACCAAGAAGTTTGGGAATCACCACTGCTGCCAGCAATTCAGTCCACTGGAGTCTGCTCTGGCCTTGCTATGCTCAGGTCTATGTTGGTATAGCCTACATCCTAGACTGTGTTCTTCTCCCAGACTAGTGCAACAGATCCTTTCTGTTGACCTTTGAGATGGTCTTGAGTTGGAAATCTGCCACACTCTGTCTCCTTTTGGATTCTGCCACTCTAAAATTTCCACTTAATTTTTAAACTTCAATTTCCTCACCTTAAAAATGGTGCCAATAACAATTACACTACTTACTTCATAGGGCTGTTATAATTTTTTTGCAAGCCTAAAGATTTTATATAAATGTGAACAGTTTATATTACATGAGCTATGTCCTACCTGTCTACAAAAAAAGAAAAAGAAAAATTAAAAAAAATAACATATTGATTAATTTCACCTGTTAAGTGGTAATTCTGTTGAGGAAAGTGAGCAGAAGTAGCAGGCTCCTCTTTTCCAATATATTACACGGAAGCCAGATTCAGGAAGTAGTTTTCAAAGTTGAAGTCCATCTGCTTTCAGCCTCATGTCTTATTTACCCGGCACTGATGTACTTCAGTGAATTCCCAGGAGCTAGATTTGTCTGATCTTGTTGTACTTTAAGCTCTGAAAGTACAACAGATTTTAGAGGTTAGCAGAAAGCTCCCAATACACTTCTCCAAACTTTTGTCAGTTGGGACCAAGAAAATCAGAAGTGAATGATTGGGCTTTAGAAAGCAAGGTGTCAGACATCACAGACTCATCACCTTCTCTTCTTCCACTGTGCATCATGTGAGAAACAGCTATATGGCTTTCAGAGTGTCAGCACATACTGAAACTAAATCAAAGTCCAGCCTTTCAGCCCCTATAGCAAGTGTGGAGAATTTTTTTTTCTTTCTTGATTGCTTTGAAGCTGTCAACAAAGCATTTGAAAAAAAAAACTATAGCCATCCCAATTTAATAATAAAGGGTGATAATAAGGAAGGAATATTTTTCCCTGCCTGGGGAAAAATGATGAAACATTTTTTCAGGTCTCTGAGAATAAGTACTTAATAGTTTCATTATTATTATTACTTTTTCATCCTTTTGCTTCTATCCTTTTCAGAAAGGCGAGGGAGGGAAAATTATCCCTCCAACTTCAGCAGGGTAAAGGTCAAAGGATGGAGTAGAATATATTATGCCTTGGCAAAAGTAAGGAAAAAATCAGGGGGAGCAATTCTTATCTCAGATATAGCAAAAGTTAAAATAGATATAATTAAAGAAGATAAGGAAAGAAACTACATCCTGCTAAAAGGCACCATCGAGAATGAAGCAATATCATTACTTAACATATATGTACCAAATGGTATAGCATCCGAGTTCCTACAGGAAAAGTCAAGGGAAGTAGGGGAGGAAATAGACAGCAAAATGATACTAGTGGGGGACTTCAATCTCCCCCCTCTGAACTTGATAAATGTAACCTCAAAATAAACAAGAATGAATTTAAGGAGGCAAATAGGATTTTAGAGAGGCTAGACATGATAGATCTCTGGAGAAAACCGAATGGGGATAAAAAGGAATATACTTTCTTCTCAGCAGTACATGGCACATTAACAAAAATAGACCATGTATTAGGGCATAAAAACCTCACAATTCAGTGCAGAAAGGCAGAAATATTAAATACATCATTCTCAGATCGTGATGCAATAAAAATTATATGTAATAAAGGGCCATGGAAAGTAGGCAAAAAACTAATTAAATAAATAATTTAATCCTAAAGAATGAGTGGCTTAAACAAGAAATTACAGGAACAATCAGTAACTTTATTCAGGGGAATGACAATAATGAAACATCATACCAAAACTTGGGGGATACAGCAAAGGCGGTACTTAGAGGAAGTTTCATATCCCTGAATGCATACTTGAAAAAATTAGAGAAAATAGAGGTCAATGAAATGGGCATGCAACTGAAAAAGGCTAGAAAAAGAACAAGTTGAAAATCCCCAATCAAAAACTAAATTAGAAATAATGAAAATCCAAGGAGAGCTGAATAAAATTCAAAGTAAGAAAACTATTGAACTGATAAAACTAAGAGTTGGTTTTATGAAAAAAAAATCAATAAAAGTGATAAACCCTTAGCCAATATGATAAAAAAAGAAAAAAGAAAACCAAATTCTGAGTCTCAGAAATGAAAAAGGTGAATGTACCTCCAACGAAGACGAAATTAAAACAATAATTATGAATTATTTTTTCCAACTGTATGCACATAAATTTGACAACCTAAGTGAAATGGATGAATATCTACAAAAACCAACTTCCCCAAACTAACTGAAGAGGAAGTAAATTACTTAAACAATCCCATCTCAGAAAAAGAAATGGAACTAGCTATCAAAGAATTGCCTAGGAAAAAATCCCCAGGGACAGATGGATTTATTAGTGAATTCTATCAGACATTTAAAGATCAATTGATTCCAATACTCTACAAATTATTCAGGAAAATTAGTGAGGAAGGAGTCCTTCCTAATTTTTTCTATGAAACAATAATGGTACTGATACCTAAATCAGGGAGAGATGAAAGGGAGAAAGATAATTATAGACCAGTCTCCCTCATGAATATAGATGCAAATATCCTAAATAAAATATTAGCAAAAAGACTACAGCAACTTATAACTAGAAAAATACATTTTGACCAGGTTGGATTTATTCCAGGAATGCAAGGATAGTTCAATATTAGGAAAACCATCAGTATCATTGATCATACCAACAATAAAACTAGCAGAAACCATAGGATTGTCTCAATAGATTCAGAAAAAGCCTTTGACAAAATACAATACCCATTCCTATTAAAACACTAGAAAGCATAGGAATAAATGGAATTTTCCTTACAATAATAGGTAGCATCTAATTAAAGCCATCAGCAAGAATTATATGCAATGGGGATAAACTAGAAGCATTTCCAATAAGATCAGGGGTGAAACAAGGA
>CM053600.1:106100500-106135720 GCA_028646575.1 Pseudocheirus occidentalis | reverse complement strand
AAAAAATGAGTACATGAGTCAATCCGACTAGTTTTGTTCCTTTTAAAATATTTAATCCCTATATTTACTAAATATGAATATAGATAACTTTATCATCTTCATATTTTCAAAGGTTCCTGAATCTAGAATCTACTTGAAGCTAAAATTAGGTCATACCTGGTCCAACACAATTACAAAGTGGAGAAACACCTAGGGGTATGATTCAAATGCTCAGCCTTCTCTTATGGAACAGCCAGGAGACTTGAAATTTTCTGTGATTGTATTCAGTTGTTTAGATTAAAATGCTATTTGTGGAAGGGCATTAAAAGTAAAAATTTTATCCAGATTAAGTAATATGTGTATGTATACATTTATTTTGAAAACATTAGAGGCAATGTGACACAGTGGAAAGATGGGACTTGTTGTCCAAGGCCTTAAATTTGAATCCTAATCTTTCAATTTATAATCCAGGTGCCTTGGGGCAAATCATTAAACCTCTCTGGGCATCAATTTCTTCATTAGTAATTGGAAGCACCAAGTGCATGTTTAATGAATGCTCATCCATCCAGGGTAATGGAACTCGATGACCTCTGATGTATTTTCTGTCTCTAAATATATAAACTTTGTATTTCATAACATATAGTTTAAAACAATACATTTCAGTTCTACATCATTTAACCCTCAAAACATTATGAAGTAAAAGTAATTATTTTATGCAAACTAAGGGATAGGAAAATTGTGATTTGACTATGTTCAACCAAATAATGTGATTGATATGATCATTTTCAATTTAGCCTAAATTAGGTCACTTTTGTTGTTCGGCCATTTTAGTATGTCTGACCCTTCGTTACTGCATTTGGGATTTTCTTGCAGTTTGCTATTTCCTTCTCCATTTCAATTTAGAGTTGAAGAGACTGAGGAAAATTGGGCTAAGCTACTTGACCAAAGTCACATAGTTGGTAAGTGCCTGAGGGTAGATTTGAATTCAGAAAGATGATTCTTTCTGATTCTAGGCCTGGCACTATATCCACTGCACCACTTAGTTGCCCCCAGTAGAAAAACTGGGACTGAAGAGATTGGGTATGGAGAGGGAAATAGACCAGATGAATACTGGTTACTAGAAGATGAATCTGACTCATGGTGGTGTGGTACTGGGGATAAGTAACATTGTGTACTTATTTTTTACATTTAATATTTGTGTAAAAGTGAATATGAAAGATTCAAAGAAGAAAATTAATCACAAACAAGCATTCCAATGAGATTAAGTTCCAAAAAGGGTATGGAAAAGGACAATGGGTATCAAAAATTATGTGCACTGCTCTCTAACACTAACTATTCTCACAACCTTACCCAGTGCATGTGATCTCTCATATCTTCAGTTGCCTTATCATTAAAATAAGGACAATAATGTTAGGCATCAAATGAGATAATGTATTTTCAAATTTGAAATTTTCAGTGAAAATATACTACATTTTATTTGTAATCATCTTTATAATTGCCTTGATGATTTTGGCAGGATTTATGGACAGATCATGTACTTAAAAATTACATCTGAATTTGCTTTTTGTTGTTGTTGTTGGTGTTGGTGGTGGTGGTGGTGGCGGCGGCGGTGGTGGTGGTGGTAGTATGTGTCTGTGTGTATGTCTGTGTGCCTATGTGTCTGTGTGTGTGTTCTTACAACATTCAGTCAGGTCACTTCATTATGGCTCCATGTCACTGACCAGCTGCCTGAAAGGATAGACCATCACAAATTAAAGGACTTAGAACTACCTTTCCTGAAGACTACTTTTAGATATGTACATTGAATTTGAAGATAACAGAAAGCTGGGAGGGGAGGCAGGTATCAGTGGAAAAGTGAAAAAGGATACAGTTAGGATTCCAAAAAATTTAGCCTTAACAAGCTAAAACATCAGGTTTAATCTAAAAAGAGGATATTCAAAAGAGATAATTATTGCACTCACTTCTTGGAAATTAATTAAGATAGACACTGATAAGTTATTGAATATCCAGAGGAATTTAATCACTGTAGTAAAGGACTTTGAGTCTATATCATCCACGAAATATGCATGTTTAACCTGGAGAAGAGAAGACTCACAAGGAATGTGATAGCTCTATTGAAGTATGTAAAAGGTTGGAGGAAAGATGAATCACATACTGTTTGGGGTGGAAATTGCAAAAAGGCAAATTTAGCCTATATACCAAGAAAAAAATAACAAAAAACAAAGCAAAATATCTTCTATTAATAAAGGGCTAAGAACTATTTAGAATGGTGGTTGTTTGCCCCTACTTAGAATCTTAAATGAAGATACTAGATAGTCATATGAAAAATATTTTTAAATGAGGATTTCTTTTGTTTATAGAGTGGGCCAGATTGCTACTGAGTTCCCTTTCAATCCACACATTCAATAATTATGTGATATTTTTTTCAAAGAAAAAAATGTAAGAGGTACAGAATATAGGTTAATTCTGGGGCAGAACACCAGAAACAGGGAGGCATGGGAAGGAAGAGAGGGAGACAAGGAGAGAAAGACAGAGACAGAGAGACAGAGGGAGACAGAGACAGAGAGAAACAGTCACCATACTTCCCAAGTGTGACTAGCCTTGATAAAAAAAAAAAAAGCAGGATTACTGAGTCTAAAGCAGCCAGTATAAAATATGGAAAAAATTTAAGAGTCCTGATGTCATACTTTAGTCTTCAAATTAAATCCCAAGTAGGGAGGGGTTCATGATTAAACTCACTTTGGATATGTCTCATGCTTATAGCATTTAACATACTCAAGGTAAGATTAAGCTTTCAATTTCACTTTAATGCAATGAAAACTTCTCTAACATTTTAGATATCATTGAAAGTACTAGCATACATACCTGGAGGCTCAAACAATAATATTACGGTTCTTTTTATTGTTAGAGATTGAAGTTGCGACCTACCATTTGATTTAAATAAGAAAGAATACACAGATGTGAAAGGGAAAAATGAATATAAGACGGCACAGGAAGGCGGATAGCAAATTATTTTGGAAAAAAATATGCCTGTGGGTTTAAGTGAGTATATTGTGAAATCACTAACTTACTTGAAATGCTAGTTTCATTGCATGCTGAAATTATTTTTTTTCAAATAATATATCATTGTAATCTTTCACTTTCATATTGATAAGTTGAACATTGCTGTAACTAAAGCACAACTCTAACATTAATCTGAGTAAATTTCAAAATCTTACCATGAAAAAAATCTGTCAGATGAACTGATCCATAAAAGATATTCCATAATTCTTTGTTGTCTCCTCTGCATTTGTTGGAAAAAGATAGCCTTACAAGCACACAAGACTACCCAGAGCAGACCAGCACAATCTAGGTTTGGAAATAATCATGAAATTAAATTAGGCTCTCGCTCGCGCTCGCACTCTCGCTGTGTCTCCTCTGATACATAAAATCCAATCAGCAATATTTTGGACTGTTTTACAATAGTCTTGATATAAAAATATAGTTAGTATAAGTAGTGGGAAAAACAATAACACATTTATAATTGTCACCGACAAATTCTTTAAGAATTTTTAGGTAATGAGATGCTTTTACTCAGAATAAAGCTCATTCCCTGCAGGAAAATGGCATAAAAGTAAGTTTTTTCTTGACATAGCACAGGGATATTTGTGAGATGTCTTAATGTGATATCTACCATGAGATATCATCATGGGAAGTTTACTGCCTGCAAAATCAGAGCTTGAGGCCATGATGATGGAAGATACAGTTATTGCAAGTTTTCATTTCAATAATGAAATTCAGGAATGTATCTCCCCTATGGATTCTGCTTAGGTATCATTGTTAACAAGGTATTTTAATACCCATCTGTATTATAAAGTTTATAAGAAAATTACTGAATTTGCCTTCATTAAAATAGAAAATTATTCCACGCCTCTTTTAACACAAGAGTAAAGTATTTAATTTTGCATTATACATTGGGATTGAGAGTTTATACTTGTGATTTCAAGATGGAATTCATGTAATTTTACCTCTACCTATGCAGATGACTAAGTCCTTTGTAAAATACATTCTTAGGAAATTTTCTAGAGCAAATAAGAATTTACAAGATAAGTGACTTGCTCATGATTCCATCACCAGTATTTTTTACAGACAAATATGGTATTCACATCTTCCTAAATCTAAGGCCAGCCCTTGGATATGCTATGCCATCCTACTTCCTGAATTATATTATGCCATTTAAGGACACCTAAAAAACTAGATACAGTGTAATCTTTAATCTTTTGTTATTATTTTTTTATTTTTTGCTTTTTGGAGGGTAATTGGGGTTAAGTGACTTGCCAAAAGTCACACGTCTAGTAAGTGTGTCAAGTGTCTGAGTCCGGATTTCAACTTGGGTCCTCCTGACTCCAGAACCCATGCTTTATTTACTGCAGCACCTAGCTGCTCCTTGAAAGATACTTTTCTTTTTGCTTTTTTGCAGGAGGAAGGCAGGCTAATTAGGGTTAAGTAACTTGCCCAAGGTAACACGTCTAGTAAGTGTTAAGTGTCTGAGGCTGGATTTGAACTCAGGTCCTCCTGACTCCAGGGCCAGTGCTTTAATCACTGCACTACTTAGCTATCCCTTAATCTCTTATCTTTGATGGCATTTTAGAGATCTGTTTTCCTTTAGCTCATTCAAGTGTGGGAGCAAGTATTGAGTTATGTGAAAATTATGATAATTATATACCCTTGTTTACCATAAATGTTTACTTGGAAGAGGTTTTTAATTTGCTTTTTTAGTGTAATAATTGACTTAAATAAATGTGAAACAAGAGATTGCAAGGATATCAGCATCAGGACAGTAAAGTTAATATGACTCCTGTCTTATTCTTTATCCACTATCTTCTTAAACACAACCCATTAGGATTGAGTATAGAGCAGTGGTTCTTAACCTTCTTAATGCTGCAACCCTTTAATACAGTTCCTCATGTTGTGGTGATCCCCAACTATAAAATTATTTTCATTGCTACTTCATAACTGTAATTTTGCTACTGGTATGAATCAGAATGTAAATATCTGATATGCAGGATGGATTTTCATTTTCACAAATTGAACATAACCCACAAGTTGAGAACCACTGGTATAGAGGATGTCAACTGAACCAAACTGGCCTCTAATCTCTGGATGGACAGACAGAGCTGAACAGAGCAGGCTGCACAGACAAGACAGGAAACAAACAGAAGTTTAATTTCTAAGTGAAGGAAATGACTTGCAAGCAATGTGCCAGGTCACCACTCCTATGGGGACACCCAAGACAATGTGAGGAGATCTCAATACTTATACCAATGGCTACAGAGTGAGATGTCAATGAGGGGTAACAGCAACAATGAGATGAATTTGATTCATACCAAGGCATCATCACTGGAACATGGATATTTGTTCAGTGCATGTCTGAATTCAAAGGACACCTGGTGCTGGTTAAAGCAGTATAATAATTACATGTTTTGTTATGTTTTGTTTTGCCAGAGGGTGAGATCATCCAGAAGGGCAGTGCAAAGGTTTGTTGTTATGCATAGCTCAGTATACAGCTTGCTTTCAGGGATTCACATCTAGAAAAGAGAATATTTCCTAATATATTGATATTTACGCCTTTTTGCTAAATGGAGGGGTTTTGAAAGAACCCTTACTCTTCTGGTCAATAAAAAGGAGAGGCAGGTATAAGCCAAGATGCCACAAGAGACAAGTTGGGCCAGGACAAGATATTTCCCAAGGGGTTAGTTCTTTGAAGGGACCTACTGGGGAAGTCTGTCTCAGGTATTAATGATATCCATTATTTGTTTGAAGCAGAAAAGAGAGAGTGGTCAAGAATATAAAAGAAGAAAATGCCAACACACACGTAAACAGGGCTATAGTGGTTGGGTAAATAAAAAAGGGAAGAGGAAAACAAAAACCATGACAGTATACTCAGTACTTGCCTGGCATTTTAGGATAAATATCTCATTTTGGCTGCTTCTAGATTCGTACTAGATGAACCTTGAGGTCCCTAGAGGGTTCTGTCATTCACTCAGGAGCAAGGATTTCTTCAAATGATCCTGGAGTTCACATCCACATGTTTGACAGCTGTGGGAGTAATCAGAAGAACCTGGTAAGGACCATTATAAGGTACATGGATTTACAATTGTGAGGAAATTCCTTCAATCAGTCTTTGGATATGAGTTTCTGGTCAGTGTAACTTCAATCCTTGGTTAAAGATCTCTAAACAACCCATAGAAATGGTTTATTTTCCTAGTCATAGAGGGCAAGGTTCAAACAGTTCAATAAACTTTTCTAGCAGTGCATAACTACATTGAGTCAAGTATAGATCAAACTACTTAATGAACTAGTTTTGATAAGGAAGATTTACATATCACCAAGGTAACTAAGAAAACTTAAACCATGTAAAGCAATACAGTAGTTATTATATTAACTAACATCAAGTCTCCTTGTAGCCTCGTAACCCTTCCCAATATCCATCTGCTCAGACATATTGGGTCCCAGATGTCTCTTGTAGTTATCTAGTCCCTAAATATATTTTCTTGGAAAAAAGGCTTTATTCTCAGGACAGTTCTAAAGTTGGTTCTGCTTCCCTGGTTCCAAATCCAAATCTAGATTATTCTGATTTAATATAGTTTAGTCAATTTTTTCTTCTAATCTTGAAACTTCAGAGAATTTCTGTTTATATATTCCATTTACTGTGTCTAAATCCTGTGAATGATATAAGAATATTTAAAAAATTATGAGGGTCCAATCATAAAATGAACTCTTCTGCCCTTAAAAATGATCCAATTGTTTAATAATAGAAAAATAATTTCACTTTCTTTACCATTATCCATAAAATTTATGTGTAAAGTCTTAATTCAATTTTGAGAACTTTTTGCCAAAACATAATCAAAGCTTGAATATCCATGATAGATAAATTTTGAATGCCAATTATATGCATCTACACATAGTTATTAGGGAAAACAATCTAATCCTGTTGCTTGGCTCAATTCAGAGAACACCTAGTACTGGTTGAAACAATGTAATAAATAAATGATTTTGCTAGAGGGTGAGATTGTCCAGAGGGTCATTATTATTAATAACCAGAGGATTGGTTTGCCAAGCTCAGGGCACAGATTGCCTGCTGGGTCTTAACTCTCAAAAAACAATGTGTCTCCTGATTTCTCAAAAAAAATTCATAAAGCTGTTACATATTATCATTTAAATCTCATTGTATTACAGAAAATGTCAGGAAATGAGAGGAAGCTGTGAACAAGTGGACAGAGGGCCACTTAAAGAAATGAAGATCTAGGCTTAAGTCCATCTTCTGCTATCTCCTGTCAGACAACAATCAATTCACTCAATCTCAGCTTGTCAAAAACAGATTTTGGTTGTTTGTAATGAATATTCTAGAACTTTCAAAAGAGGTTCATATTGGAACTTTCCCCAGAAATATTTTTAATGGAGACTAGGCATGCCAGAATATAAACCAAAATAGGAACAGGATAAAGAAGGCTAAATCTATACATTATCAGCCTATACTTTAGAATTATTTTTGAAAAAAAAAAGGCAATTGCTGCTGAAAGTTTAGTATACGCTGTTGTCACTAATGTTGGTCATGCTGTAGTACTATTTTATAACTCCAAACAACTATGATTAGGCCTTTCCATCTTGTGATACCAGGAATAACTTTCTTATAGGTTTTTATTAGAACTAGAGTTTAATGTTAATGAATACATGTGAGTATAAAAGCCTTATAAAATGTATAAATTGCATTTGTATTTTCTCTATTTTCATATGAATAATTTAAGCACATTACTGAAAATTAGGAAAAAAATCATTTGAAACTAATAAATTTCTACACTTTTAAAATCTAGTAAATAAAACCAAAATATTTGTTGCAGCACTTTTATTGTGAAAGCAAAGAACTGGAAAAGTGCTTATCAATTAGAAACTTGTCTAAACAAAATGAAGCATATGAATGCAATGAAATATTTGCATATTATAAGAAATGACAAATATAAGTACTGAGAAATAGGGAAAGACATATAAACTAACACAAAGTAAAGTAAGCAGAACCGGTAAAATAATATATACAACTATATCAATATGAATGGAAAGCACATAATGACCACAAAGGAAAAAAAAAAGAATGTTGTAAAATTATAAAGAATTTTGGTCCCAAATAAAATATATGAGAAAACCCCTTTCTCTACTCTTTTGTGGGGACTGGGGAATGCATAATTGTGGAACATTCCTTATAATGTTAAATTTATTTTATTTTTCTTTAGAGACTAGAAATCTTCTTATCTCACTTAGGCTAGAAGTTAATAGCCATTCACATGTAGATCTTATATCTCATCAACAATGGATATTTACCCACTCCATTGTTCCATGCTTTCTTCCATTTGGACGAATTTGCTCCTTTTTTTGAAACTGGTAGCCTCTGTATATTCCCCTTACGTCATGGTGGTGCACAGAGAGTTACCATATTGGTTGGTACTGAACTCATAGAGGAAGCCCAACTGACATTTTGCCTACTACAGCTCAGAATGCCAACCTCAGAAACTAGGTAAAATGATCACATACAATACCACATGCAAGAGGATTTTTTTTAACATATTGCTTTTTCAATGTTATTGTCCTTCGTTTTTCCCTTTTTTATTTTATTTTTTAATATATTTTATGAAAGTGATAAAGAAGGAATATCTAGAAGAAAAACAAAGATAAAAACAATTGGCAAATAAACTAAACTATATTGATTTCAACCTATGAGACATTCGTACAAATTAATAAAAGTACTGTTAATTGTACATCTATAGATGCATGAATATATGTATATGTATTTGTGTATATATATATATATGTTACATTTAAGTATTTAGTGTAAAATACTTTATAAAGGACTGACTGTTCAAAGTCACATGACAAAGCAAGATGTAAGGTTACACATTTTCTGTGATTACCATGACCACACAAACCTCTACAAAACAGAAATTATAAACCAAAGATGAAGAAAATTCAGCTGTCTCCATGATCTATCATGTGAGGAATCCAAAAGAATGTTTATTAAATTAATAAATAAACTGCCACCTACCTTGAACTCACTGAGAATTCTTTCTCCTTATCCATTCCACTACCAGCAATGAGGCTGTATCAACTGACCCAAGATCCTATGCAGTGGATAGTGTGCTGAACCTGGAGTCAGGAAGACCTGAACAGCAGCTAAGGATAACAACAATAACAGAAGAGAGACCAATAAGAGACTTCTTTCTAAATAAAGGCAGAAGTTAGGTAGAAGTAACAGTAAAGAGTTAGTACTGGGATATATAGACAGAATCTGGTGATCTCCTGAGTACAACTGAATCAATGTTTTAACTAAAACTCAATTACAAATTGGAAAGATGCATAAAGGTGATGGGAGGAGAGCAGTTGGATACTAGTGAGTACATGTAATATGCCAGGCTCAAATCTAGGGTTAGCAATGATGGAAAATTAACTCCTGTGGTTTCAGAAGGAGAAAAACTGGAAGGGAAATGGATGAGAAGAAAAAGAAGGGATTGAGGAAGAAAAGAGAGGAAGAAAGTCCTATTTTGGTGATGGGAAGGGATTCCATTGGTAAATGCTAGAAAAAGATGTCACAGATATGAAACTTGTGATGAATGTTGTCTAAGAGATTTGATTCTTGAAAAGATCAATGATCCTACCTTGGGAAGAGGACAGTTAAAACTGACTGGGACAACTTGAACCTCATGGAATGGAAACACATGTATACAGTAAGGAGATTTTGAGACAAATGAGGGAAAGAAAATAACCTTGAGGAAGGTGTAGATTAGTGTTGGGTTGCATAATCAGGAACGTGTGTGTGTGTGTGTTTATGGGTGCTACTATGGGTAGAATCCCCTCTGTCACTTGCAAGAATTAGCATTATTCTATAAGAATCTCTCTCTCTCTCTCTCTCTCTCTCTCTCTCTCTCTCTCTCTCTCTCTCTCTCTCTTTCTCTCTTTCTCTCTCTCTCTTTGTGAGTGTGTATGTGTGTGTGTGTGTGTGTGTGTGTGTGTGTGTGTGTGAAGTGGTTTTGGGGAAGAGTTATGTTTCCTGATACCTAATCCAGTACTTCTTCCACTAAACCTTACTGCCTCCCCAATTTGACATTAAAGATGAAGGCTAAGGTGTCAGGTGAAGGATCCTATACTTCAGAGAAGATACATGACTGGACTTTTTTGAAGAAAAACACATTGTTTATAAATGATTTTTTTTAGAATCAAAATTCAGTTTCTGACAAATTCTCTTCCTGCTGCATTTAAGTAAGGCCAACAATGAAATTGAATATTTAATTACATTAAATGGAGACTGGAATTCCCTAGGGATAGTTCATTGGCAATGTTATAGGCTCAATTTCTTATATAAAGTTAGTTGTAGAAATTAAGTTTGATCCAGTCCTTAACACAATTGGTAAATAATGCCACTTCTGAAGATTTTTTTAATTGCAATGGCTCAAATAGGGTTGTAGGTGTTATTTTCTAAAAAAAAAAAATAGTCTAATGTTCTTAGAAACCATTTTTGCCTATGCTCTTTAATACCAGAGCCAAAAAGCAAAAGTAAAACACATTGTGGCATTTTGTGAGTATATCACCATTATAACTATGTATAAAGATATGGCTTTTATCCTTTTATAAGTTAATGTTTTCTTCATAATAACTGATAGCATAATAAATAAATAAAATCATGATTCCTTTAGTCATATAGGAAAACAGATGTAAAAGGCTAATATAGAAATTCATGAATTAGAAAAAAATGTTGTAATTGAGCTTTATCTGGGATTAAATTCCATTCTGATAGCTACTACCTATGCGAAAATGGAAAGGTCATTTAAAGTTTCTGGGCTTGCTAACTCATTTTTAAATGAAGAGATTTTATGACATTAGCACCTATACCACCTGCCTTAATCAGGGTTTGTGTAGCATAGTCAACTGAGCAGTTTCATGTTCTCCATGTACCACCAAGGGATGAAGGAGGTGGGCACAACCATTGCTGAAAAAGAGATGTAGCACGAATTCCTATTAAAAACCCTAAAAAACATAGAAACAATAGAGTTTTTCTTGAAATGATGAGCAGTATCTGGCTAAAACCATCAAAAAGCATTAAATGTAATAGAAATAAACTAGAAAAATTCCCAATAAGATCAGGAATAAGGCAAGGATTCACATTATCATCACAATTATTCAATATTGTGCTACAAATGACAGCATTAACAATAAGAAAACTAAAAAGAAACTCAAGGAATAAGAATAAAAGATGAGGAAACAAAATTACCACCCTTTGCAGATGATATGATGGTATAGTTAGAGAATCCTTCAGAATCAACCAAAAATATTTAAATAAATTAACAACTTTATTAGTTACAGGATACAAAATACATCCACATGAATTCTCAGAATTTCTATGTATTATCAACAAAGCTCAGCAGCAAGAGATAGAAAAGGAAATCCCTTGTAAACTAACAGTAGACAATATAAAATATTTGGGAGTCTATCTACCAAAAAAAACCTGGTATCTATAAGAACACAAGTACAAAACACATTTCACACAAATAAAGACAGATTTAAAAAACTAGAAAAATTTGAGGAAGGCCAAGCTAATATAATAAAAATGTCAGTTCTACCTAAATCAATTTACTTATTCATGGACATACTGAACAAACAACCAAAAGTTACTTTAGAGAGCTAGAAAAATAATTTAAAACTTCAGCTGGATTAAAAAAAGGTCAAGAATGTCAAGGGAGGGAGATGGAAAATTGGGGAAAAAATTTTACAACTAAAATCTCTGATAAAGGCCTCATTTCTAAAATATACAGAGAATTGCATCAAATCTATAAGAATACAAGTCATTCCACAATTGGTAAGTGTTCAAAGGATATGAACAGATAGCTTTCAGAGGAAGAAATTAAGGATATCTCTAAGCATATGAAAAAATGCTCTAAAGCACTATTAATTAGAGAAATGAAAATCAAAACAATTCTGATGTACCACATCTCACCAATTAGGTTGGTTAAAGTGAAAAAACAGGAAAATGGTAAATGCTGGAGAGGATGTGGAAAAATTGAAACACTAATGCATTGTTGGTGGAGTTTTGAACTGATTCAATCATTCTCGAGAGCAATCTGGAGCTATGCCCTAAGGGCTATAAAGAATTTCATACTCATTGACCCAGCAATAGCTCTTCTATGATTCTATCCCAAAGAGATAATAGAAGTGGGAGGAAGATCCAGATGTACAAAAATATTTATAGCAGCTTTTTTGTGGTGGTAAAGAATTGGAAATTAAGGGGATGTCTAGCAATTTTGGAATGGCTAAGCAAGTTGTGGTATATGATTGCAATGGAACACTATTGTGCTATGAAAAATTAGGAGCAGGTGGACTTCATATTTACCTGGAGAGGCTTATATGAACTGATGCAGAGTAAGAAGAGCAGAACCAGGAGAAAAGTGTACACAATTACACACACAAAATAAATGTGATGACCAATTTGGACTCTTCTCAGCAATGCATGGTTATAAGATAACTCCAAAACACTCATGATGGAGAGAGATGTCCACATTCAGAGAAAGAACTAGAAAGAACAGAGTTTGAGTGCATGTTGGAACAAACTACCTGCTCTCTTTCTTTTTCTTGTTTGGTTTGGTTTCCTCTTTCTATTGTTCATTCCGTCTGTTACAATCCTTCTTTCTAACCCGACTAATGTCTAATGTGAAAATATTTGCAGATTCTGTACTCGATTACATGCCTCCATGGGGGGGGGGAGGAAGAGTAGGATATAGAGAAAATTAGAAACTCAGTGAATTGTGGAACTGAATCTTGTAAACTAAAATTAAAGAGACAAATTAATAAAGACAAAATAAAAAAAAAAGAATGTCAAGGGAACTAATGGAAAACATGCAACAGAAAGTGGTGTAGACCAGATCTCAAAGTATATTATTAAGCAACAGATGTCAAAATTATTTGTTATTGGTTAAGAAATAGAGTGATGGATAAGTCAATTAGATTAGGTAGATAAGACACAGAAGTCACTGAATATAGTAACCCAGTGTTTAATAAACTGAAAGACTGGATTCTGGGATAAGAATTCACTATTTAAACAAATATTTTTAAGCTTTCTTTTTATTATTAGTTTACATCATTCATTTCCATGAGATTTTGATTTACAAAATTTCTCCCCAGATTTTTCCCCAACCCAACACCCCAAAACAGAGATCCCACAGTATATACCCTCTCTCAGTCTGCTCTCTCCTATATGCTCTCCCATTATCCCTCTGACTTTCCAGTAAAACAGGATGGATCTCCCTACCCCAGTACCTGCATTTTTCTGTCCTTCTTTTTCTGCCTTCCCCAATTGTTCTGTTCTCCACTTTGTCCCTGTCCCTTAACAAAAGTAGGTACTTCTAACAACCCTCTCCCTCACCCTGCCGTCTCCTACCTCCTCCTCCCTCTCATTCCATTCTCCCTACTCTCCTGTACGCCAAGGTATCCAAGTTAGAGTGTATGTGATTCCTTCCCTAAGCCAGTTTCAATGAGAGTAAGGTTGACCCATTCCATTTTGCTTTCCTGTTCTTCCCCTCCATTGTAACAATTATTCCTTGCCTCTTCAGTATGAGAGGATTAACCCCCTCCTGTCACTCCCTGTCTCCTCTCATGCTATTTCTCTCCTACCTCTCAATTTCACCTTTTAAAATATTATTCCATCCTATTGAACTGATCTTGTGCCCTCTGTCTATGTAAACATATATATATACACACTCACATAAGTATTTATACACATATATACCGTCGTATAAAGATATATGTGTGTATATACATATGCATGTATGTATGTATGTATGTATGTATGTATGTTTAGAAGTCCTCCAGCTCATTGAATGACCATATTTTCCCTGGAATATTATACAAAATTTTACTGGATAGGTGATTCTTGGTTTGAATAGTAGCTCCCTTGAGCTCTGGAATATCATATTACAGGCCCTTTGATCCTTTAATGTAGAAGCTGCTAGATCCTAGGTTATCCTGATTGTGTTTCCACAGTATTCAAAATGTTTCTTCTTTGCAGCTTGTAATATTTGCTCCATGATCTGGGAACCCCGGAACGTAGCTATAATATTCCTAGGAGTTTTATTTTGGGGATCTTTTTCAAGTGGTGATTGGTGAATTATTCCAAGTTCTATTTTGCCCACTGGTTCTAAAATATCAGGCCAATTTTCATTGAGAATTTTGTTAAGGTTGCTTTCTAGGTTCTTTTTTACTTTTTCTTTTATTTGTTTTTCTTTTTTTAAATTTTTAATATTCTTGCTTTCATCATCCTCAGAGAATGGAAGAATTTATGACTAAACAAAAGACCGAGAATGTTGTGAAATGAAAATAGATAATTTGATTACATTAAATTTAAAAAAGGTTTTTGCACAAACAAAATCAATACAACTGAAAGTATAAGGAAAAAAAGAAAGCTAGGAAACAATTGCTAGCACAGGTTCTTAGATCTGTTGTTCTAAAGAAAGCCACTCAAAATGGATTAACAATCTTTCTTTAATCAAACAAATATATCATTTACCCAGTTCAGGGGAAAAAGTCAGCACCTTGAACTCCAGAGAATACAAACCCAAGTTACAAGCACAAGTTACAAACAGACCAAGAAACAGATCAGCAGATGGGCTTCCAACCATCTGACTATCACATCCATTACCTATTCAAGTTACCAGAGAGGGAAGCATCAACATCTGGGTTTTTCAAAGTCGGGGGGCTCAATGGCTTCCCAGAGTATCATCTGGCCAAATCACACACCTTTTCTCAAAGTAAGCCCCAAAGGATATCTCATATCAGTTTGTATATATAGTCTTCTCCCGGGTCAGAGAATGTCACAACCCTCTTGACCCACTGTCCAATTATGAAGTAACAAGGTATGACCTGTCCTGAAAAAACAAGTCTCCCACCACAGGCTCCATGTGAACACATTCAGCTCAGAGCCACTTAAGCCTATCAAAGTGGCTATGGGCAGTAAAGAGCTTCAGATTCCCATTACATATGTATAAATATGTTTGGGGGGCAGAGCCAAAATTGCGGCATTGAAGTAGCAAGATTTTGTAGCTTGCACATAGCCACCTCAAATACCCATAAAATATGACTCTAGAAAAATTTTAAGGCTCCAAAATACAAACAAAAATGCAGAAAAACACATCTCCTGCAGAAGGCAGGATGGCACAAAGGGTGCATTGCAGCAGGCTGAGAGTACAAACCAGCCCAGCCTGAAACTGTGTCTTGGCTGCAGGTTGGCCAGGAAGAGCAGCAACTGGAGCCTTCTGTAGAGTGTATCAGTGCCAGCTGTGGCAGTTTCCAGACTTCTCAAGCCATAAAAAACAATAACTAAGTGAAAGGTCAGTGGAATTCTGCTAAATATGGGAAAGAAAAGTGGTCCGGCCAAATTGCATCTAGGGCAAGGAAAGGGCAGAAGTGGAGACCCTGCAGTCACCACCATGTGGCTGCTTCAGAACTACAGGCCTGCAGACTGCAGTGGGACCAAGGGCTCACTCAGGGGCTAAGTGCTCTTGTGTTGAGAGGCTTGGATCGGGTTCATGGTCTTGGGTGGTGGTCCTGGTGTGAGCCAAAGCTGGTGGGGGCGGCAAAAAAACAGTACCCTCCCAATAGCTCTGGCAGCTGCAAAAACCCCAGTGATTTGGGACAGAGATTTCTGCTCCACAGAGCTAAAAAAGCAAGTAATTCACTGGCAACATGAGCAGGCAAAGGAAGGAAAGTAAGAACAGCAACCTAACTCTAGAATCTTTTGGGGGGGATTAAAAGGACCAAAGCATGGAATGTGACGAAGGCAGTACAGCCAGAAATCCCACACCAAAAGCTTCCAAGAAGTACGCAGACTGCCTACAAGCCATAATTGAGCTTAAGAAGGATTTTGAAAACCAAATAAGAGAAGGGGAGGGAAAATTGGGAAGAGAAATAAGAATGATGCAAGAAAATCAAATGACAAACGAGGCCCAAAAAGCATTCTGAAGAGAATAATTCCTTCAGAATTACAGTAGAGCACATGGAAGTAAATGACTTTATGAGAAATCAAGATACTATTAAACAGACCCAAACAAATGAAAAAAAAATAGAATGGAATGTGAAATATCTCCTTAAAAAAAACTGACCTGGAAAATAGATCCAGGAAAGACAAGTTAAAAATTGTTGGACTGAAAGCCATGATCAAAAAAAGAACTTAGAAAGCACCCTTCAAGAAATTCTCAAGGAAAATTGTCCTCATATTTTAGAACCAGAGGACAAAATAGAACTTGAAAGAATTCACCAATCACCTCTTGAAAAAGATCCCCAAAAGAAAACTACTGTGACTGTTAGAGCCAGGTTCCATTGTTCCCAGATAAAGTAGAAAATGTTACAGGCTGCCAAGAGGAAGCAATTTGAACACGGTGGAAACACAATTTGCATAACCCAGGATTAGTCAGCATCTACACTGAGGGATCAAAGGGCCTGGAATATGATATTCCAGAGGTCAAGGGAGATAGGATTAAATCCATGAATCACCCATGTAGAAAGATTGAGTATAATCTTACAGGGGATAACATGGTCATTCAGTGAGATGGAGGAGATTCAAACATTCTTGCTGAAAAAATCAGAACTGATAAGAAAATTTGACACTCAATACAAGAAGCATGAGAAGGTAAACATGGAAAAGAAATCATAAGGAACTTACCAAAGTTGAACTATTTACATGTCAACATGGAAAAACGACAATTGTAACTTATGAAACTTTTCTCAGTATGAGGATAGGTGAAGGGAATACATACATACATACATACATACATACATACATACATACATACATACATACATATATATATATGTGGGTGTGGGTGTGTGTATGTATACATACACATATATCTGTGTAGGGGGTTTTATATATGGGTATGAACACACATCTGAGCATGTGTATATTATGTGTACATAGAGGGCACAGGATCAATTGAATGGGAAGGGATGACACTTGAGAGGGTGAAATTCTGAGGTGGGAGAGCCTGAGGCAGGGAGAGACTGATTGGGGTTAATCATCTCATATAGAAGAGGCTAGGAATAATTGTTACAATGGAAGGGAAGAACAGGAAGGCAAAAGGAAAATGGTCAACCTAACTTTCATTGAATTTGGCTCAGGGAAGGAATGATAAAAACTTTAAACTGGGTATCTTGCCACACAGGAGATTAGGGGGGATGGGGATGAGAGGTGGGATGATGGAGGGGAAGGGAAAGTTGGGGGAGGGTTGCTGGAAGTACACACTTCTATATAAAGGACAGGGACAGGGTAGAGAATAGAACAATGGGGGGGTTTGGAATGGGACGGAGGGACATATAATCAGTCTCTCATAACATGTCCAGTATGCAGATGTTCTGCTTTATGATACATGTACCATCTCTATTGAATTCCTTATCCTTCTGGTGGGGGTGGGTGACAAGAGAAGGGAAAGAATCTAGAATTTAAAGTTCTGTTATCAAATGTTAAATATTTATATAATAACAATTATTATTATTAACTCCATGCAACTGGGAATTAAGATATACAGTCACTGTGGTAGGGAGACCCATCCTGCCATACCAGAAAGTCAGAGGGGCGATGGGGGAGGACATAAGAGAGAGCAGATTGGGGGAGGGTCTATACAGTGGAATTGCTGTTTTGGGGTGGTTGGTAGGGGAAAGATGAGGAAATTTGTAACCCAAAATCTTGTGGAAATGAGTGTAATGGTAATGGAATTTGGAGATGCCCGTGAATTGACTTAGCTTTTGGATTGAGTGTTAAGACCCAGAGCCTGTGAATCCCACTTGTGGGATGGACTTGTTGATGGGAAGACAGAGGGTGACCTGGGAGGAGCAATGAATGGGGAGAGAGGCTCAAGCCCAGAGAAGGCCAGAAGAGTTTTGGGAAGAGTGTCATGGAGCCTAAGTTGGTGAGAGAGACTGCTGGGAGCCCATTGGAGCTGCCCAGGACTTTTGAGGACTGCCACCTAGAGCTGCTGAGAACTGAGGTGGCAGGGCTGTGATGCTGGTATTTTGTCCATCTGTTTTGATGTTGTTTTTCTAGATTCACCTGATGGTGGACAGTGCTGCTGTTGTAGAGGTCCTGGAACCTGGCTGTTGGTGCAGAAGCCCTGAAGAAGGATTTTCTTGTTGTATGTTCACAGAAATCCTTGAAGGGGGGCTTGCTGGTACTTTTGGGGGTTCTGAGACTGTTCTACAGACAGAATGTGACTTGATGAGGGAGCTAGGCTTTGTTGAGCCCTGTCTCCCCAGGAACTGAGATTGCTGAGGGCTTGCCTCCAGTGAAGATGAAAGAAGGGCCTTTCCTTGGCCTTTCAATGCTGAGATGTTATCTTGACCTTGGTTATGGCTTAAGGGTGGATGGCCTTTTGTGCTCTCCTGCTCCCTTTTGAGAAAGTGCTTGGTGTTAATTGATGATATTGTAATTACTTTGAGTCCAAGGGTGGAAAACCTTTGGGCTTTTGTCATGATTGAAAACTGATCTCCATTTGAGAAGAGACTTTGACTGACTAAATGAATGGACCTCTCTAGGGGTAGAGTAGTTCCTGGATTGCATTGAGAACTCTATCTCTATTTGAGAAGAGATTTAAATGAATTTGCCCTCCAGGGACTGGAATAGTACCTGGACTGAATCAAGAACTTACTTGTGAATTGAAGGTGAAATGAATGAATTATACTGCATTTTGATTTTCCCTGTTCTGTGAATGTTTGCTGAATAAATGGGGTTTGCTATGCTGGTAATCTGAACCTTGGAAGTTGCCTTTGCTTGGCATTACAATGAGTGATGTAAACGAGAAAATAAATAAATTATTCTAAATTTATAGATAGATAGATAGATAGATAGATAGATAGATAGATAGATAGATATAGATATATAGAGATATAGATATAGATAGATAGATATAGATATATATGTATATATATATATATAGATATAGATATAGATATAGATATATCTATTAGTTGAGCTTCCTTCAAGCACTAGTTACAGTGTTGTTCAGTATGGATTAAATAATAATGAGTGAACAGTATGGTGCATCGAGAAAAAGGAACAGGAAATTCGCCAACCTGTATGTGAGGCTGTTCTGGAAATTTCTAAAGTAAATCTGACCAGAGGCTCATAGGAATCTAAGCCTGTATTTCCTCCAGGAACAGTTGTTCTATGGTTACTAATATAGTTTTCCTGATGACTTTATAGAACATAAATACAATAAATGATGACAAGTGACCTGTGATGAACTTATTAAGAAAAATCTGCAAAACAGTGACCTCAGCAACCTTCTCCTCAGTTCTAGCGCCACATTCTCCCACTGGTCTGTTTGTCCTGAAACTTCTGTTTGGATGATGACACACTTGCCTTTCTAGATTTTGCCAGTATACCTTCAGCTGCCTTCTCCCTCATTTCTTTCATTGTTGAGTTCCTCCTAGAAACTCTAGTCTCAGGTTCCTGGAAGGTCCAGATCAGAAATCATTCATTCTCTGAATTATGACACAAGGAAACATGTCAAATATAAATATTAATTCCACTCTAGAGTGTATCCACTGAATCTCTTAGTATATTATTATTTTTATCCTTTTAGTACCTTTAAACTTTCCTTCTTAAATTAGAGTCTTATTTTATAATTTAATAAACTGCCTTAGATTTAATGACACATGCTATTTGCAAATAAGAAAACTGAGGCTTAGATATTTTCTCCAGATTACACAGTTAATTTGTCATCAAAATTGTATTCATTCAATAATTTTTATTGAGGTGAATTATACATACATACACATATTTATCCCTAAAGACCTTAAATATAGTAAAAAACATACTATTTCTCCTGTTGTAGTTATATATTTGTATGCCATTAATTAAAATAAAGAACGATTAATTGTAGCTATCTTCATCATCACTATTATTATTAAAGATATCTCTAGAAGCTACAGGTAAAAAAAACAGGTAAAGGAGGACCTCATAATATCAAGAGTAATAAAACTAGACAAAAAACTTATTGAGGTTTTGTAACTGATAAAAATAGGGTACAGGTTTCCCTGTTCTCAGATAAATGACAAGCAATACATACCTGGCAGCATGACACAATTAACATTTCTACCCCTCTGAGACAAAAAGCAAAGAAGTGATGTTTTTAAATATTACTTATGGGAAGGAGAAGAAGAAGAAGAAGAAGAAGAAGAGGAAGAAGAGGAAGAGGAGGAGGAGGATGTGGAAGAAGAGGAAGAGGAGGAGGAGGATGTGGAAGAAGAGGAGGAGGAGAAAAAGCAGCTAATGTAATTTGAACTTAGAGAAATAAGCTGGTAAGAGTTTTTGTTTGTTTCTTTCTTTATTTTAAAATTTGTTTTATACTATATTGACCCCAGTGAGCCAGAATTTCATAGCTTTCTGAGGTAAAGGAAAGAACTCTCAGTAATACTGTAGTATAAGACAAGGAGATTGATTAATAGATTAATATAAACTTCAATCAAAAACAATTTAAGAATTAAAAGTTTATGCCAGGTTATGTGCATATGTGAGCATCTGTGTGTGTATATGTATGTGTGAGTGTTTGTTTTCCTTGATTACCTTTTTATGTCTTTCTTGCATCTTCTAAGTGGAGATCAAATTTTCCATTGAAATCAGGCTTTTTCATAAGGAAAGTCTGGAAGTCCTTTATTTCCTTAAATGACCATCTCTTTGCCTGAAAGCAAATGGTCAGTCTTCCTGGGTAGTTGATCCTTGGTTGCAGTCCTAGCTTTTTTGCTTTACGAAAAATAGCATTCCATTCCCTCCAATCATTTAATGTAGCAGCTGCCAAATCCTGTGTAATCCTGACTGTAGTTCCATGATATGTGATTTGCTTCTTTTTGGCTGCATTCAGTATTTTCTCCTTGACTTTATAGCTCTAGAGTTTGGCTACAATATTTCTTGGAGTTTTCAATTTTGGATGTTTTTCAGGAGGAGATCGGTGGATTCTTTCAATAACCATTTCTCCCTCTGATTCTAGGACCTCAGGACAGTTCTTTAACAATCTCTTGGAGGATGCTGTCCAGGCTGGTTTTTTCATCATGATTTTCTGGTATGCCGATAATTCTTAGGTTATCTCTCCTGGACCTGTTTTCCAAGTCAGTGGTTTTTCGAGTGAGATATTTTGTACTTTCTTCCTATTTTTCAACCTTTATGTTTTGTTTGACTGACTCTTGTTGCATCATAGAGTCCTTAGCTTCAATTTGTCTGATTCTAATTTTTAGTGAGTTATTTTCCTCAGCTAGTTTTTGGAATTTCTCATCCTTTTTTTTCATTTTTCATTTTTAGGGAGGCATTTTCTCTGTTTAGATTTTTGGATCTCCTGTTCTAGTACTCTAATCAAAGATTTAATTTCTTCAGTGAGATTTTTTTCCAGTTTGGACACTGTAGATTAGAATTCATTTCCTACTTTCCTAATTTCTTTTTTAAAATCTCTTTTGAGATCCTCCAAGAAGGCTCTCTGGACTTGAGACCAATTTGCATTTCCTTCTGTGGTCTCCAGTGTGGACACAGAGTCCCTGTTGCCTTCTGAATTTGTTTGTTCTTGTTCACTATAAAAGGATTTGATGGTCCTAGCTTTTGCAGTTTTCTTCTTTCCCATTGTGAGTGCCCTTGTCCTGGAATCTGGAGTGGATATCCAAGTCTGGGGTGCCGGAGTGTTAAGCTTTTCAGCTTGGGATATAGGGGCTTGGTAGCTGTAAGCTCTGAGTATGTAGCCTGATGCTAATACCAAGACTCTCAGTAATTCCCCTGAGTTACCCTGAGGCTTACAGAGTAACTTGTTGGGGTCAGGTGGTCTAGCTCCTTCAGGTTTCAGAGTCTGTGTCTCTGAACTACAGGTCAAGCAGGTTCAGAGCCGGCTACAGCAGAAGGCCTGAGGCAGAGCTGTTGTTTGCTGTTTGGGCAGGTGGTGCTAAACTGGCATTTCTTGGTAGGGCTTGCTGGCTCCACCCTACTGGGCTTAGATTCTGTACTGTCTTCTCCCTGGCCTCCTTAGCCCTGCCCCAGCTTGGGGCCCCTTCCCCTGATTCAAGCTTTTACTCTGATTAGAACATTTAATTTCGGACTTTTCTTAGTTTGGGAGGGATTTAAAGGAGCCACTAAACTTTATTCCTCCATCTTGGCTTCTGGCAGTATGGGTGTATAAGTTTATACATCCAGATTGCCCCCACAGAACCTCCTGCCCCTGCTGTGGGCCCCAAGTTTCCTACCTGGTTCAATGATCCTCTGTCCAATGGTGTGATGGCTGCAAGCCTCTCAGGCTCGCTGAGTCTGCTGGATGCCTGGCTGGAGCTTTTTCTCTCAGTCCTCTCTTCTCTGGTCTCTGCTCCATGCTGGTGTGGCTTCCTTGTGCTCAGCCTTTTTCTTACCCCAAACTAAGTAGGCACTTTCCTGGGCTGGGAATCCACCTCACTCAGTCTCTCCATGGGATCTGTTGCTCTTGAATTTGTTCAGATACACTTTTTAGCCTTTAGCATTAGAATGGCTCTGGCTGCGGCTGTGGCTTCTCCCCACCTCCCTGGGGCCAGGCTGTGGTTTTCAGGCTTGGCTGTCCTTGGCTCCAGACCTGTTGTGATGGCTCCCTCCTGCTGAACTGCCTTCAGTGGGAGACATGTTTTCTGTAGTTTTGTGGATTTTGGAGCCCTAAAATTTGTTATTTTATGTGTATTTAAGGTGGCTGTGCAGGAGCTGCAGATCCTTGCTGCTTCTATGCCACCATCTTGGTATAGTGGAAGGGGAGAAAAATTTGAAACTCAAGTGACTCTGGAACTGAATTTTGTAACCTAAAAGTAAACAAACAAGTCAATAAAATTTTTAAAAAAGTTTATGCCAGGCATCTGGTTCTTCTTAAACTTTATCCAAATTTAATTTTCTCTTCATAACAATATTTGAAACATATGAAATTATCACTTTACTTTTATTAATACTGTTATTTTAATGAGAAGGTATACTTCAATATTGTTGATGTGTCTGTGGCCTTATACTCCTGTCAAAAATGCAGATAAAATCCTAATCATGCCTCTTCATCCCTGTCCTCATTTAAGTTCACCAGAGGCATTCTTCACAATGTGGTTGAGTCTATTCATAAGATTTTGTTTGTTTGTTTTTGTACCAATTTTGGTATGCTGAGCATGTTGGTAGGTTTAGGGAAGAGAGTTATTAGAAAGTAAAAAGTTAAATATGCAAGACAGAAATAGGAAGCGATTAATAGATCAAGATCCTAGAGGAAATAGATTTAAGTGGAATCAGTTACTCAATAAATAAGCATTCAAAAATCCGTGATAGGAACCAGAAATTGTACTAGATATATAGGAAGACAAAAAAGTGCCGTACATATCAAACAGCAATCATTTAAATAAAATAAATACATAAACAAATATTTAAATTTAATAAAATATTTAAATAAAATAAAATATATCATTTAAATAAAAAATAAAATAAAATATTTAAATAAAATAAGAAAAATTAAATAAAATATGTATTTTATCTGTTTTCTTAAGAATTTGCCAGTTAATTTTAATATAGTTCCAACAGCACTGGAGAGTGTTGCTTGCAGTGAGTTTAACACTCATGATCTAGACAGTAGGTTTTTTTCCTCTTAGTTTTTACTTATGTGGATGGTCAGAACAAATTGCGTGGCATGATGAATCTTGTCAGTGAACATTTTCAATTTTCCAGAATTTGAAGCATCAATGTCATCTGTAAGCAGGACGAACTATAGTTTTTTTTATTTTTTTTTTAAGTAGACCAGTGATATCACAGCATGATGTCTTTACCAACATGAATTGGATTTAAGTGAGACAAAATTGTAGTCATCAGCCTTATTTTCTTTTCCAGACTCATTGAAGCCCAGTGACAGGATATAAATAAGGATGATTTGTAATGTAGTGGTTTGCTCTGGATGACATTGGCATCTCCCACGTCTGACCCATAGCAGCTGCTTTAGATAGTTTCATGGAAATGGGAACAAATTTAAAAAATCATTTGTTGAATAGTGACATTGATTGAAGATAATATTTTTTGGGGAAAAAAACTTTTGTCTCACTTTAAGACAGTAGAGAAGGATAAGAGGATTACTTAATAAAGCAAAAAGTTTTGATGGAGGAATGAGGGGTTTGGGGTTGCTCACATCAAATGTCCTGGATCTTCTCAACTAAAAAGGAGGCACTTTAATCCAATAAAGATTTATAAAGAGCTATATCCCAGACACTTTGCTAGGCCCTAGGAAGACAAAGACAAGAAATAATAATAATCCCTACCCTCAAGTGCTTATAATGGACAGTTCAGGGTGGAGCAGTAGGAAGGAGAAATGAAGAGTATTGTCTTTGGAGTCAAGGACACAGGCTTGAATTTGGACAAAAATCCTTAATTTCACTTGGGGCACATTTTCCTCATCTGCAAAATGAGGTGTGTTGTACTAGATGATCTCTGCATGTCCCTCTCTCTGGCTCTAAATATATGTCTTTATAAGCTGTAGTCTTTTAATCCTATGAAACAAAGAAACCTCTATAAAACAATAAATTAAAAAAAATAAAAGTAGCATGGGCAAGAAGAGAGTACTAATTGAAGGGCATTGTGGAAAAAATATTTTATTAGTAGGTGGCACTTGAACTTAATCGTAAAGGCATTCAAGAAGGTAAAGAAAGTTTATTGATTTTATAAAAATGTGGAAAGAAATGAAACAATTATGAGAGAAATGAATAAAATGAAGAGAACATTTTATGCAGTAACAGCAATATTGTTTTAATAACAACTTTGAGTGACTAACTCATTTTTAGAATTTATAAATACCCAAATTAATTGCAGAGGACCTATGAAAGAAGATCCTATCTGCCTCCAGAGAAAGAACCAGCAAATACAAGCATCTATAGTTTGTTTCTACATGGACACATGTAGAAAATAACACATGCATGCATGTTTGTATGCATATACACATATTTGTATCTAATGGTAGCCACCTGTAGGGTAGGATGGGGAATAAGGGAAAATATAACAAGTGCACATCAGAGAATAAAAGAAAATTTAGAATTAAGCATAGAAAGCAGAATAATTTTAAAATAATGTGTAATACTTATATACATTTTTGAAAAAGTAAACGATAAAAAACATAAATTCATTGTTTTATAGTGAATCAACATTTTATGTTGTGCTGTGTACATGGAAATGTTATTCTTTCTATTTTTATGTGTATGGTATAGGGTGTATTCAGGGAAGACTAGTAACTCTGCCTAATTTCCTCCTTTGTTGTCTACCTAATCCACTTGATTCTCATTGGTGGCTCCAAGAAGCTATAGTCTACACTGTGCCCACACATTTCAGGAGAGGGGCTAAACCAAACTGAGGGCAACAGAGCGGTCAGAAACCCATTGGGGAGTTGGGGGAGGGTCTCTATCCCAAGCATTTGAAAACTTCCCTTGGACGAATGGAAACCTAAGAACAGTTTATTCCAGCAGCAATAAAGGTAGCTGAAGCAGGCACTGTGGAACATTTAGAGCTTCGCTACTCATCTAAGATGCCAAGGTCATGCACTGCATCTCCATCCTTCACCAGTCTTCTTGACTTTGTCCTGCCTCTGGATTGTGATGATCTGGAAGAGAGAGTGAGGCCAACAATTTTGTGTGACTCTGCCTCAATTAAATCCGATTTACACACAAATCAAAAGACATCATTCATTATCATTTTTCCTTTCACCTATCTCAAAGTCTAGTGGCAACAGCCAAGTGACAAAAGCAGCAGATGTGGACACACTGAGAGCTGTAGTCACAATCTTGCACAAACATGAACCAGACCACAGGGTTTTCTTCTCACTGGAAACAGAATGGGGATTTGTCAGCACCTCAGATGTCTGAGCAGCTTTTTAAGGAAAGCACTGCTCACCTCCTACTATGAGGAAAGGGCATGAAAAGCTGTCGTAAAAATTGTCTACTCATCCAACCCTTGCCTGATTACCTCAGCAAGCAGGGAGCAGTCCCTGTGTTTGAAGCAAACAAACAAAAAGTACAAATGCATCTGCAAAGTTGATTCCACTCAACATTGGTATGTGTGCACACTTAGAGATAGCACAAAATGCAGTAGATCTGAAAGTTGAACTGCTCTTGTTGTGAGAGAACTCAGCAGATAGCACATGAAAATAGTAGCCCTGAGTGAGGCAAGGTTGGCAAATGAAGGCCAACTTACTGATGTCAGAGCCCAATACAATTTTCTGGATTAGTTGCTGTGAACACTCCCTAGCTATGAAGCTAGTGTAGGTTTTGCAATCAAAACTACTGTAGTCAACAAGCTTGTATGTTTACCATAAGGAGTGAATCACAGACTCATGACAATGAGATTGTCATTTGCAGGAAAATGCCATGCTGTCATCATCACTGTCTATGCTCACACCTAGATGAAATCTGATGAGGTCAATGACAACTTTTATGAAGACTTATCGACCTTTGTCATCAATGAGACAAAAAGGGGAGAAGCTTATAATTCTGGGAGACTTTAATATTAGAGTAAGCTCAGATTGGGAGTCCTTCAGAAGGAATAGAGCTGGAAGGCAATAGTTGGAAGCAGTCTTCTGAAGACCTGAACATTTTATGACCTTCTTATCACCAATACTGTCTTCCATTTACCTAAATGCTATATGATTTTGTGGATGTATGCATGCAGCAAACATTGAGATTTAATAGATTAATTATAAGAAGAGACAGAGAGGAAATGAGAGTAATGAAGGCAATGCATTTTTCAGAGTGCTGGACATCCTCTCCAAGCTAAGTATTTGCATTAAACAAAAGTAGTGGTCCCAAGGCAAAATGGCTATCAGAATATTTAAAGTCAGCAGATTAGAGCACTTCTCTGAACAGAAAGAGTTGTTCCTACCTTGGAGGAAAAGTTGTGCCAAACCACAGTTGGCAACAGTGAAGCTGAAAATGACTGCTTTTAGCGATTTAGAGTGCAGCACTGATTTTTTTCATCTGGGTCAAAAAACTTACAAATGTCAAGACTGGTTTGATGAATATAATGGGGAAATTCAAAAGCTTCTAAATGAAAAACGAGAGCTCCACAGGTTTTAATACAAGATAATTCATTCATCTCTGTGAAGGCAGCATTTAGTTCTATCAAAAATAAAGTACAAACAAAGCTTAGATACAGGATTCTTTGTTCAGTAATAGGGTACATCAAACAGTTTTATGCTTTTGGTCAGAATCCAAAGTTCTTTTATGTTTCCCTTTTTCAGGATGATGTGTGCTTTCCCAGTCTCCAGTGGAGTGAAATAAAGCCCTATCTTTGCTCCCATGCTTTTTAGAATAATGTTTTTCAGCCACGTTGCCAAAGGCCTTCAGTGAGGACAAACACAGCATCAAGGTCAGCTAACTCACTGATGGCAAATTATTTAACTTCAAAAGGTACCAAGACAAAACCAAAGGGGAAAGAATGTTTGCAGTTGGTTAAGCACACAGTGTACTCTTTGGACCTGAGATGCAACAAAGTATAAGTTGTTTCTCTGCAGCTTGTGCAAATTTTGGCCTTGCACCATCAAAAGCAGAGGTTTTGATGATCAACCATTACCACTCCACACTTAGGTGGAACCATTGTTTACAAAAAATGGAGAAATTTTTAATACTGTAGATGAGTTCACTCACTTTGACAATATACTTTCTAGGGATGTACAAATTGATAATGAGGTTGGTGCAGGCATTGCTAGAGCTAGCTCAGTTTTGGGGAAGCTGCAATGAAAAGTTTGGGAGAGAAGAGGCATTGCATTGACTACCAAACCAAAGGTCAACATAGTCATTCTGCTGATGTTGTTGTAGACCTGTACAACCTTGACAATATATCAGTGCCATGCTAGGAAACGGAATCACTTCCACGTGAATTGTCTTCAGAAGATTCTGAACATCATCTGGCAGGATAAGATACCAGACACTGAGGTCCTTTCTCACATGAAACTGTCAAGCATTCAGTCTCTACTGCAGAGAGCTCAACTACAATGGGCTGGTCACTTCTTCAAATGAAAATATGAGTGTTTTGTAGATAAATCACACAGAGTGAGAGCTCACATGGTGGTCAGAAAAAGCTACTTCCAGGATACTTTTAAAGTCTCTCTTAAGAACTTTTGAATTTATTGTGCAACGTGTGTATGTGTGTATGTGTGTATGTGTGTGAAGTGTCTGAGGCTGGATTTGAACTCAGGTCCTCCTGACTCCAGGGCCAGTGCTCTATTCACTGTACCACCCAGTCGCCCCAAGATGCATTGCAATTTGACCCTAAATTAGCAATGCCATTTTGGCCCTCTTTAAGAGTAAAGGACAACAAACAATATATTTAAGTTCAGGATGAACTGAACACACACACACACACACAAGCAGCGGCAAGAAGAATGTACTTGGAAGATGTTCAGAATAGCTAGTACAAAGGCAGGAGAGGAGGCAAAAATATTTTATATGATATATAAATTTTTATATATAAATTTTATATAATATATAAAATATTTTATATAAAGAGTAAAAAGGCCTGTTTGTCTCAAATATGGGATTGTTGGTAGCAGGAAATGGCAAGTATTATGACCAATCCAAGTAAGAATAGAAGTAGTCATATTTAAAGTTATATAAATGCCAAACAGAGAAGATTATTTTCAGAACTTGTCACATTTTTTTTTCAACTGGTATTCTTCAACTATGACCTGAAGTTGAGATTCTGAATGTATCATAGGGTTAAATTTTCAATCCCATTACCCTTCCAAGTAGGATTATCTAAAGTTCCTTGATTGAAAAACTCTTATTTATCAATCTATACAACCAAGTAATTAGAAGATACAAATTCAAACTCAGATTTCTTAAAGACTCTTTGTCTCATTTTTCTAAAGATTGAATTTTAAGCAAAATGGTGATATTTTCTAGAAACAGAATGAAAGTCCAAACAAAAGGATAGAGCACTGTGCGATATTCCCTCCTCAACCACAACTTGCTTATATAACCTCTCTTCATTCAACCTTATTCTGTGAGTAAATAAGACAGATTTTTCTTTATCTTAAATCTCACTGCAACGTGTTTAATCTTACAGGAAATCCATCTCTCAAAACACTTTAAAGCTTTTTAGTATATTTTTTTTAACAAGGTCTATAGCATTCTGAGTGGGAGCAAGATTCTTCACTGAACCCTGCATTACAGGAGAACAGAGAATACTGGACTTTAAAAAAATTCTTTCTAAGATGATAGAGTCCAAAGTAAATAAGACTTCTCCTTGCCTTTAGCTCTTACCCAATAAAAGAGTACTTGGCAATGATTCAAAATTTCAAAAGAAATAAATCAAGCATGGCTTTGACAAAGAAATAGTAATCTTTTTAGGTATAGTACTCCCTAACCCTTTGTCATAACTTTTGGTATGGTCTAGGCTAAAATGCAATTTGTATTTCACTGGATTATTCACAACTATTCACAATTTTAAAAATAAAAATCATACAACAAAGAGATTACCAGTACTCAGTATCCTTCCATCATAGACCTATGTATAGGCTACACTAATAAGAGTTATGTGAATGTGTATTATATGTTTCCACTTTGATGAATGTGAGCTGATTGATATGGAAACTTTTAAAAATAATTCTACAGTATAAACCTTGAGTATTTATTTGTATAACTAATTTTATGTTAAAAATAATAAAGATATGTTTTATCTTCCTTGCATGCCATTCCTGTTCTGGGTTACTAGGTTACTATTTTAATACATTATCCATTAGTTAATTTACAACATTCTTTCACTGCCAGGCCAATAGACAACACACCTTCCACAAGAATGAAATTTTTTATATTCTTTTAACTGCTGTGTTATGTATGTCTTAATGAGATGCTAAAATACATTAAAGTTACAATGTGATTTCAGAGTTGGTTAGCAGTTCAGATTTTGGTTTCTTTGGGTGTATAATTTTACATTGTCATATGCAATTTATTGGAATTTATTTCCTCATATTAAGATAACTTAGGGAACTATTGTAGCTTTTTTCCTGTATTTTTTCTTGCAAAATTTCCTTTAATAAAATGCTACAACCTACTCACTTCATAAATGCAGTTATTTTCTTACTTTAATTTAGATTTACATACGACCATCCCTATCATCTGCAAAGAATGATACTTTTATTCCCTCATTGTCTATTTTTATTCCTTTAATTGGCTTTTCTTCTCTTTTCATTGTAGTCAGCATTTCTGAATTCTTAATAATATATTTTCCCCAATTACTTGTAAAAACAATTTGAATACATGTTTGAGTGTGCACATATATGTGTACATAGACAGAAGGCTTATAGGATCAATTGAATAGGAAACAATGATATTTTAAAAAGTGATATTGAGAGGTGTGAGAAAAATAGAATGATAGGAGACAGGGAGAGACAGAATAGGGTTAAGCATCTTATATAGAAGGGGCAAGAGATAACTGTTACAATAGAGGGGAAGAACAGGAAGACAAAAGGGAATGGATCAACATTACTCTCATTGAATTTGGCTTAGGGAAGGAATGACATACACACTAAATAGGGTATCTTGGCCTACAGGAGAGTAAGGGGGAAGGTAATGGGGTGATTGGAGGGGAGGGCAGTTTGGGGCGGAGGGTTATTAGAAGCATACACTTCCATATAGAGCCATGGACAAAGTAGAGAATAGAACAAGGGGAGGGTGGGATAGAAAGAAGGGAAATATCATCAGTGTTACACAATATGTCCATTGTGGAGATGTTTGCATAACTGTATTACCTGTATTGAATTGCATGTCTTTCCAGTGGGGGTGTGTGACAAGGGAGGACAAGAAAGAATTTAGAATTTAAAGTCCTAAAATAATATGTTAAAAAATTATTATTATTAGTAGTAGTAGTAGTATTTACATGCTACTGGGAAATAAAATATTCAGGCCCTGGGATAGGGAGATCCATCTAGCTCTACCAGAAAGTCAGAGGGGTGGTGGGAAAGAATATGGGAGAGAGCAGATTGGGGGAAGGAGTATACAGGGGGATTGCTGTTTTGGTTGGGTGGGTAGAGAAAAGATGGGGAGAAAATTTGTAACTCAAAATCTTGTGGAAATCAATGATGTAAACTAAAAATAAACAAAAGTTAATTAAAAAAAGAAAATGTCTCCCATTCACATGCCAAAAATATATAATATTCCATTGAAGAGATAACAGATTACCTGATCATTTAAATCACATGAGGCATAAAACAGGGAAATATGAGAATTTACCAGAAGTCTTCAAAAACTCCCATTGTAGATCTCCAAGACACTAAAAAAAAACCCACAGAAGCCCAAGGGAAAAAGGGGTGTCTTATAAATAATGAGATACTCCAGGTGATGATATATTCAGATAAACTGGTAATGATTACATCAGGCACAGAAATATTTCATGAAACTCCTTAAGTGAGATCTAAAATTATGTAATAGTTGGGTTCAAGCTACATAGAGAAAAATGGTAAATAAAGAATGCCTCTTCTCTGTATTTTGATATGTGGTTTGTAATAGGATTTGCATTTTACTGATTCCTCTTTAGTTCTGGGTTCCCTGAGGGCTGCTCCTCTGATTAAGCTTCCTGATTAAGAGGAGCAAAAAGCCTAGCACCCAATATCTAATACAACCTGATTTGCAATACACTGATAACATACTGGACCTTATATACAGGGAGGGAAAGTACCACTATATCATTGCTGAATATTTTTTCTATTAGTTATCCTGCTTTGTTTAAACAACTTATGAGTTTCTCATTTCATCCCAATATCAAATAGGAACTGGGAATGTGCAAGAGCGGTTCAAAAGACAGCATATACATACATACAAATATACACCTATGCTTATAAAATATTTATACAGACATGAATCAAAATCTATCTATCTATCTATCTATCTATCTATCTATCTGTCTATCTGTCTATCTATCTATAGGCAGAGTATTTTTCTGGTGATTTCATATGGTTAAAATTCATAGGACACAAAAGTGTAAGAAATAAAGTTAAAAATAATTAAAAGTAATAAATACAAGTAGGCTACAACACATCAAATCCATATGATTTTAAAGAAGAAACTATGTAAAGGATGTTTCCAAAAAATTATAAACAGGAGGAAACACTCAATCTGTCTCATAGCATAGATACAAAATTTTTATTTTAATTCTCCTTTCCTTGATTAAGCAAATGACTTTTGTTCTACAAAGGAAAAAAAAACAAATTAATAAGTTGTTCATAACCAACATAATTAACACAATAATCCAAATGGTCTTGATAAATTCAAATTTCCTTTGAAAGGCAATATGACAATGGATTAATGATTAGATTTGGAGTTATGAATAAATTGAAATCTCCCCTTCCATACTTACTAAATATGTGAAATCAAATCAAATCAACTAGCATTATTAAGATCCTGCTAAGCGTCAATCACTAGGGTAAGTGCTAGGAATACAAAAGAATGCAAAAAAAAAATCATTTCCTGCTCTCAAGAAACTGAATGTCTATATACAAAGTAAATACAAGATAAAACTTGGAGAAAATCAGGAGAACAGCAAGTATACTAGTTCATTAGATCAGAGAGTATGTGAAGGTTGATAAGGTGTAGAAAGACCAGAAAGCGTAAAAGAGGCCAGATTATGGGGCTTTTAAAGAGCCAAGCAGATGATGTTATATTTGATCCTGGAAACAACAGATAGCCACTGGGTTTTCTGATTAAGAGAGGGATGTGGTCGGAACTGTATGTTAGAAAGAATACAACTGCTAAGCAGATAATGGTGTGGAGTACATAGAAACTTGTCATGAAAACCACTGGGAAGGGTATTGTAATAGTCCAGGTACGGGATGATTCATTGTACTAAGGTAGTAGAAAGGTCAGAGGAGAAAAGGGTAAGAATGTGAGAGAGTAAAATGAAAGAGCTTCTACCATGAATGTAGAAATGACAGGATTTGACAACTAATTGGCAACTAGGCAGCATAGTAGAGTGGTAATACTGGAATCAGGAAGACCTGAGTTCAAATACAGTCTAGAACACTTAATTCACTGTGTGACTCTGGGAAACCACTTTATCTCTCTATTTTTCTCAGTTTCCTGACAGTTAAAATGATCTTTAAAATTATTATTTTTATTATTATTACATCTACTTCTCAGGGTTATTGTGAGGACCAAATAATACAATAATTGTCAAGTACATAGTATGCTGCCTGAAATATAGTAATTACTATACAAATGGTAACTGTTTATGTTTTATTATTGCTTTTAATTGAATGAGATGGAGGCAGAAAGTAGGAAGTCAAGAATGACACCTAAGTTTTGAGCCTGGGAGATTGGGAGCATGGTGGTGTCCTTAATTAATAACAGAGAAGTTAGAATGAGGGGAGGGTTGGGGGCAAAAACAATGAATTCCGTTTTAGACATGATGAAGTTAAGATGTCCAAAGGGCACTTAATTTGAGAGCATTAATGAGCTGTTGGAGATATGACACTACAGATTAGGGGAGATTTTAGGCCTGGAGAATTAAGTAGATCTAAGAGTTATCTAAGTAGAGATGATCATTGATACCGTATGAGATGATGAGATCACCAAGTGAAAAAGTTTAGAGAAAAAAAAAGAGAACACACAGTACAGACTCTTCAGAGAAACCCACTGTTAGGGGCCATGAACTGGATGAAGTTACTGCAAAGGGGATAAAAGAATGGCCAAACAGATAGGAGGAGAATCAAGAGAGAGCATTGTCATTAACACCTATAAATTAGAGAATATCAAGGAGAAGAGGGTGATTGCTGATATCAGAGTATACAAAAGGTCAATTAATTAAGAATACAATAAGTAAAAGTTTTGTCAGAAAAATCACTTTGACTTTTAAAATAGCAAAGAAACGAATCTTTAGTGGGCTCCCTCTAATAAGGACTCTTGAAAAGTAGGATCTCCTTATGCAACATTTTTGCTTACACCAAAAGAGCAGTGACAAGATAAACTCAGTATGCAGTGTGAGCTAATTATTTTCTTTCACCAGCGGCACCAGATCTTAGTTGAGTAGTAGTCACTACCTGGTTCTTTAGACCAACTTTGTCATTTTAGTCCTTATTTTTTTACTTTGAGTTCTTTCCTCCATTCAGGATGGCCATTTTTCCCCCTAGGGAAGTAACTGTAGTTTAACAACAACAACAACAACAACAACAACAACAAGCAACAACAACAAGTAAACAACCATAACAAAACACACTTTCTTTTTTCTATAACTTATACTATACAATTCTACCTCTGAAACTCAGTAAGGACAAGATCTGGTATTGTAAACAAAGTTAAAACTTACATATCAGATTTGAGTGATTTTTAAAAAGTCATATATATATATTTCAATGTACTTAATGTTGATGTTAGTTACTATACATTAATAATATTTTGCTCTCATGCTTTAAAATTTTAGATTTCCATGTATAAAGAACATACAGGGAGATTGCATATAAAACCATGAATCTCTATTCCAGTTGTTTGATTTTTGAATTACATGATATATTCAATACATTACTTCTGAAGTTGCTTTGCTTACCTCTGATTCCTTTAGTCTTCTGTACATTTAAAGGTATATAGCATATTACAATGATTCTCTTCTTTATTTTCTTTTTTTGGAATTTTTAGTACACCTTTTCATTACTTAATCTCCATACACACTTCCATTTAAAATAAGAAAAGAAAATGAAAAAAAAAAAGATAGGCAACAAAATCAGATTCAAAGTGGCTATATCCAAAAAGTACAAGTCTCTTTATACTTCTTAACTCCATAAGTTAAGATGTCAGAAGATGCATAATATGCTCTAACACGGATGACTTGGAGTTCTGCTTAGCTGATACTTTTATCAGAATTCATAATATTTTTAGTCATTTTTCTTTGTAATTTTGTTAATGTTTAATTTGTTATTCTGCTTCTGCACTTGTGACTTTAAAGTAGTTTTTTCTTATTAATTAACCTCGTCATTCTTAGCATAAATTCAACTTGGCCATTATATATAATAATTTTTAAAATATTATTCTAGACTTATTGCTAATAATTTGTTTAGTATTTTCTGTATTTATACTCATTAGGAACATAGAGCTACAATTTTACTTCTGTGATTTTTTTCTCTTTGGTTTTGACATCCAAACTATTTTTTTCTATTATAGAAAAGATTGTTAGCAAGATCTTATTATTATTATTTTGCTTTTTGGAGG